>CABFOW010000036.1:90295-137258 GCA_902141385.1 Timema californicum | reverse complement strand
CCCCCTGGCTAAGGTCTCGTATTATAGTTCTACAAGAACATGTAAATATTGTTTAGTGTGTGCAACGCGTCTTTTTGCTTGTCAGTGTTATCTGATTAGTTACTCTGATATATGCTACATTTAAATTAAATTTCCTACTTTTGTTTTGAGGGAGAGAGGGAAATATTTTTTTTTAAACTATTTATAGTCAAGGAAAACTAAGTTTTAACCCGGGATAAAGTGCAACAAAAGAAATTCCAGCGGCACCCTTCTCGGAACGCCCTATTTAATAACATATAACCCGCCTCGGTGGCGTAGTTAGCTAACACGCCAGTCGGGCTGAGCTAGACCACCGAGGACGGGGATATCGAGGTTCGAATATCGGTCGGGTGAACTGGGAGGTTTTTTCCCTAAATTGTTTTTCACTCTCCTTCCACGCAAATGCGGGTTCACTTCATCTAAGATCAACCTTTCCAAATCCTAATCCATTAGTGTAATTAGTACTTAAGCGTATAACCCAAACGGGTAGTAAGACACGGTACTAAAAAAACGTAAAAAAATTGACAAAATTTGTTCAAGGGAAAGGTGCCATTTTGCAAAATGGCCTACTAGTGTGGCGGTGATTGAAAAATAACAATCACTCGTGTGACACATGATTCTAGAACGTTTTTTCAAGATAGTTTGGATCATTTAGTTATTTCTAGGTTAGAATGTGTAGAAATTAGACAAATTGTAATGATTTTTTTGCCTGTTTCATGTAGACTTCAAAACGAATTTAAAGATATTGGACAGAAAAAGTTAGCCCGCAGAGAGAATAGTGTTAAATAGAATAACTAAGCATGAAACATGATAAAAACCTGTGCATAACTGGCGAGAAATATAGTGAAACTGGCCATTTAGTTGTTATAAGGCAAGTTAGAGAGACTACTGGAATAAACAATGATAGAAAACTTGAACGGGACCATATTAGTGCCTACGTCGGTAAAAATGTATATTATTCCTCCTGTCAACAATTTATAAACAAAAAAGATACATCCATATAGAATTCATGAAAGAACAATGAAAAGGAGAGAAATCAAGTCCAAAAATAAGCAGTAGGTCATAAATTAAGCCCTTCAATAGCAAAACCGACTGCCTTTTCTGTACACAGTTTGCGGATTTCAGAAATGAAATGTATTAACCCACTAGTAGCAGATCAGAATACATTTCTGTTAAGACATTCTCGTTTCCCAAAACAATTAAAGATGCTTGTTAAATAAGAAATAGTGTCAGTTGGTCTTAGGAAGAAAAATGGTGATTTGTTGAGAAGGTATAAGCTAATATTTATTTAACCTCAATCCTAATATATATACTTCACGATTTAGAGCACGATCTGGCTGGAAAATGTAAACAGGCTTATTGTGAGGGTATGGTCTGGATAGGGAATGTAAGAAGGAGTATAGAATCGAACTAGGCTTAATGAGATAGAGTATGACATGGCAATGAAGGAGAGTGGAGAGCTTGCGTGTGCATATGCGAGGCACATGAAAGGTCTGAAGTCACGACGCCTGTTGTTTTAGAGAGGAAACATCCGTAAACCAGTGCAAGGAGCGGAAGCCCACCTCATGATACAAGTATATGGCTTTCCGTGCATGTGTTGTGCATCCGCACGACGCCAGGCATCGTTGTGCCGGGTCTACTATGATAAACCCAACATCCACAAACGCACACACACGATCCACCCATCAGAGCTTGGGGTGACACTTTTGTGAAGAGCCTAGACTGATAAAATTGTAAGGAGCTGAGACGCCACAACAATGATTTAGCACCTATCAAAAACGTCAGACCAGCATCATGAAGAATGTAGGGGGTGTAGTTGTGAATAGTAGAAATTTGATCTACTTCTAACCACTATAACATGAGGTCAGTTTCGTACGAATATGGTATTTCCTTAAGATGTACAACTTGGAATTGAACCAAAGCAAATAATTGATTATCTTAAATGTCGGTGACCTGGCGGTCTAGGGGTAAGGTGTCAGACTTCTGTGCTGGCGGCCGGGGTTCAATCCTCGGTCCCGGCACAGATTTATCTGATTACCAAACCCTTCCTTCACCTCTGACAAGACATCTTGTGAATGTGGGGAATGCCAGGCCTCCACCGTGGTTCGGATCCCACGTTAAACTGTAGGTCTTTCATTTCATCTCACAATCATCCTACCATTACACTTTAGCGTAAGTGCGTATAACCTGAACGGGTAGTAAGACGCGGTGCTAATAATAATAATAATAATGATTATCTTAACAATACTCCGAATTCGGTAATTAACACGGTATCTGGTGGACATGGAAATCACATAAATAGTTTTTTATGTATTCATACATCAATTCATTTTATCTGCAGTTGTAAGTTTTGATAGACATTATAAATAGTTATATAATCACACAAAAAATATAGTAAAGGTTTATCAAGGTTTGCCGGAAATTAATGTGTTTGAATTTTCTAAGCTGTTCTTCCGATCAAACTCAAAGTATATTTAGTTAGTGACGGATCAATTAATATAACCTTTTAAGCTTATTTTGGTAGCGAGTCCTCCTAATGAATTAAAGGTGTCAGATATGTTTCCAGACAGCAAGTGTGTTTAGAGATTAGATTTAAAAATAAATTTCCAAAATAATTAGGTCTCGTTGAGTTTTATGGAATATATTCGTTAAGGGTGCTACATGGGCAGGTAGAAATACCTCGTCTCTTTTGGGAGTAAAATATTCTCTTTACTTATCTTTTTTTCCTATGAGTTCATAACAGATTAGTGCAAGAGGAAGTAAGAAATACTTGTCACTCAAGGCCATTCATCCACCAGTAAAAGCGACAACTTTTCCACTCTTTTGGCATATATTTCACAACAGCCCTCTGGATTGATACACAACCAATCTACTTACAAATTTAGACTGTGCGAGTTGTTTAAAAGAAATAAGAAAGAACATTACTATTTCAAGTTGCTAGTAATGCTGCTCTTTTATATTAAATCGTGATTTACATCCATGTACATAAAATATGTCGGTACTTATAACTTTGTTTTTTAGCTTTGTATACAAATATCCCATTTTTAGGTTAATTTTCAACAACCATCAAACTACTTGTTGTGGATTATTTGCATATCCACTAATTAATACGCTATTATACATGGGAAAATAAAAGTTTAATTTTAAAGGAATTGTACCCGCATTAACGTGGAGATTGATTGGAAATCGACCATTTAGGACAAAATTCCCTCCATACACTATACCGGGATTAGAGCCCTAGCCTCCATGTCATTGGCAACCAATTCTATTGTTAGAGTGACGCATTAGATCATTCGACCCTTTGGATAAATCCCAGCCGGACATTAGCTCGAACTCCTTTAATTAATTGTCGGTGACCTGGCGGTCTAGGGGTAAGGTGTCAGACTTCTGTGCTGGCAGCCGGGGTTCAATCCTCGGTCTCGGCAAAGATTTATCTGATTACCAAACCCTTTATTTACCTCTGAAAAGACATCTTGTGAATGTGAGGAATGCCAGGCCTCCACCGTGGTTTCGGATTCCACGTTAAACTGTATGTCCTTCATTTCATCTCACAATCACCCTACCATTACACATTAGCGTAAGTGTGTATAAACCGAATGGGTAGTAAGACGTGGTGCTAGTAATAATAATAATAATTAATTGTCTAAACATCTTATAAAGCCATGACTACAAAATAATAGCCCTCTCCAGTGGGCACGCGAACAAGATCATCTTTCTCATCTAGTCTAATTTACAGGTGATGGGTAGGTCGGTGTTGGAATTACACTCGTGTGCTGTGAGAGGTTTTTCCTTTGATTATTTTTCACTCTTCCTTCATAAAAATGAGGGCATAATTTCTCTGATTGATAATTTCCACTTCCTTCCCCTTTTGTGTGATTATTGTATTATTAGGGAATTCATTCAATATTTAAAGGCAAAAGTAGCAGCACTTAGATACATAAGATTTGCATAACAATAACTTTCTTTCCAATTTTAAAGGTAAGTGATATTCAGCGGATGAATGGTCTAAGGCATTACTCTCGTGTTAGACTAGCCTGCTGAAGATGGAAATATCGATGCTAGAATCCCATGCAGATATACCGATGGTGATTTTTACTACATGGTTTAATAAACCGTAAAATTATAAGTCAAGAATTCTGCTATAATCTTATAAATGTGTTTATTATTATTATTTATTATTATTAGCACCACGTCTTACTACCCGGTAGGGTTATACGCACTTACGCTAATGTGTAATGGTAGGGTTATTGTGAGATGAAATGGAGGATCCTACAGTTTAACGTGGAATCCGAACCACGGTGGAGGCCTGGCATTCCTCACATTCACAAGATGTCTTGTCAGAGGTGAACTTATAAATGTGGATCCAAGTGAAAACTCACCCATTGATACAATTTATATAGCGTGTATGTGTATTTTACATACGCTCACGTGCACACACACACACACACACACACACACACACACACACTGAGATGTTAGGGATTCCTCGAGAAAGCTAGTCTTTACTGGTTTGTTTGTTTATCCCAGACCGTTTTATTGAGGAGGCTGGGCTGGATCGGTAAACAATACATCCTGGTACACATACATATACTCCGGTGCACACAATTCACTCTGCTTGTTTTCTTTCTTTCGGCTACATACAAATAACACTCTTCGGAGTATACTAGCTTTTCCATACAAGTAGACTGTGAGACTACACGGTGAAAACAAATGGGTGTTATCCGCTTTCGGGTGAACGTCGACTAAAGGGGTACTCTCACCATAGAGGGGACTTTTCAGTGGTGAAGAGGTCGGTCCTCGTTTCCCGGCTAGGTTTACTTAAGATGTTTATTTCCTAAATGGCTTCCCACTCGCTCTCTACACAAAGGCTGGAAAACCTTTTCTCTATCTTGACCTTTCGAAGAGAGAAGTATTTTGATCAACAGAAAAAAACAAAAAATATTAAGCTAGAATCTTTATAAATGCCGATTTTCCATGACTCCTGAAACTGAAACAGTGATTTTCACGATTCCGTTTGCCTGTTTGTATCTTGGCGTAGAGCTGAAAACTTACCGTCGATTGTGCTAAAACATGTATCTAGAGTTTTCATAAGGTCCCTCCAAAGGGTTTTAGGAATTAGGCACACAACCTTAAATTAAGGGTAGCTTACTGAAAGGCAAAAATAAATAAAATCGATATATCAAAATTTTCTCTGACGATTTAGATTAAATTTTGTATCGAGGCAATAACTTTAATCAAAAGGCCAATTCTCATTTTCTCAAGACCATAAGTCTAAGGATAATTTACAAGAGCAGAAATATCAAATTTTGATTATTTCTCCACAACTATTTGAGATACGAAATAACTTATTATTGTGAAGTTGTGGTGATATTAAATAAAAAAATATTTTGCAAGGAATACATTTTTATCAAACCAATAGTTTTAAAGCTATAAGCAAACATTTATTTTTTTGAACTTGACCACTTAATTTGATGGTTACGTTCTTTTGTGAACAGATATATTACAAGCTATTAGTAAATGTCTTTATTTTAAGATGAAATTAAGAAAAAGTTTGTGCGATGCACTGGGTCATTCATTTTATATAAATCATGGCTCTTATCCCTCCCTACTTTTGTAAATTTTAAAATACGGATGTCTTAAACGCATAATAAGACAATAAATGCAAAATCAAATGTATATGGAATGGTTGAAGGAGGTAGTGTTGGGCTGAGGGGTAGTTTCAGTGTCTGAGTGCAGTGCTATCCACCTATTCATACAGATGGAGTAAAAATGAAGAAAGTAGAATTTATAAGAAATAACCCCACCTTGGCATGGTAATAGAGGGGGAAATTATTTAAGATAAAATAACTTCAGCATACTCAACTGGGATTTAATCCCTGACCTCCATTTAACCGGGAAAACAGACTAGACCAGGTTGACATATACTGCGCATGCCTCTCAGTGCAGGTTTTATATTAAATACAGTTTTATTCGTCAATATATTAAAGCAATTGGGGGCATTGATAACTTTGATAGTGATTTTTTTATTTGAGATCAAAATGATATTAATTATTGAACATACATTTTAACGCAATCATACTCAAAGATCTAAAACTATAGTATTTAGAAATATGATCAAAACCAAATTAATAATCATTAAATTTAAGGCCCTCTTAGCTATATTTAAAGGTTTTTTTTAGCACCGCGTCTTACTACTCGTTCGGGTTATACGCTTTACGTACTAATTACTCTAATGGATTAGGAATTAGGAAGGTTGAATTAGAGGAAGTGAGCCCGCATTTGCGTGGAGGGAGAGTGGAAAACCATTTAGGAAAAACAACTCCCAGTTCACCCGACCGAGATTCGAACCTCGATCTTCCCGTCCTCGGTGGTCGAGCTGAACACGACAAGCGCGTTAACCAACTACGCCACCGAGGCGGGTAGCTATAGTTAAAGAATGGAGTCAAAATCAATCAAAAATTAAATCAATAAATGTGTGGAAATTCTTGACGGAAACTTACTGCCTAACGAAAAACATGGTTTGACTCCCAATTGATACCTGTAGTTGGCAATTATGTCTTCACTGTTTAGTCCTGTTACTAAGGTAGTTTAGATCTGTCTTCAAGCTCCAATGTCTTGAGTCAAACCTGTTTTTCTATCTGAGTTCTGCCCATCTTGCTGAAATAAGCTTTTATTGACAAGAATATACTCGCATTGTAGGAACTGAAGTGTTAATTTGTTTTTGTCTGCTTTTCCAATCATAAGTATGTGAGTGTTCGGATCCCTTTTGAATGATATGAGGGTGGTTTCTACTTTTCCTCCAACAAAATGCAGGGACGTTTTCAAATATATCCACTTTGTTTAAATCTCTTCAATTAATGCTTATATGGTCAGTATGATATGTTGGAAATAAAAAAAATGCACTCAATGGAAGTCCACTAAAAAGTATCCATCTACATCTGGTCAAGCTAAACAGTGCTTAAGGCCCTCAGATAACATTTTTATTTGTTTTATTATTTATGTGTTTATCCATGACTTTAACTATGAATTAGCAGAGCTGATACAGTTTTAATTGTACTTTTAACATCAAAGTTACTAACGATTTAGTCTGACTTGTAGGAATAAATAGGATAGTTTATAACAATGGCTTGAAACAATAATGGTAACACTACGGTTAAAATCACCTATGTAAAACCACTCTCAATGCATTGGACAAAGATTCAAACACCAACCTATTCGTAAACCACCACCATGATTATCAATGGAGGTCGAAGCTCTCTGAGTCATTCGGTCTTTATAACGGATTAGTAATATGATAAGTATTAAGAGGGTTTATAAAATCAAATGCTTTTTTTTTAAGTTTCTAAAATAAGAATCTGTGAAACTAGTTAAGATTTAAACCCACCTCTTAATTCAAATATGACTTTATGTTTACGCTCAACTCTACCGCCATTAAAATATTTCTAGAGGCTTAAAATTAAAAATTATGGACCCACAAATAATCAATCAGTTCACTCTTAAAAATGTCTACCTTCTTGGGAGTTAACTTGAAGTAAAATACTATTTGCTTCATCAAGCTTCGCCAAGTCTCACGTTCTAAGAAAGGTAACGATGGATTCTTGTAGACGTTGGTGTCACAGCAAGTAGAAATTAAAATGAGCCGCGTAGACTACTGTTAAGAAACAAACAGTAGCCAACGCCAGTGTTGGTTATTAAACCTTAATAAGGTGGAGTGTAGTTAGTAGAACGCTACACAAGCACCGATGTCATTCATCGCAAACATTTGTGTTTCCGTGCAAACTCACGCCAGATTGTTCTGCCGTCGCCAGCCCGCCTAGCGTTTGCTTTTAATCCGATTTGCAACAAGAAGGAAAAGCTGCCCCCCCCTGCCCCCCTTCCCATTTTAAAATGAGTCGTAGTCGAATTGCTTCATTGCTAATGTATGTATGTAGTCAGTGAGCGAAGGGTTCGTTCAGAACAAGCTGAGAAGGCATCAATTGAAAATGACTCAACACATTTAGAGCATTTTATTTATCATACAAGAAATTAAAATCTATTTTTCATGAAATATTGACTAGTATTTTTATCCTAGCCTTTTTGTCACAAATACTAAGAAGTCAGACTCACTGAAGTCTGGATTGCCAGTGATAAGGAAACCAAATATTAAATATTTACTGTGTGAAATGGAGATGGGTATACAATATTGTGGTTTGCCACTTGATGTTCTAGCCCTTTTTTAAAAGCTAATACAAGTGCACTTACTCTTAATCACATAATTACCCCTTAAATAAAGCCAATAATAAATTTTTTGCTAGACGTAATTGTGATAATAAAATAATATATTTATTAAATGACCTATGCCATGGGCAGGATTGATTATGTTTTTCCGAATTATCTCTTGAATATTGGATAGCTATATTCCATTCACGGTAGGAATTGACTTCTGAAAGGCATTTTTCCCTACCATAAATCTACTATATAGTAGGATACTGGTAGGAAAAAAGACCTCTCAGAGAGTAATTCCCTACCGTGAATGGAGTATAAATTGTATTTTCTCTTATATCTTATTTTTCACCGTGTCTCATTATAGGTTTGGGCTATATACTTATATATATTAATTTAGATAATGTTTAAGGGATGAATAAGGTAGAGTATGGGAGGAGTGTACCCGAATTTGGTAAGAATGAGAGTGGGGGAACCATTCATTTTTTTTAAATAATAACCTCAGAACACCTGACTGTTAATCTAATACAGACCTCTCCATCACCGACAAACCAAACCACATTGTATTAAATTCCCATGCCAGTTTACGAAAGTTTTTAGGTATTGAATTCGAATTTCACTTTATAACCCTTTTAATGACGCTTATGAGTTCGACGCTTGATCGGGTGAATAGCGACTTGTGTGCCAAATTTAAAATCTACGTTTTTTTTCCCTTCCTCTATACAATATTACGGCAAAACTTTTCCTCTTTGTTATTTACCTACCCCCTATGGGCTCGACTAGAATCTCAGCTAGGTGTATAAAAATGCTTATTTACTAAATACTATCTCATTATTACTCTAATTAAATGTGGTTAACTTTAGAGTAATATCTACCTACATTTTTCAACATATATCTGAAAATATGTAGATAGCCCTAACTGGTATCACTGCGGGTGAGTATATATTATTATTATTATTACTATTATTAGCACTGCGTCGTACTACCCGTTTGGGTTATACGCACTTTACGCTAATGTGTAATGGTAGGGTGATTGTGAGATGAAATGGAGGACCTACAGTTTAATGTGGGATCCGGACCACGGTGGAGGCCTGGCATTCCACACATTCACAAGTTGTGATTAATAAACGTCTTATTAGAGGTGAACGAAGTGTTTGGTATTCTGATAAATCTGTGCCGGGACCGAGGATTGAACCCCGGACCCTCAACACAGAAGTCTGACACCTTACCCCTAGATCGCCAGGTCACCGACCAGTGAGTATATAAAATATGTAAATATAAACAAGTAAGTTCTTCGTGACTAAATAATTACTTTCATGATTAATACCAAACTCACTCGCTTCGGTGGCCACATTGTCTATCGCACTACTCTCGCTGTGGACTAGGCTGCCTATGACGGGGATATCAAGGTTCTAATCTCGGTCGGGTGTACTAAGGGTTCCCTAATGGTTTTACATTCTCCTCCCACGCAAATATGGGTACACTTACTATAAATATTACCTCCCTAATCCCTATAACCATCTGATAATTATTACATAAGCGTATAACCCGGATGTGTAGTAAGACGTGGTACTAAAAAAATGCTAAACTTGATAATAACGATACTAATGGTTTGATTAGAGATCAGATGTAAGTTGCTCTTCAATCTCGATCAAATATTTGGTCAAGCTAACCAGTCTGATTTCCTGATCATCAGGTTGATGGCAGACATAACCCAAAAGGTTTAGTAATCAGATTAGTATCCGCATTCTTTTTTAAGTGATTATTAAAGTTAAATTGTATTTTTATATATTTATGTTGACTGTGACTTATTTTAAGGAGATTTATGCAAATTATGGAGTCTTAGATTTAAAAAAAAAATTATAAAACGAAAATAAATGTAATTGTTGATTTCCAAAGCAGCTACAGGAACAAAATTAGTATTTTTATCAATTATACAAAAATACAATTTATTGGAAGCTTAGTGATATTAATAAATGCAGACAATAAAATCAATCTAACAAATTGTTAAAAACATACTTCTTGAGGAATGTGCTTGAAATGGTAATTTAGTGAAATAGATACTTAAGTATCACGCCCCTTAAGCTACCAGACACTTTAAGTTTATGCATTATAACCAACCTTATGTATTGATCTAGGTCATTTCATAGTCAGCTTTTCCTAATAGAGTGCTTTTTACAGGGTTGCTGTTTGTTTTTTTTGATTATTTGATCAAATCTATGGTCAGGTAAAAGGAGATTTTGATTCCTAATTAACTTTGTTGCCTCCCAAATTTTCATTGGCTTAGGATAAAATTGATTTAAGAACCAATAAAATATGTATGCAGCTGGTCCTTAGTATTTTCTATTGAAGGATTGAATTATTTTAAGGTAATTAAAAGTGAACAAATATATTGGACAAGCAGTCACCACTTTAGGGACCACAAAGGTTTTTGGTTAACCGCATCTTCCTACCCACTCCAGAATAAAATTATATTCACACTAACAGGAAGGGAGTGAGGAAGGTAAAATTTCTACTATAAATGCAACCACGTTTGCGTGGAGGGCGGGTGAGAAACAATTTAGGAAATAAGACACCCAAATACATCAGACCCGTATTCTAAACATGACTTTCCTGTCACCAACAAACCAGACAAGACTAGACTGACTCTTATACATTCTTCTAAATTAACTTATACTCATTCCTATAACATAAGTGTAGGTTTGCGGATGTTTGGGTAGTAAGGCCCTTTGTACAATGCACAGATGCATTACTGACAGAAATAAGGAAACGATCAACGTTTGATTTTAATAATAAACAAGAGTGACCTGGAAGCCTAGGGGTAAGGTGTCAGACTTCTGTGCTGGCGGCCAGGGTTCAATCCTCGATCCCGGCACAGATCTATCTGATTACCAAGCCCTTCCTTCACCTCTGACAATACATCTTGTGAATGTGGGGAATGCCAGGCCTCCACCGTGGTTCGGATTCCACGTTAAACTGTAGGTCCTCCATTTCATCTCGCAATCACCCTACCATTACACATTAGCGTAAGTGCGTATAGCCCGAACGGGTAGTAAGACGCGGTGCTAATAAAAATAATAATAATAATAATAATAAACAAGAACAAGTTACGATTTAGTATGGCTTCCGTGATTTGACTGTCGATGAATACGTCACGAGACGTGGTAGTCCTTCCATTGCTTGGCGCCGCGATGATTGGGGACCAGGGAAGAGAAGCGGAGGGATCTGTAACGTTGTAAGCTCCGAGGATGAGGATGCCCCCACCCCCTTACTCCCTGTCAACGACATTTCCTACAATGTAGGAATGAGGAACAGAACAAGCCGGGGGATTACCTCAGTGTTTGTTCTTGGAATTGCACGAGACATTGGGTCAAGCCCATTCACTCCCTCGCGTTATCATTCCAATGCTTTCTGGATCCTTTCCCTGGAAATGTTAGGGAGGGAGAAAATATCGCATACTATTATATATTTGACGTTTAAAGTAGTAGGCCTATATCAATTTATTTTCCCCCCTTCAAGTGTTCGAATTAATCACTGAGAAATCTCAATCGTATATTTTTTTTAATGAAAATTGATCAAATGTTTTAAAGTGAAGTTTGATCATAAATAATATCAGAAACTTTAATTTTATTTAATTAGAGTTATATTTTTAATATGCATTTAGAAAAATATTTATCTCAACAATTTATAAAATGTTGATATAATATTTATAATTTTAAGATAACCATAATTGGTTATTTAAAAACAATCAACAATTCACCCTAATCTATTGAATTTCTTATTAGTTTAAGCTTAAGCCTCATTAATATGTTAATAATTACTTCGATCTGAAGTTAATGTTTACCCTTCTTCTTTCTCTAAGACTTAGTGAAAAACTACTTTTAGATAATTAATCCATTATTATTCAAGAGTACTAGATGTACCCGTTCTTCAAACGGAGAATCTCTTGGATAGCTTTATAATATACATAAATACATACATAAATACATACACACATAAATACATACACACATAAATACATACACACATAAATACATAAATACATACACACATAAATACATACATACACACATAAATACATACATACATACATACACACATAAATACATACATACATACATACATACACACATAAATACATACATACATACATACATACATACACACATAAATACATACATACATACATACATACATACATACATACACACATAAATACATACATACATACATACATACATACATACATACACACACACATAATCACGCCGTTCCCTTAAGGAGTATGCAAAAAACTGAACATATAGCTAAAAAAATCTAAAATTAGGTACTTAATCCTTCTTCATTAACTTTATCCACACTTCTTCTATCCTTGTATACCTCCTTCTCTTCAACAACGTCTGTACACAGGGCCGTATGTAAGAACGTCACTAAGTGGATGAAAAATGGGCACTATCATGGGTTTGCTTGCGTCATGATAGGTTAAATAGTAGAGTGATAGAGTGCTCGGGATCACACTATCAGTCCACTAAGCATTCAATAACGTTCATGAATACCACCCATAGATTCACACATGCTTTTGTATTCTTAACACCCCTGATTTTTATGTTTTTCACACATTCGTATATAGCATTTAGCTACGTCTTACATGCCCTTCCCTTTTCTTTTGATCCATAAATTATTTAATCATACATTAGTTTCATCACATTATTCACACTCATTCTATCGATATGCTCAGAACAACCTAAGATGCTTATTTCACATTTACTTATAGGGTTTCCTTTTAAAACGCACTCCTCACAACCCATCCGTTACTATGTATATACGAGTTTTGTTCACACGCATTTCTTCGATATATTAATCCAACCACGTTCACCTTCCTCTTGTGTTTCTCCGTACAAAACCACGTGTCACATCCAAACCACGTTGTCATTACCACACTTTTATATACTTCCATCGCTTCCTCTTTATATACTACTTCATTGTTTACAATAGTCCACATACATCCAATCCAACACTCTTTGAGATACATTTAAAATTAAATACCGGGAATAAATTATGTTTAAAAATTAATCCTTTATTAGTTTAAACTCTGATACAAAACGCGAAAGTAGGCTGACTAATCACAATGTAAAAATATAGATATAATCTGAACATGTTTTAAGGCTCATATTTCCTTTAAAGATAAAGTTTTAAACTTCTCTATTCCCAATACCTTCATCTATTGCCTGTTGGTGCTATTAAGAAATAAATAATTTAACGATATAAATAATTTGTTGTTAAAGAGTTGTAATTAAATACAATCAAAACTATTTTAGTATTTTTAAAACACATCAAACCAGAATAAATTTTAATCCCATTTACCAGTTTTACCCACTTTACCCAATATATCCTGGTTTCCATCTTTACAATAATTGCCCTATCAACCTTTTTGTTTTACCCTTTTAACCCCTTTACCCTTTACTCCGTTTATTTTTAAGCCCTTTTTCTCTTTTTCCATTTCTAACCTTTTGGACATTTTGTGTCTTTTAAATCCTTTACCATAGTTATTTCTTCAGCCCCTTTTAACCTTTACACCCTTCTTGTTATAGTAGATTAACTTATCGCTCTTTTTAATAGTTTTACCTTTTTTCCCAGTTTACCATTTTTTCTCAGATGAAGGCTAGAATGGGCAAAAAAGGTAAAAAGAGTTTAAAGGGTAAAAAGTGTAAAATGGTTAAAATAGGTAAATAGGGAAAAAAGGGCAAATCCAAATTTGAAAATTCCTGCTTCAAGGGGCACATGTTTTTGCACAGGGGCTACAATGACCCGCATTGCACAACTGTATGAAATGTAGTAGAAAAGCTTTCTAGCGGCGTTAACCCTCCTTCATTTTTTCTGTTTTTAATTAAAAATTCTAGATCAAATTGAAAAATCCTGACTTAAGAGATGAATCGTGTTCTTGAACCAGGGTTACTAACAGTTACATCTCATAGCTCTGTGTGCAAAAGATTAAGCGCCACGCCCATTACAGACAGAAACAAAACAATTTTATTTTATTGCAATAGATAATCAATTGTTCAGAGGTCAATAACTGTATAGCTAAACCTTTTTTAATAAACATTAAGTCAAGCTGCTTAGTCGTAAATTTAGTACTCTCAAAGATATTAATGTACAAAGGATACAATGAAAATATACATGTATATACATATATCTATCAACATATATACATACAGTACATTAGTATGTATGATTATAGATACAAATTGTACATTTATATGTATTATAGTTGATAACAATATAAATCTTAAACAAAGAAATGAACAAATAAAGTTCTCTGATTATATGATGTCCCAAAAGTCTGGAATCATACAACACAGGGAGCTTTATACAATATGTTCGAAATGATCTCCGTTTTTCTGAACACACAGATCCAATCGATGCTGCTATTTCATTAACACTTGGTTGATGAGGGTTGAATCCCTCTGATGACATGCGTGCCTGATTATGTTTACATGATGCTGAAAATCAGAAATATTCTCAGTGTATACCATGGCTTTTAAGTGCCTCCAAAATTAAAAGTTCATAAGTTTCAGGTCTGGACTTCATGGGGGCTACTCAACACTTCCTTGGTGGCCTACCCAGTTTCTTGGAAACTGGAAAGGTATTCTCGCACAACAGTGGCATGATGGGCCGGAGTGCCGTCCTCTTTGAACCACACTGGACATTCTTATTATGGTCTCAGAAGGCTGGGCAGGGCTTCAAGTTACATAATGTTAAGGTAATTTTCATCTATGATGTGTCATCGAAGAAGATTTAACCAACGTTCCGATTCTTCCATATTCCGCACCAGATCATCAACTGGCTAGCACCTTGCTACTTCTTAGGAGACCAAATAAGTTGTTATGACAATTAATTTCACCTGAAACATAAATTTTTGCTTCGTCGGAAAACCATACCTGAGATAGTAATGTATCATCTGCTTCACATATATGCAGCGCCCATTGACAGAATTACATATGACGGTAAGGGTCATCCTCATTTAACTTCTGAAGTATCTGCTGTTTGCAGGGATGTCCCTTATTCAACTTCAGGATAGGATGAATGCTACTCTTGGACAAACATGTTTGAATGGACACGTGGCGAATCGATTTATTAGGGCTCTTAACAGACGATGATAAAACTGGAGCACTTGTCTTTTCATCAGTGACACTCGTTGGCCTATAACTTCCAGGTTTATCACCCACGCTTTCTGTCTCTTGTATTTAAAAAAAGTTCCAAATTTGCTTAAACAGCCTTAGGTGATTGGCTGCCTCTCAGGATGTAAATGGTTGTCCTCCTCAGAAACTTCTTGCTGATTTCGGCTGCCAACGAGCAGAATTGCCTTGTTGCATTCTTCTTTAGTCAGAGCCATATTCATTAACTTGGGAAGCGAATTAATTGAAAATGAAGTAAATCCCTATGACTTCAGACATTTGGGACACCCTTTACAATAAATAGTAAGACACAATTATACATACTTTCTAATTATATAATATATTATTATAGTTTGTGAAAAAAAATTCAAAATTCAGTAGTTAATATAATACCACTTAATATGCTGTACCTATTAAAACAAACATTAAGTAAAATTTGATATTCATAATTAACCCTCTTTCAAAAATAAGTTTTGAAAAAAGAATTCGATAGCCTTCTTTAAAAGAGCTAATTCTAAGAAATTAGTAACATGCAAAAATCCCTCAGATAAATTGTTTTAAAAAATTTGAGCAAACATTCTTCCTTTTCATATAAAACCCTCCCAAGATACCTCATTTTGAACAAAAAATATAAACCCTATTTAAAAATGTCAAATTGTCATTATTAATACAATTCAACAGTAATCTACCATTAAACGAGTTTTCCCTCAAAAAATAAGTAGACAGTGTTATTTCATGTGTGAAGTACTCCCCAGATATTCATTTTAAACCAAATTACTTCTACATCTACACAATCTAAACAAAATTTCGAATTTAAAAAAAATCACTAATCAGCTTACCATCTTTTATTTGATGACTAGATTGAAAATAAAAAATTAACTCCTATGTATAATCATATACATTGTACATAAAATGTCAAGTTTCAACCAATTCCATCAAACTGTATCGACTGTAGCCCCAGGGACAGGAAGACGGACAAGAGGACCGATAGAACTGTAAGCTCAACATTAATCGCTCTTGGGGGCACATTAAACGGCAAGATTCATCACAATCTCGAGGCTAAGAATTTTCACAATTACAATGAGAAAGTAAAAATGAAATAAATGTATGCAAAACTTACCCGTATAGCTGATACCCACTTCAGTGGCCACATGGTTTAACGTACTATTATCGTAGTGGAGTATACTGCTGATGACGGGGAGATCAAGGTTCGTATATCTGTCAGGTATACTGAGGGTGGTTTTCTCAAATGGTTGTTCACTCTTCTTCTACTCAAATTTGGGTGCACTTACTATAAATATAATCTTCCAAATTCCTAAAACTATTAGTTTAACTAATACATAAAGCGTATAACCCAAACTGGTTGTAAAATATGGTGTTTAGAAAATAAGTACAACTGGTTTATCTTTCATAGTATCTTACTAGCCATCACCCACCTCAGTGGCGTAGTTATCTAATGCGAGCCTATTTCTTGTTGAGCTTGACTCCCGAGGACGGGGAGATTGAGGTTTGAATCTCACTCGGGTGAACTGGAGGTGGTCTTTCCTAAATAGTTTTCCACTGTCCCTCCACGCAAGTGCGGGTTAAATTCCTTTAAATTCAATCTCCCCAATTCCTAAGCCATTAGCATAATTAGTACTTAAGCGTATAAGCTTGAAAGGATAGTAAGACAATGGGCTAGGTAATAATAATAATAATAATAATAATACCCAACCAAACTATACATATTTTAATAATTCAATTGTGTAGCGTGATAAAAGAAGGATATATAATTTATAATTTATCTACTGCTTTTGGAGCTTAAAAATAGGGTCAAATATTCAATTAATTTAATCGCACTAGCTACTATAGCAATGTTATTTAATTTTACAATGGATTTTTTGTTGCTTTGTTTTTGTGCACTACGTCTTAGTACCCGTTTTCAATATCCGTCGTATCAAACTAATTATAAGGGTTAAGAAAGCATTGAGGGTTAGTGCAATATATATATAAATATATTAAACCTGTAAACATTGCTAGATTTCCAACTATAATCTCCTCATCATTGGCAAACCAGACTAGTTGAGCCTTACTTTTAATCAACGTGTTCACAGATGATATTGAATTAGTTTTAAAATATTATGTTAGTAAAATTTATAATATTAGATTTAATAAATCAGTATTAAATAAACCTACATAATATATATACATTAAGGCGCTAAAGATGTATTACTTCGTTTTATGTTAAAGAAAATTGATATTCTTATTGCGTTTATATTACATTCTCTGAAATCTATATCAAATATTAAAATGTGCCTCTGACTGATAAACACTTAAGGTTAAGCTGGAATATTGTATTTTGTATGTATTGTTGATACCGAACTAAATCAACTACCACCAACACTGGTACCATCAATTTTACCAATACAAATATAACAATTGAATCTTACTTACACATTCTCACTCAAATTTCCCTTGGTAAAAGTTTAAAAACCGACTTAACCCAAGACTCAAACAAGTATCACTAAATAAACAAGCTTTTCACTCAAGAGATTTAATATATTTATAGTAGGATAACTTCAGTTATTATTACAACATTATTTTTGACCCTATCAACCATGAGGTTAACCTGCTTTTGGTATGAAGAACAGTATCTGGTAGTTACTAAAGTTACAAAGACAATTCTAATACATCCGTATATCAAGTCATGTTATCTGCGGTCATCGTGTTTGATAGATATTATCAATGTATTTTTAAATAACACAAATAATATAGTAAAATGTTATTAATGTATTTTTAAATATCACAAATAATATAGTAAAATGTTATCAATGTATTTTTAAATATCACAAATAATATTTAAAAATACATTGATAACATTTTACTATATTATTTGTGATATTTAAAAATACATTGATACCATTTTACTATATTATTTGTTATATTTAAAAATACATTGATAACATTTTACTATATCACAAATAATATAGTAAAATGTTATCAATGCAGCCTTCAAAATGTTGGTTTTAATTCTATAAAATGTTCTTACAATCAAAACCAGACTTTTATTGGCATGTAGAGTTGAACATTTTTCTGAAAATATTTCGTAGTAGCAGTTTACAGCCTACTGAATAGGTGAATAGGCTAAGTTTTGGACCAAATTTGTTAGCAACTTATCCTACCAACTCAAAATTATTTGAATAGTTATTATATTAATTATGATAAACTGAAAATTATAATCAAACAAATAATGGGAATTAAAGATGAACATTTTTCTGGTAAAATGTTCATATCATAGAATCCTACGTGCGGGGGTTGTATTAGCTAGGGCTTCGATCTAACTATTGAAGTATTAAAATATATAGCCTACAGAAGATCGGATGTTAGTGACATATTCAACCACCAAGCGCTTTAGTCGATAAACGAGTGTCGGAATATAACTCTAATCGCAGTTATTGGTTTATTAGATCTAATTTGATAAATTATTATTAATATTATTATTATTAGCACCGCGTCTTACTACCCGTTCGGGTTATACGCACTTACGCTAATATGTAATGGTAGGGTGATTGTGAGATTAAATGAAGGACCTACAGTTTAACGTGGAATACGAACCACGGTGGAGGCCTGGCATTCCCCACATTCACAATATGTCTTGTCAGAGGTGAAGGAAGGGCTTGGTAATCAAATAAATATTGGCCGCGACCGGGGATTGAACCCCGGCCGCCAGCACAGAAGTCTGCTAATTTGATAAAGTTTCAGGTGTTAACGCATTCATGAGAAGATAAAGATATATGTACACTACAAAATGTGAAATATCTCTATTGCCTTTTTTATATTTAAATAAATGGCGAATTTGTTAAAATGACTATTAAAAACTATGATTTTTTTTAGAGTTATTAAAGGGAAAATTCCCAAGTAAATCTTTTAAAACGAAATACTTTTCTTTCTCATATTTCTAGACGTATGACTACACACAGTTTTTCCCGACCTGCGTTGTACTGCCCCCCAGGGGGCGTTTTTGATTTTCAGATGGATGGTAAATTGTAAGAGGCTGCTAGTGGGGGCTACGTTTAACAATTTATAAATATTACAGAAATACGTCTATATTAATAAGAACAGGTTATTAAATATTAAACAAAGTGCCTTAAATTTATATTTTTACAATAACGCCTAGAAGGAAATTAATCAAAATTTATAACATTTATTTATATGTGTTTACAATAATTAATATGTATACTTATTTTGAAATAATTAATTATTAAGGTACAATTTAACATGAATTTAAGGTGAGTATCGCTAATTTCAGTGTGCTTATTACATTTAACTTTGGTGATGGGGAGGATGAGTGTTAACCAGCAACCAAATCCCCCCTTCTCAGAAATGGGAAGTAGGATGAAAAAAATGCCGGGATCCACTGGTCTAACGTGTCAGTCTCTAGTTATACTGGAGTATTGGTGACAGGGAATCGGGGCTCCGATTGCGGTCAGGTGTTAAGCCCAAAGGGGTTGTAAGAAGCGGTGAAAAAATACACCTTGTTTAAGATTGACTTTAGCCTCCTTACCTAGCTGGTTAGTCGAATCCGAACTACCTCTCCAAAAAGATCCCCTGAAAGGACTTCTAGCTACAACCTCCCTAGACTCAGAGGCCTTTGATAGTGCAACCAGTGATACCCATCGGGACCGGAACCTTTTCGCTGGACATGGACCGAGGTCGATGAGTGCCATTCCGGGTACTCGGGCACCTGAAAATACCAGTACCAGCTCTCCCATGCCAGCCTACCTTGGGGGTCTTGAGAAAAATCCCCACTTCACTGGGACCGGATGGAGCGAGGAGTTAGCTCCTCTTAGTGGTCGCCCGATCACGAGGATGTCTGGAGCTCAACCTCCGAACAGTCGTCTCCTCAAGCCATCTTTCCATACCCAGGACCGTTTCTCATACACCCCAAACTGTGGCTGCCGCCCCTTCAGCACACTTCTTAATCCCGACTGCCCAGAGTTGCCCAGCGGGAACCTCGAGGAGGTGCCCTGACCAGCTATCCTCGCTACACGGGTACGCACTACCGGCCGCTTAGTGCATGTCGAGGAGCCTCACCCCTAACACACAGAAGACCTTATCGGGGTCTTAGCTATGTCGGACTCCAGTGTCCGCACACATTTCCCAGGGGCCACCCCGTGGAGGCACCCCGACAGGGTTCTTAGAGATCTGTCAGTACTGGAAGGTGGCAGAGACAGTCTAGTGCTCGTTTATATTAAACGTGTACGGGCCCAGATTACGTCCCGATCTCTCAACCTGGCCGGGTCCTTACGACTGAGTTTCGAGAGCCCCTACCTAGCTGGTCATGTAAATATTTAATTTACATACCCATAATAAGCCCGCAAGGGCGTCAAGGCTTTATCATGTTTAATAGTTCAATTAATTCTTTGTCTGTTAACATCCTAGAGCCCCTTTGGGGCTGGAGTTCGTTTATTTTATCTATGTTATTCAATGTTTATACATGCTAAATGTCTGCGTATTGTTACAAAATAAATAATCCTATCAAACAAACAAACAGACAAACAAATATTTAATTTTATTTACATTTTTATATTACTATTTGTTTTTAATTAATTCCTTTAAGTCCCGATGTTGAGTGTAGGGCCACAACATAGCTTTGCTACTCCAAAAATTCCTTGTAAAGGTTTCTGTGATAGGTTAAATTCTAGTAGAGCGTATTATAAACCTAACCTATGGATTTCTATCTACGAGTGTGGAAGCGTCTACAATTTTTTTCGGAAATGCACATACGTTCACATGCTTTCCATGGTTCTTTGACACGCCACAATCGACAAAGGACAGACGGCTATTCCATCCCCTCCGAAGGAGGTCGTGCTACAGATTTTTATCGCTCAGTAAAAATCGTCGATCTCAGCTGGGATTGAACCCATGAACATCGGGTCCTAAGGTGAGCAATTTAACCTAAAACCACCGAGGTCAACGTTTTATTGATTACAGAATATAATTTTAGAAACCAGATTGGACGGACAGTATTTGAAGAATCCATTTCAAAGAAGACTACTAGTGGATAATGCCTATGCTAAAATGCTTGCATGTGATGTGTATGTGAGTGTGTGTGTGTGTGTGTGTGTGTGTGCGCGCGCGTGTGTAAGACAATGTAATGGACTGAGAGCTCCCGCCCGGTCTCTGTATTTCCCCATGAAGGAAGTGTTAAACCAGTCTGGGCCAAGTTTGGTCAGGCTTAAGGCTTAATACCGCGAGTCACTTAATGATGCGCCCCCTTAATCCACTACCGAGTTGAAACAATCTGCACACACAGAGCTTAATCCCCGACACCCAATTATTTACTATCGTTTTGTTCCACCGTTCCTTTACTGTGCTTCTCTAACACTTTTTGTCAAGTTGCACAATAATCCGTGTGATTATTCTGTAAACCTCAGTGCTTCACAACACCATTTCCCTATACTCTCAACCCCTTTTCCCACAACCAGTCCTTTTTCCTCTATTCCAAATCCTTATATTTCCTTCTAGATATGCCCTTGAAGAAGGCTACAGTAAGGCGAATTTCTTGACTAACAAGCACAAAACACTTTTTTTTTGTGTATTTCCTAAGGTTATTAGACAAGCGGATCTCATGTTTAAGAATCTATCTATACGCTTGGCTTAGAATATAAATAAACAATTTTAAAATGCAAAATTAACTTAATGATCTCTTTTTATTATTATTAGCACCGCGTCTTACTACCCGTTCGGGTTATACGCACTTACGCTAATGTGTAATGGTAGGGTGACTGTGAGATAAAATGAAGGAACTACAGTTTAACGTGGAATCCGAACCACGGTGGAGGCCTGGCATTCCCCACATTAACAAGATGTCTTGTCAGAGGTTAAGGAACGGTTTGGTAGATCGCTTTTTAAAATATTTATCAATGGTTTTCCTGGATTCGGAAAATTGAAGGATGTATAAACTATTAAAAACAAATGTTATTTTGGTATTTTGAAACGATATCAAATAAATAAATAAATTGATAGAATAATGGAATGAAAAAAGGCTTTACTTTAAATTGGCTAAGAATTGTTAACTGTTACATTATTTAACCTTGTAATTAGGAAGATACTGGACTCAGCGCTCCCGCTTCATACATCTCCTCCGAAACAGTTGATAATTCATATTATAAATTCCACCATTTAATTAAGTATTTGACGTGCTTTAGTGGCCACATGGTCTAAAGTATCACACTCATAATAGACTGGACTGCTGATGTAAAGGAGCTCGGGGTTCGAAACCCGGTTGGGTGCACTGAGTGTGGTCTTTACTCAATTGGTTTTACTCTACCTCCACGCAAACGAAGGTACACTTACTCTAAATTCAACCTTTCTCATCCCTAGATCTTTAGCATAATTACTACAGTACATTTGCTTATGACCTGAACAAGTAGAAAGACGCAGTGTTAAAAAAAAATTATTTAGCTATCTACGTAGGTAATGGGCTTCTCTCCATTACTAAAAAATCTTTTAAGAATGCTTATATAAATACAATGCCTACAATCATGTTATTATTATTTTTATTCGATTTATTAGCGTTAGATTTCTGAAATGACTAATAATAATCGAATAAGGGAGAAAAATGAAACCAAGGCACGGGAGGCAAGCCTAGGACCTTTGGCTTAGCCAACCAATCCTGATTTAAAGTATGATTGAAGAATGGCTTTGAAAATGGGATGATCCCTAAGCCAAAGGTCCCAGCTTAGATTCTCGTATCCAGTAGTCATTTATTTAATTTATCCAATTATTATAATTATAAACGAGATACGGTTCATTTTCGTAAATATAATCGTTCATTTCCTGAGACTTACGACAAAAAGAGAAAGGGATATGCATAAGATAAAGAGATTTATAGAGAAAAATAGGGATAATTATAGAGGGGAAGAGATAAAGATAGAGTAATGGAAAGATTGATGTGTGTATATATATATACATTAACAATTTTATATATATGTATATAAATACCTGAACAAATATATATTAACAATTATATATATATATTAACAATTATATATATGTATATAAATACATGAACAAATATATATAAATACATAAACAACTATATATATATATAAATACATAAACAACTATATATATATATATATATAGTCCTGTACCATCTGTTAACACCAACACAAGTGTGTATATTATTAATATGTAGCACCGCGTCTTACTACCCGTTCGGGTTATACGCTTTAAGTACCAATAACTCTAATGGAATAGGAATTGGGAAGGTTGAATTAGAGGAAGTGAACCCGCATTCACGTGGAAGGAGAGTGGAAAACCATTTAAGAAAAACCACCCCCAGTTCACGTGACTGAGATTCGAACCTCTATCTCCCCGTCCTCAGCATTCGAGCTCAACACGACAAGCGCGTTAGCCAACTACGCCACCGAGGCGGGTAGCACAAGTGTGGTCCCCACAAATCAAACTAGCCATATTTTTGGTGATGATAATAATAATAATAATAATAGTAAAAATAATAATAGTTTTAATAACAATAATACCTAGCACCGTGTCTTATTACCCGTTCGGTAGACACGCTTTTTTGGTGTTAACAGGTTCCACAGGATGTTCATATTTTTGATATTTTAATCATGAAGCTACTTTGAGCTAAGCGCTATCAAAGTATGTTCGCATTTTGAGTATCTTAACCATCATCTCAACGACATTGTTTTCTCAATACTATAAATGTGTTTTTTTCTATTTTAAGAATGGCTTTATCAAATATAGGAAAAGAAGAAGAATACCTTTTATGTCAGCCATTCATATTTGTATTTAACTGTAACAAATTACATTCTAAGGGTGAAGTAATGTGTCGTCTCTTGTATTTTATTATATCAAAAAAGAAGTCTAGTGGTGATAGTGAAACTACGGTTATCCGGACATGGTTACATTTCTGGAACAGAGCACAAATTCTAAGAACTCAGAAATAAAATGCTAGTAATATTCTTAACAAAATGCTTAAAATTTGGCAAGAACTTAAAACAAATAAACAAATATCTAGAAATCAAAATAAAATAAAATTGTGTTCATTACGGCTAATGAGGATAAATTTACATTACTTATGGCCAAGCGTTTGATAAGATACAATGTAATGAAGAAAGGGAGTTACTAATAGCCCAAAGAGCTGAGGTGTATTGTCAGGATAGCAAATCCTTCTATTGGACAATTAGGAGAAATAAAAACCAAAGTTTTATATACGATCGTAAATTTAAAAACAACTTCTAAATTAATATAACTTACATAAATTCTTCTTTTGCGGTGGCAATATTATGTAGTTCTCTTTTCCTATTGAGAACGGGTAGTTAGGATTAAACTGGTCTAATAATACGCTTATTTATTAACAGTAGTTTGAACCGTTCTTTTCGCGGTTAAGGAGTACCAAAGCTGTATAAAATTACAAGGCTAAACAATCAGCTGCCCACTATTTGATAGTTCCTCGTTACACAATTCTGAGCTAGCTATGGCAATCACAAACCAATCGTGTTATCAAGAACTGTCCTTCTAACTGCCTGCCAAATTTAATTTTTTTTTACTACAACTGAAAGTGGTTTTCGCCCTTTTTGAAATTTCTCAATCTTAAAATTTTCTGGTTTTATAGGAAAATTCCACTAACTTCCTGCCAAGAAAAATTTCAAGTTTCCAGGCCCAGGGGTTGTGGAAATATGTCGATGGGTGAGTCGGAGAGTCCCACATCTTTCTGTCTCTCTCCACCGTCCTAGGGGAAGAAATTGGGAAAACCCTCAAAAGAGCTCACCTTATTCAAGAAACAAAATTTCATTTCAAATTTCTAGGCTCCATGTCCGCTGGTTCAAATGGTGTATTTGTGAGTTTTGAAAACTTTAAATCCCTACCTTCTCCCCTTTAAGGGTCTAATTTAAGTTTTTTATAATTATTTGGTTATCTGGAGTAGCCCATCTTCCTGCTTGATAAATTCAGACGTTCTACGACTCTTAATAGTTTTTTTTGTGTTATACCCCNCCCCCCCCCCACCGCCCCTAGTCTCTACTTGATTCCCATCTAAAATATTAATGGATTCAAACATTTACGATTATTTGGAATGGTCCCTTTACATCCCTGCCAAATTTAAAATTTCTACTCGATCTAAAAAGTTTTTATTCTAATTATAGCCCCCCTCCAATTTCCAAGTCCCCATTTTTGAAATTTCCTGTTTTTAGATTGTTGTGGTTATATGTGGCAATCCCCTATATTCCCACCAAATTTATGTTTTCCAGCTCATTTGAAAGTAGGTTTTCTTTTCCAGACAGATCTACTTTCAGCATTATAGTTTATAAAGATTTCATAAATAATGCATCTGTCAATGCATTCAAATACTATTTTTTATATATTCTATTTTCCTACCAATTTGCAATTAAACTTCTTATTCTCTCTCTCTCTCTTTCTCTCAATACATCTATCTGTAAGAGAAGTAGCAAGCTGCTCCAATTATGGGCATGACAACTTGTACGAAGGAACAAAGACCCGCATGGCTGAACTCTCAAGGGTTTGTCCAGTTCAAGATAAGCAGGGTCAGATCACGCTAATGTTTTACACCCTTCAATGGGTTTGTGTGTGATGATATGTTTTCAACACCGCACCCTGCCTGCCTGCCTGCCTGTATTTAAGC
Organism: Timema californicum; assembly: GCA_902141385.1. Taxonomy (NCBI): domain Eukaryota; kingdom Metazoa; phylum Arthropoda; class Insecta; order Phasmatodea; family Timematidae; genus Timema; species Timema californicum. Next base: position 111,212 of record CABFOW010000036.1, on the reverse strand, counting down.
TAAAGGTCTCCTGTATCTGTTCTCTTGAAACTCGAAGGACACTCAGGGGAAAGGGTCATTTGGACGTGACAAGAAAACTGGAAGTCAGAAGCAGAGGTTACCCCCCTTGCCCCCCCCCCCTCCACTTCCACCTTCATATCGTCGGGGCAAGACCTCGGGGTGGAGTTTCTTCTTCCTATTATTTTGAGAAGCATGAGATAAAAGGAACTATGTAAATAGTTTGTTGGCAGATGTTTTCATCTTTAATATCTTAGAGCGTTAAATGTATAGTTACATAAATAAATGTTTGATATTTATATATAGATTTTCTTTAAAATATTCCTAAAAATGATTATATAATTCATAAATATTAAATTAAACAATTTCTACACATAGTTTATAAAACAAATCAAAATGAATACAAAGCATGAATATAATTTGTATATTATATTATTCCCATTTAATTTGAGCCTATAAAAGTTTAGAATCTCTTTTTTACCATTTTAAAAACATTTATAACCCTATTTTTATAGGAATTCCACTTTTTATCACCAACATTGATTGAAAGCCACTAAAATTTGGCATTAAATAAATAGATTTTATTTGATTTATCAACTATAATATTACCAAATACTTCAAATAATACTTCTTATAGATTACTGTACAGTTTATGTTTACATCATTAACTAATCTGACTAAGAATGTAAATACAATAATGTGCAATATATTTACTTCCGCCTTTATAGCAAAAAGAGTTTCTTTTTAATAAAATAATACCGTAAAGTATTTACTTTGTTTGGACCACAGAAATAGGTCAAGTATTGAGTTATTTTGATCACAATAGTTTTTACCACAAATGGTTTCTAAATTATTTTTTTTTGGCACGCCGTGTCTTAATCACCGTTCAAGATAGCTAATTTCTCTAATTGAAAAGGATTTAGTAAGGTAGAATTTTGGAGGGAATATACACACACGTTGTGGGACTGTGGAAAACCATTTAAGAAAAACCATAATAAGATCACCCAACCTGGATTTGAACCCCTATCTCCCTGTTACAAAAAATCCATTATATTGCAAGAGTGATGCCTTAGACAATTCAATCACCCATGTGGATTTTCCCACAATGTTAATTGGTCTAGATTACAGTAAAATATATTATTGTTACCAACCAACTTAATTGCTATCTGGTTTGAAACCTGGTGGAGTCAGAATTATTTTTTTTATGACGTAAAAGCTATGGTAAAAAAACTATCTAAATAATATTATGTGAATGATGGCTTGGATTAAAACTTAAACCTGTTTGTTAATTACACCGATGATTTAACTAGTTCAATTCAAATAATTATTTTCAATAGTTTGACATGAATTTTCTAATAATAATATCATATATTGTTTATAAAATTTATTTATTTTTTGGAGAACAAATATACTAATAAGAACTTAATATAGTAAATTCAGTATCCAAAAACTTCCCTTCCCCTATTTAAGTTCACGGGATGGTTAGACTTAATTTTAAAGACATATTTGAGCTCACTTCGGGATAGAATTAAGTATCCCCATGTGAATTCACAATTTGTAAAATCCCTCTCAAGATTCTCGGCCCGAATTGGAAGCTGTTGTTTATATCCCTGCTCAAAGTTGAACAAAGCAGATTATCTGACTAGAATTGAAGCAATCACGACCTTGTTTTCCTGGGTAGTTATTAGTTCAAATTGTGTATATTTTCTCATATATTATTTTATTCTTCTATTTAAAATAATAACTTTTTTTTAGTTTAGTAATTGAAGCTTAGTGAGGACACATTTAAAAAAAATATATATATCTTATAATAGGTATAGATATTCTGATCACACCTTCTTGATATTAATATAATGAAGCTAGTAGAAAGGAAATTGTAATACATCCTAAATTTAACGAAACAATCGTACAAAAATTCCCGTATATTCTATTAGAGAGTGGAACAATTTTTTCAAAACTATATTTTTAGTAAACTACACTTTAAGAAAGTTACTCTAGGGAAAAAAATCTTGATATTCTCAAATAAACACATAATATATAAAATAAGTCCTAAAGTTTTTCACCCCTTTTTAGAAAACTTCAAATTAATTATATTAGTAAAAATAACCACTTATTATTATTATTATTATTATTAATTATTATTATTATATATCATGTAAAACATTTCCCAGATATCAAATTTGAAAACAATTTTATATGAAGTTTTTGTAAGATTTTAAAGGTTTTAAAATAATTATTAAGTGAACTACTATTAGATTAATTAATTTTAGAGAAATTAAAGAAATATTATTTATCATATAAAGTAATTCAAAAATAATAACTTTGAGCAAAACTATTTGGGATACTCTTTAACATTTATTAGCTGCCTAGCTGCTCTTAAAATAACTTTTTTTAAAATAATAACAAGAACCATTTTTTGTGTTAGGGGTATATAAACGTAAGGATTGATCATAATCTCGAGGTTGAAAATTTCACGATCAGAATAATATCTTTACGAGAAAGTAAAAAATATATATCTAAATATTGTAGCTTTTTACCACGAAGAGCAATAAATGATTAATATTTCATAGTTTCAACGCAATGTAATTAGTTAATTTAAACCGGACGAACAAAATACGAGTGCTCTTACCCGCCTCAGTGGCATAGTTGGCTAACGCGCCAGTCCTGTTGAGCTAGACTGCCGAGCATGGGGAGATCGAGGCTAAAATCTCGGTCGGGTGAACTGAGAGGGTGGCTTTTCCTAAATAGTTATCCACTCTCCCTCCATGAAAATGCAGGTTCATTTCCTCTAAATTCAACCTTCACAATTCCTAGTCCATTAGCGAAATTAGTACTTAAGTGTATAAACCAAACGGGTAGTAAGACGTGGTACTAAGTATAGAGTGCTCTTAAAAAGAGAGAGAGAATGAAACTAAGCTCGTTTACATACCCAGCAAAGGAAAAATCCGTTAATTAAACTATCTGTAACTTTTTGCTAAAGTTGTAATACACTTCCCAAATAAGATCCTAATTTAAATATTTCTTTATTAATTATCATAGCAATTTATATTTTTTAATGTGGGTATAAATAAATTGTGTAGAAACTTTAGCAGCAAATAAAAAGGTATTCAAAGTTGGTTTGTGCGTACCGTTGTTTAAATCATTGTAGATTCCAAATAAAAATAATCATATATATTAATATATTTTCTATGGACTAGTACAATCTATATAATATTATATAAATATATTACTTACTTACTCTATGTTATTGGAAATTCGAAAGTTCATTTCACACTTACAAAATTACGGCACTTATTACTATCCTGATCTAGTTCTATCCAGTCCACCTTATTACACCTTATCCCTATCTTGAGCTAGTTCTATCCATTCCACCTCATTACACACAATGATGCAGTTCTAAGGAAAAAGAAACCTGGGCGGTCATTAACACAGCTTAAAGTAATTTTATACAAAACATTCTATATATCTAATTATTATTATTAGCACGGCGTCTTAATACCCGTTTGGGTTATACGGACTTACACTAATGTGATATAGTAGGCAGATTGTGAGATGAAATGAAGGACCTACAGTTTAACGTGAAATCCGAACCACGGTGGAGGCCTGGCATTCCTCACATTCACAAGATGTCTTGTCAGAGGTGAAGGAAGGGTTTGATAATCAGATAAATCTGTGCCGGGACCGAGGATTGAACCCCAGAACCCCAGCACAGAAGTCTGACACCTTACCCCTAAACCGAATATCAAATTGGTTTATGATTTTTTTTATCATCTAGAATATTTTTAATTGTTTTATAAATACAAATCCAAGATTTAAATAGGTAACGGGATCCTAGTGGTAAAGCAATTCATTTTACTAATTCGATAACTATTAAAACAATGCGTAAATTAATTTATATTATGGTAATAAACAGCTTCGTCTCTGACATGACGTGATTTTGTCCCCACCACTGACTGATGATGCAGCAACCAGGCCTGAATGTACGGTATAGTATTATTATTATTTATCACCGCGTCTTACTACCCGTTCGGGTTATACGCTTTAAGTTTTAATTACTCTAATGGATTAGGAATTGGGAAGGTTTAATTAGAGGAAGTGAACCCGCATTTACGTGGAGGGAGAGTGGAAAACAATTTAGGAAAACCACCCTCAGTTCACCCGACCGAGATTCGAACCTCGATCTCCCCGTCCTCAGCAGTCGAGCTCAACACGACAAGCGCGTTAGACAACTACGCCACCGAGGCGTGTTACGGTATAGTAGTAGATCCCATTGCCTTAAAGGGTACATTTATTTTTATGGACATTAATGATACAACGTAGTTAATAAGCAGCGTAGTGGCGTATTTATTAAGTTAATTACACTAAAATACGTTCACACTCAGCAGAAGTACAAAGAATTAACTTTGAGAAGTTTTCTAGAGGTTTAAGAGGTTCTAGAAGAAGTCTTCCTCAAAAGTAAAAGTAATCCAGATACTAATCCAATCTATTTTCTTTTTTTAGTTCTATCTGAAGCGGCTGCAATGGTTGTTTAAGGATTATATGCCATATATCTTATATATAAAATTCTCGTCTTATATAAGAAAATTCTCGTGTCACAATGTTCGTTCCCGTACTCCTCCGAAACGGCTTGACCGATTCTCATGAAATTCTGTGAGCATATTGAGTAGGTCTGAGAATCGGCCAACATCTATTTTTCATACCCCTTAGTGATAAGGGTTGTCCACCCTTAACATTTTTCTATAATTTTTAGACATTTTTTTAATATCTTTATATAATTCTTATACCAGTGTGTAACGGGCAGCGTGGGGGGGAGGGGGGTTGTGAAGCTTATATAATTATGATACCACAGTGGGTAAAGGGCAGCGTGGGGGGGGGGCGGGGTTGTCAAGCTTATATAATTATTATACTACAGTGGTTCACGGGCAACGCCGTGCGGGACTGCTAGTCACTTCTATATTACTCGGACACAAATCTGAGATCAGTTTTTCAAAATATTTCAAAATTTTGGAATATCCTTCTTGACAAATGTCACTCACTTTCATTCCAAGGATTGCAATGGCTGTGAAATATTCGGCTCTTAAACTGTCCATAGAGTTGATCGAGAATCACAACAGATCCTATTAATGATTGGTGTCGTGGATTTTCAGTAACCTCCACGCTATCAAATTTCCCACTCTCAGCTTGTTTTTATACTTTCTTTTACTTCTCCCCCTGATCTGAATTTCATTGATTCAATGATAAATATTTTTCGATGTATCATATTTTACCTTTTACTTTTAAAAGCACCAACGTGGCGCTCCAGCTTGTAAAAGGTGCTTGACTACAGTAACGATTACAACCTATTTCCTTCAGGTCCATTATAATGCCATTCTCCCATCTGAGTATAGGTCTCTTACCTGAGCACAGTTATAGATTCTTTCATTAAAATCTTGATAACAATATCGGTGGGCAAGTGGACCAAGGAGCCAAACTCTTCTGGTTTGATTTACTGATAATGGGGATGTCAGTGCTAAAATCATGGTCAAGTAAACAAAAGTTGTTTTCCTAAATAGTTTCTTCCCCTACACCCCTCCACCATTGTAAGTACATTTTCTCTATAACCATCCCTATCCTATTAGTTTAACTATGTTGATAGCTCCAACGACCAGTGAAATGTAATACTTTTAGGTTAATATTTTTTCAATATTTTTAAGCATTTGTTCTTGATAATTTAAGAAAAAAAATATCAATTAGTATTATTGATTTTTAATGATATATTTGTATATATATATATATGTATATGTATACATATATGCGTACACATATATATGTATACACATATATACATGAGTGTTTATTTGTATATATACATTGTATATGTATATATGTATACGTACAGTATATACATGAGTTTATATTATATATATAATTAATATAATCTATACATGAATTTCTTACAGAGCTTAGTTGATATCGTATAAAATAAAATATATTTTTAAATTGACATAAGACCTACTGTCTTTGATTTTAATTATAACGTTAACATTCCATTTATGTTTTAAATGAAAACTGCTTTTATTTTTAAAACAAGCAATTCATAGTTTCTCGCTTTGGTGGCTGCATGGTCTAAGGTGCTACTCTCACAATAAACCATACTGCCAATGAGGGATAAATCATGGTACGACCCCTTGATATTTTTAAAATAAAAGTATTCCCACTCTTTCTTCATGCAAATGAGAGTACATTTCCTCCAAATTCAACCTTCCTAATTCCTAACTCAGTAGATTAATTATTACATAAGCGTGGAGGCTGAATGAATAGTAATACACAGTGCTAAGGGGAAAAAAAATCATAGTTCAAGAACCAATTTGTTCGAAAACGTGTTTGTTATTTTCAGTTATTTCTATCAATCCCACGTTTGATTGATATCATTCTCCCAAACAACCTAAACTTCAATAGTTGTGTAAAAACTTTTTGTGTAACACTTCAACACTTCAACAATGAAGTGTATAACTATGAACTGTTAATTTCAGAATGCGCAGTACTTTTCCCACCAAAATTAGAATATCAAAATTGATTCAAACGTTGTAGACACAGACTTAATATTTGGCTATTAATATTTTTTAAGATTACTCAGAAATATTTATTGAACTTTTACTTTGATAATCTTATTTTAAATGCCAGATAAATGTCCTTTATTAAGTTGTTACGTTTGTTTATGAATTAGAGTATAGCCTGAATGGGTAAGACATGGTGCTAAATGTTATTGTTTGTTTATGAACACTAAACATTATATTAAAATATTTTCAAAATTATATATAATCTCAGCCCAGTTAAAATGGGTAGCAGTATCATCATCATCATGCGTATTACAAAACTGTGTATGTTTAATCTTTTTGAATTAAAACGAGACACATACGTTTACTTGATTTCAAGCCGACTTTATAGAAATATTTTAAGTTTTCTAAATGTATTCAGCTAAGCTCAAAGTATATAATTTCATAGTTTATTCCCTGCGCTTAATTTAGTGAATACAGCTAAATAATATAGGTAATTTATTAATGGGAGAGCTTTTAGATAGCATTATTTTTTTAGAATTTTAGAGGCGTGTCATAAAAATGTGGGCTGAATAAAGATTCAAAAATGTAAATCTTTTTGATTCTGAGATTTCCCTGGAATTAAATATAAATTTGAAAAAAAATATTATATTTTGAGTTTCGTCTCATATTGGTACCTTAAACACACAATTTTTGGTTGAACCTTAAATTAATAACCATACAGGATATCAATATTTAACCTTACTATTAGGGCAAATATAAGAAAGGTGAGGGATACACTATATGTATCCGGAGTTGAGGTAATAAAGAGTGAGGAACCATTTTGGAAAAATATACCTTAGTACACCCGGCTGAGATTTGAACACCAACCCCCACGTATACACTCAAAGCAGACTTGATGAGTTTGACATTTTGTTCACTTGCCCACAGATCCGCGTTAATCACTTACTAGGTGCATAACTATGAGTGTAGGAAGATAAGATATAAAATAACCATTTACAAAAAAAAAACTTACTTATTCCTGTCGTCTGGAACTAAATAAAACACTTTTCATTGGCCATATGATATAAGGTGCTATTCTCGCAATAGAGTAGACTGCTGATAACATGTAGCTCACGGTTCAATCCCAGTTGGGTATATTGGGGGTGGTATTTCCTAAACGGTTTCCCACTATCTCTCCAAGTAAATGCAGGTACACTTCTTCTAAATTCAATCTTCCTCATCTCTAGTCAATTAGCGTAACTAGCACATAATTTTATAGCTGGAATGAATAGTAATATGTAGTGCTAAAAAGAGAATCAAACAAAGCAAGCATACTTTCACGTGTGGCGTTACAAATATATTAATCGCAGTTTTAAAAAAGATTGCCAAAAAACTAAAAACATTTACTTAGATTATTTTTTTACAATTCCAATGCAATTATAATTTTTAAAAAGCCAGTTTTTCTACTCAAATAATTCAATATTTGATATTATATTAGCTACAAATATAACTCAAATAGATGAATTAATGTGCTAAAGCGTTACTCTCACAAAATACTGGATTTACTTTGGTGAGGGGTTTGGCTTATGTATGAACTTAAACACTGTTATCATCCGGAATGGTTTCCTACTCTCACTTCACGTAAATGTGTAAACATTTCCTTTGAGTTAAACCTTCCTTAGCCCCACTATTAAAGTTATAAACGTAGATTATACATCCCGTACAGATAGTAAGATAAGGCGAAAAGAAAATAACATCTACAACTTGCGAAATAAATTTAAAATATTGTAATTTAGATACTTTTAAATATTCATTACTACACGCTACCCACTTTAGTGTTAGAATGGTCCAAGCCACCACTCTCGCAATAGACTGGAGATCTTCATCCATTCAGGTGTACTTAAGGTGTTTTTCCAAATGTGTTATCCATTCTCCCTCCGCGCAGATGTAGGTACACTTACTCTTAATTCAACCTTCCTCATACTTATCACACCAGTGTAATTAGTATGTATGCGTATAGCACTAACGGGTGGTAGAACGCAATGTTAAAATAAGTTTGTACATATTCTGCAACATTAATACTGTGTGACGTCGTTTTTGTCTAGTTATGCCTAGTGGAGATATAACGTTGTTTAATGAAGAAACATGTTCTTTACTGTGTTTGATGTTGAATGTCCAAGGTGGTCCTTTGAGCACAATTAGTAGAGACAGTGTCACGGCGCTTTATCATCTGGCGTTTAGTCCCAGTGACTTGGATAAGGAGCTTGGGACAGACGTTGCATTTAATGCTCACTTCTGGTCCGATTTATCTGGCCGTTAAACATGTCACCGTCGTGTAAAGACGCGGCAAAAAGAAATACAAGCTCTCAAAGTAATTGACTCAAACATTCAGGATGATATAGGTTTAATAGCTTATCCATACAGCTGAGCTACTACTAATTTAAAGATACATTTTTTTGGTTGTTTGATAAAAAAATGGAATCTTTATGTGTGTTCCAATTATACATTGGTATCATTCTTTCAGATACTTGTAGCACATAATTTATGATAAACATTAAGGATGGTTGATTATTTTTAGATTGTGAACTATATATAATTTGACGCTCAACTATAGCACATTAAGTATTAGCTTTTCTTAGCCTAGAGAAAAAAAAATTGTTTTAAATATTTAAAAAAAATTCTAATGTAATATATATACTAGAAAAATGTAAGCAGATACTGTACAACCACAAGATATATTTTACTTATTTTACTTAGTTAAAATATTCATTTCTAGATAAATAGCTTTGTAATGCCGTACTATTTATCTATGTACACAAAACACTTTTTGTGAAATTTATATTAAAATTGGTCTATAGTCGAAATCTTGTAATTAATTTTTAAATATATTAAACTATTACTAGGTTTTTCTGTTGTATCATGGTAGGTAAACACAAAATTAGTTTAGGTAATTAAGTTGAATTTGTTTTAAACTATTTAAATACCACATAAATAATAATGTTAAAATAATCAATCATAAAGTAAAAATAGGACAAACTAAAAAGTTTAGCTAGTTTATAAATCTAAGTAAATTTATATTTAATTTTATTCAATTACGAGAATATAAAATAACGTGTATTATATATAAGAAATAGATGTTCCTTGATCCCTTAAGAGGCTTAAGAATTAAGATTTCACAAAATCTCAAAATTATGAGAAAAAAAATTAGATAGCCCTAGATACCAAAATTTAGCCTGATCAGTAAAATAGTTTTGGACTCACTCCGATGTACAGATGGGCAAGCAGACAAACTGACAGAGAGACAGACAGACGGCAATGCAAAAACAACTTTTTTTTTAATTCGAGGGGTCATGCACGAAACGTTGAAATTCATCAAAATCTTGTATTCAATTTTTTTTTTTACTAGAACAATACTTTCTCTCTCTGTAAGGTAACGAGAAGGTAATAATGACTTTAAGAAAGTATTTAAATTATAAAATTTGGACTGTTTTGCTAAATATATCCACACACGTTTTCAATAGCTCTATTGGTCCTTCAGTCAAATTACTTATACATTGACCACCGTCCATAATTTCTTATTAGACAAATACGTAATTTATGAATTGTGAGTCAAAGTGAATACAATGGAAAGTACTCACCATGCCCACATTTTAGTAAAAAAAAACCTATTCGTCTGCAGCTGCTTGAACTGTGATCTTATTATTACTGATCAAAGTTTGTGTGTCTAAGTATCTGATAGTATAAACTTATAGGTTAATAGACTTATATTAATTTTAATCTTAAGTGAATAAATTTCTTGATAGCCTAACCTTAACAGGGTGGCTATTTTATTTAAATGTCCTAAATCAATACATTTATTTTTGCTATAAGTGTAAATACACAGTTTAACTATGTTATATTTAATTTAGTTATAACTTCTTAAATTTATAATTATACAAAACTAAAGTTTAATAAATTCAAATTAAAACTTATTTCAGGCCATTTATTAAAGTTAAACCATACAATAATTTTCAAAAACACTTCATTACCAATTATATAAATGGAAACTTTTGAGGTTGTAATAAACAGTAATTTTTTTTTGTTGAGTTTTTAATTTTGTAGGTTACATTAGGTTCAATTAAGTTACTATTTAGTTATTAATAAAATATATTCTAGATAGTTTTGGGCATCCTTTATCTAGGCCTTAGCCTTCAAATACATACAATAAGTATACAAATCAGATATTTTAATGATAATGTGGTGTTGTTAAAATTTGGCCCAAGGTAGCTTGAAATATTTAATTTACTTAGACCCAATATTCGAACATTATATATATATATATATATATATATATATATATTTTGAATGCATTTTCAATCTTTATTTTAATTAATGTGGAGAATATACTAAATTGAGGTCAAATTACATGAAAGTAGATAAATGTTTTACTTTACATTTTTAACACCGAGCTTAGTAATTTGATAAGATATAATATAATATAATATATAACGCCTTTTTATAAATATATTGTGCAACGACATAATAAAGCTATAATGATACCAAGATATGATTTTAATAACATAAAGTCTAAACCACTCATTTCATATAAACTTATATATTTAACAATTAACAGCAATATATTTTAGTTGTTTTGAAATCTCTGTTACAAAACTGTAAATTTCGTAAGAAATTAGAATTAAATATTTCATATCACCTAAAATTCTCCACTTGGTTCATTTTTGAAATTTGGGCATCTATGGATCAGAGTAAGACGAAACACAGCTATACCATGTTTATATTCTTGTGATGGAAAATGTTGTGTGAAACTCGTTAAAAGTTCATAAATTAGTTGGAATTTTGACAAGTTAGCAATAATTATACTTTACTTGAAGTGTTTATGTTTTACTTTCCAGCATAAACAAACTTAAAAACAGATATAAAACTCATTGTGTATAAGATATGCTTAACATAGCTAAAAATATTCCCAATTGGCTACAATGAAATATTTTGGCTATTGATTGCTAAATATTAGTTCATTTTCTCTCGTAGCCTCTTTATATACATCCTTTAAAATACTATAAATAAATTTTTGAATTACAAAATAATTATTCCAACTAAAAGAGTTTGAATTTATACTATCATAATTTTTCATTTGTATTTTTCATTACCATAGCACTTTACAAGGTAAAGTAATGTAATTTATATTAATTATCAATATTATAGTATTTATAAATATATTTATTTCAAATAACAAATACAATAATTAAAGTACTAAAGTTCTTAAATTAAGTGCACATTAACTTCTCATTATTAAAGATAAGTGAACATTAATTTTAATTCTATTCAAAATTTATTTTAAAATTAAATAAATGGGTGAGACATCTATCTTATTTTGGTAAGACATATATCTTTTTTAGGAAATTTCGTATACCATAGCGTTGTTTTCTAGGACCAAGGTTAATATAAATTCGGGACCTATGGTTCAATTGCCAGCTAAGAAAAAAAACATAGCATTGCGATAAATCACGGGCCTCACCTCCCGCCCCCTCTAACCCCACAAAAAAAAAAAAGGAAAAGGAACACCGACCAATTCGATCACCTTTAATTGCAGGAAACTGATTGACGATACGAAAATTACCTAATCGAATTATACGGGGGAGAAACGTAATTGCATTATTATTCTAGGGCTTAAGAATTTCCTTGAATACGTTGAAATCTACCAGAGAAAGGCTGCAAGGCAAAGCGAAGAGAGGTGTAAGGCAAGAGGGACCGTCAATAACGGTGATGGCGCAGTATCATCATTTTGCACACCATTCCAACAACACTCGGTGGTAAATTACGAAAACTCTTGCTTGCATTCCACTGAGTGGCATACCAAGGCTGTATTTTATGAAAACAGGTACAGGGCCCAACTCTGATTAAAACTCCCTCCCCACCACCTACCCTCAATGAATCACTCACTACCTGATAAATAGTGCCAACACATAAAGTCAAAGAGTGGTTTAATCACCCTCTATGAACATCGCCTAAAGAAAGATGGCAATGCCATTGGGTAGATGGTATAAATGTCAAGCTCATTTAGTTTGGATTGGGGAGTTCGTGGTTTAAGTCTCCAATAGGATTAAAGAGATAATATTATTTTTCTAAATTGATTCCCGTCATCCTGCCAAGAAATATCAGGTACATTTCCTCTGAATTATACCTTAAACTTCCTCCCAAATCAATGGTATTATTATTTATATACATTATAATTTTGGTTTCTAAATTAATGTTGATTTCTTTAGTAGATTTGTGTTATTATTACTATTACTATTATTATTAATAATAATATTACTATTGTTATTGTTATCATATGTATTATAATTATTCACATTAAGCTCAATTTCAGGGACATTCATAAATCATCACATAAGATACTAGTTTATGTTTAGCTTTGTTGAGATAATAATGGTTATTGATACGCTTAACTCAAGGACTATCAACATCTTAAACTAAATTGGTCTTGACGATAAGGGTTACTAACTAACTTGACTTTGATAAGTTTAGATAGCTACTTATCAGTAAATAAGATAATTAGGTTAGTATCCACTTCAGTGGCCTATTAGTTTAAGGCGTCACTCTCGTGATAGACTGGCATCATGTTGACGAGGAATTCAGGGTTAGAATACTTTTCGGGTCTATTGAGGGTGGTTTTTCCTAAAATTGTTTCCCATTATTTTTCCACGCAAATGCGGGTAGATTATATTTAAAATTGTTTCTTCCTCATCCCTACACCATTAGAGTAATTATCATATATAACTATAGCCTGAACTTGCAGTAAGACGAGGTGAAACAAACATAAAGTAGGTTAATATTATATTAGTTCAAGTTAGTTAGAACTAAGCCATGTTAAGTAAATCTGTGAGAGTTTAGATAGTATAATTAATATGATTAAGCAAGTTTGAGTAAAATTAGGTACCTAAATTATAGTAAACTTGTTTGAATAATTTAAAACGTATGTGTTCCCGCACTAAGGTATTAGCCATGTCTAGTAATATTTGAAGGAGATTTTAAGATTTGAATCCGGTATACATTAAATAAAGATTTACTTTTCCTATTGTCCTTTCTCAAAGCAAAATCAGAAACCTTCTATTTGAAATTAAAGCTTTCCCATAACTACCCCTTTTGTGGAAATGTGTGGACAGCCTCAACCAAGAAATGTACATGGTTCTAATGCAATACATTTGATAGTTCTGGTTTAATTCCATAGAATTTAGGTTGTTTTAGTTAATTGATATCATTGGTAATTTATTACCCTAATTTATGTGGACTTAAATATTTTGTAAGGATTTCTCATTGGAAGTTTTGTCCATTAAAAAAAATTATTATTGAGTAAATAGAGACATATGTTCAATCTGAAGATTAGGTATTCAAAATATATAATAATGATTAAATAAAATTAACTATTTCTAAAAAAGAAAAAATACTTACTGTCATACTAGAATAATTTATTTTAAATGTTGCTAAGTTTTATATAGTTTGAACATAAAAACTAATTAAAATGATCTATTTATAATAAAATAAATAGTATACAAAATTGTTTGACTACTAAAATAATACTTGAAAATACACATAAACAGGATAGGTTACTTCAGTTACTCTAGCAATATTTATATACAATGTATGAATAATGGTTTCAAACAAAAGATACACACTTAACACACTTATCACTATGCTTCCTATCTGTTTATCGATAACATAATGAGCATCCTCTTTGCTTTACACTTCTTTGAGTTGGTACGGTTGTGTGAGAAACTGAAGGAATTCTCTGTCCGTTTTGTTTTTTTAGTGATTGACCTAACTACATGAAAAAGATACTTCTCTTGTAAATTCATTTGTGATTCAAATTTGGATTTAGATCCAAATAATGAAAGTATGTAGGGCAGCAGTTATATCCAACATGCTGTATAACAAAACCATCGACCATCTTCTTGTTATTAATTTTGTTGTGTATGTTCTAAAAAAACTTAACTATTGTGTCGACTCCTGATTTTGTTGCATTATAGTTGATTATCCTTTCAGATTTGATTCTATTTTACCCTGATTAATGCATTGTACTCAAAAGAGTCACCACTATTTCTTTTTTGGGAAAATAGATACATTATTGTTGCTATTTTATGAAATCCGAACAGAGTTGAATACACTTCTTGACCCCTGACAGTTGTGAAATGAGGCAGTAGTTCAGAACAATGTTATCTTATTGTTCCCACTAGCTTTGTCTGTTTCCTTTCAAGATATATGGTGTAACGTTAGCAATACTAGCAAAAGCTACAATAGTTCTACCCGCCTCAAATAATCCTATAATCATAGACAACCTGCAATTCCATAAATTTACAAAACTTACTTTGTCTACAATATGTGATTTACTTACTCATTGTATCATCTGGCTTACCACAAGTTCCATGACCAACCTGTTAACTCCGATGTCTATACTTAAATTAAGTGTTAACACGCTAGGAGGGATGTAGCAAGAAGTTGTTTCAATAGGGGGATTCAGAAATGCGTTGATTGGTCCAGCCAGCCAACAGACCGACCACTCACAATCTTGAACTGCATACCCGCCATGTGTCCGGTCTACGTGACTTGGTGAACTATACATAGTTTAACGTGTCCGGAATACATGACCTGGGAACGTGCCAAGTTTTAACTGCATCTAGCCTTATGCCCGGCCTACGAGACGTGAACATGTGCCAAGTGTTAGCTGCAACTAACCAGATGTCCGGCCTACGTGACTTAGGCTCGTGCCAAATTTTGCAGCTGCTAACTAGAGAGTCATGCTGTTAGCACCTGTTCGCGATGTGGCGTTGTTATTTTAATATGAAAATCTCCCACCTTTTTATTAATCAACTAGACCTATATAATGATGGCACTCAGCTAGCATAATGGACTTTTATATCCGACACAACCCCTAGAATTCCTGATCTGGACTTGGAAAGAATCACTAAAGGATGGCAATATATAAACTTTATATATTTTATTGATTATTTAAAATTTAAACGAGCTTTAATGGGTTTGAGTGTTTTAACACATAGATTAATTATGTGATTAAAATTGTTCAATGTAGGCGTCTCTAATTTCTCACTAGAAGAACTGTTTTTGAAAGTAGATTTGTTTTATGGAACACTTAATATTTCCTTTTGCCGTTTGGGTGCTAGTCTCTTTGTAATTCTTAGAGATAGTGATATTTTTCTAGCTTGGAATATTTAGTTTTTTAATATAAATTGTTATTGCAATTGTGGTTACCAATAATTGTTTGAAAATTAAGATTTGATAATGTTTCTTTTATAGGTAATATTTGGTAGACGTATTTTCTTTGAAGAAATTATCAACATAATTCATTTGTATAGCTTTATAAGTTATAACGTTAAAATTTACCGATTCAATTAGTGAGAAGTAACAAGTAAATTAATGTAATTTTGCTTTGGTTTCTATTAACATGTTAAATACGTTAACTTGTCGGAACCTTCTCGATTACTTCAACTTTAATTATGTCAGGAAGTCAAACATTTTTGTAAATTATAACTATCAGGATTTATATTTAAATTTGCATGTATTCTTTAGATCTAATTTTTTTAGTATGAATTCACAATGGGGATCGAGGCATGTTGTTAACCGTTAAAAGAGGCTCTTTAAGCTCTTTAATATAATATTAACGATTTTGTTTATTAATGGGTCTCTTCAAGAATAATTTATATAAATGCATAATTTACTTTGAGATTATGAAATATATTCTCAAATGTACTGTTAAAGTGCAGTTTCTGTCATTTTTATATGTTTTTCAAGAGTCTTCAGTTTGCCTTGTGAGGCCACGTATATTTGGTTTACCTTTGTTGTTTAAACTTGAATAAATAATTCAAATTTTTCTTAAAATTGCAAATATTCCCATATTTTTTTTGCTATAATAAATTCTTTGAATTCCGTCCACCCTCTTTTAGGCTATTGTGGCCTATAGCTATTAGAATTGGAGGTGGAGAACGGTACAATTTCTAGACTAAGACTTGTGAAAATGTGGTCTACTATAATATTCCTTCCCCTTCTCTCCGAGCTCCTTACAATATCCAGCAACACTCTTTGGTCCTAGTTAACCTCCCTAGGAGCATTGGGTTATTTGCCAGTGTATAACTGTATGCTTAGTACACAGTATATTTAGATGTCATATGCTGCCCAGAGCTTTATGCTATATTAACCAGGTTTTGATAGAATAAATTGATGGAATGGGCATCTGCCACTGACGGTAACCAATTGCTCATCCACGGTTACATTCTCATACGGAATGTAAGCATCTTGTAGTCTATTCGACCACATATGGGGAATATTTCTTATTGGGGACAGTTTATCAGGATTTCGACTTTGTCATCTAAACTCAGCATTGTCAAACCGTATACAGCGAGATATTTGAGTAAACCTGTTTCCAGCCATGGACTTAATGAAAATTGGACGTCTGTCTATCTTCTATATTTCACACATTTATTATACCCTCATTATTAGCTTTGAATACGCCATCAAGTACATTTGTCACTATACGTAATTTAAGACTTGATGGATAATATATTGTACAGTACATGGCAAGAAATAAGGTGTTACAAATTATTATTCACTTTAAAATGCTTTTTTGAGACGCTATGGGTGTTGATGAATCATCAGAGCTATATTCATCTTCTTCATAGCTTTGAACATTGTCTTCAACAAAATCCTCCTCTCCTTCATTATCAAAAGATTCTTCACTATCTTCGACTTTCACATTATTGGGAAAATTAGAAACACCAATTTATTAATTTAAAATTTTAGACATTTCTTCCACAGGTGATCTTATCCCTGGTTTGCTATATGTGATGTCTACCCGACTTTTACTGATACTAGTGACCATCCTTATTAAGAAAAAAAAAAGAAATTTGGTGTTTACAATCTTGTAATGTGCGCAAAAAAGGATGGCTGCCACATATAACCAGGGACCTATTTCCGTGTTATTTAAATTTGTATGTAAAATTTTCCCACAAAGATCTGCAGCTCATAAGATTTCAGAAAAACTTGCCAACAAATAGAGTGGCTCATGGTCTGTGGAGATATTTCTCAAACCTGTATCTCTAATGCTGAAAGATGTAGCAGACCCATCACTAGTCCATCATGCCTGTGTCAGCCATGAAGGTCTTCTCATGAGTCATGTGATCTCTTATTGTATATGTTTAATGTGCTACCCTTGTTTGGTAAAATATGTGAAAAGTGTTGTGCCAATCAGCAGCGTTAAGTTTTCTTGTTTACATACACCCAAACAAAATTTATTCAGGGGGTGGGGAGTGGAATTTAATTGCAGCCCAGGATGCTTTTGTAACGTGGGAATAGTGTTACAAACTCTGAATATTTGTGTCACTCTCCAAGAATTTTGCATCACCTGTCGACCGAAAAATATCTCGCAGCCAGAAACCTATATTGTAGGTGATACATTTAATTCTTCAAATTGTTGACGTTTGCCGTCCTTTTCCACTATACTCTCTGTTTTTGTTCAAATGTATATATTTAATTACAATGTTTGTGTTACCAATTAATGTTTCTTTGGAGCCCATTTTCCTTATTTTTTTAAAATTTGTGGGTCTATTTAGAGTCGGGGACTGCTCTACCAACATATTTTCTGCCTCCACACATGCACCCAGCTCCTGTTCAAATAACATCGGGCCTGTCGCTCAAATTATATATAATTCTCAGAATATTTACTTTTGCCTTCAATTTCCTAATTGATATCCCTTCAATATTATATAATAAATTTAGGATAGAATGTTAATGAAGTTGAAAGTGATTAGAATATGAATAGATCAATTATTGATTTTATTATTTTGAATTTAATAACTTTGGCCTGAATTTTAACTTCCTTTAAAACTATGCTTTAAACAAAAATTTGTTGTTTTTTTAATAGTGAACCTATTATGAACTGTGTGTGTGCGTTTAAGACATTTAACTAGTGAAATGAGTCAAATCAATTCTTATTAATCTTCGGCTTGTGTCTAATGATATTTACTCAAGTTTTCTTTTGTCATACCTAAAAATATATTAGTAAAGTTTTAAGGTGATATTTCCATATTATCCCCTTAAAACATCAGGATAACTTTTGTAAAAGCAATTACATTTATTATATAAATTTGTTGAGCCCAAACATGATTTCAATTGTAATACCTATGAATTATGCATGCACGCACACACACACATACATGACCACATATAGATGCACACATACGCACACACAAACACATACACAAAATTAGAGAAATACTTATACTATATCCATGTTTGAATTTTTTTCTTAGCACCACGTCTATCTACCCATCCGGGGTTTATGTTTATTTACTAATTATGCTATTGGTTTTTGGGAACCATATATTTGGATAGAGTATACACACATTTTCATGTAGGGAGAATGAAAATCAATTTTTGGAAAAACCACTCTCTTTACACCCGAACCTTGATCTGCCCGTCATCGGCAGTCTAGTCTACTGCGAGAGTAGCCCATTAAACGATGCGATCAATGAAGTGAGTTTTATCTTTTAATTTCTCTCTTAGAATGAATAATGAAAATAATATTCTTAACGATGTATACTAACCTCTTTATACAAAACTCTATACCAAACGCTATTTTGTTGCTAGACTACTTTATCTAAATCTTAAAGCTTGACAAGAAGATATTCTTAAGTCCGACGTACAATTCATATTTAATTTTTATCTCAATTGACTCCCAATTTTATGAAACTAGTTTCTAACTTGACTTTTGGATATTTTGAGGTTGTATAGACAAATAAAAATCAATAAAAGATAAGTGAAATGATTACTAATACATACAGTTTCGATAGAATCATTTCTACGTAAAGTCAACCAAAACACATACAATTAATAAACAGCTTTGTTTAAGAAAATCGTTACAATAACAATTATAAATGACCAGTACGACCAATATGAATATTAAAATGTTTATATTGTAATAATAAAAGCAAATACAAAAATATTGGCGTTAAAGAAGCAAATATATGAAGGCAAAGTGTGTGGATCAAAAAGAATGAGTAGGCCATGTAAGACGTGGCTAAATGGTGTTGATGAATGTATGATAAAGAGAAACCTTAAGAGTCTTAAGAATAAAGAGCATGTATGACTTGGTGTATCGATGTTGTTGAAGTGAAGTGAGTATGAAAAGAAAAGGGAAGTGGGGAAAAATATTTTGAGGATGAGTCGATTACCGAGTTGTTTTTTGAACTATATGCACAGTTTCTTGCCTACAACTTAAGGCGTGATTATGTATATTTGTATGTATGTATGTATATGTATATTTGTATGTATGTATGTATATGTATATTTGTTATGTATGTATGTATGTATGTATGTATGTATGTATGTATGTATGTATGTATGTATGTATGTATGTATGTATGCATGTATGTACCTGTGGAGTACTTACGGTACCGTACTGAACATACAGGCAAACAGAAATCTATCTATGGTTGAATACTTTTGCATTTTTTGATATAAAAATTAAGTTCAATCGAAAACAGATTTTAAATACATTTAAAGCTCAATTTCTTATTTAAGAATAGATAAATCTGCATATGGGTTGAAATATAAATTTGAAAAGTTAAGATAATTTTATTAAAGCACATCGTCAAGAATGCTCTGAGACTTGCTTTGATTAGCTTAATCCACCAGGATTTGTTGCCTAGACATACCTGATCTTCTACTGGCAGTGGATCATAGGTTACCATCTTCTGAGGTCGGGCCATCATGTTTATCTGGCTATTTTTGCCTGATAATATGTTTTTATGATGATGTTGATGATATGTTAGGCCAGTAGATATCTTAAACCTATCTTAACCCTAGTTATCCGACCATGTCAACCATAGGAACATTTCCTCTTCGGAAAAAATACCTTTGGAACCGCTGGGAATCAAGATCGGGACCTTTGGATTAGTAGCCAATCATACTAACTACTAGACCATGCACTGAGGGAGAATAGCACATACCCATCCAGCTACTCTGTCCAAGGAATATTTTTAGTGTTGGCAATGAACAATAATGACCGTTTAAGTGCATATTGAATCAAAATTTTTTTTCTACCTAACATATTCATACAAATATTAGATCGTTATTTATATCCATTTATAGTATTTAAGATCGTCTATATTTGATTAAATATTTTTATTATTTTATTATAACTATAAAAAAAAGTTAATGTCAAGTGTGTAAATAAAAAAATGAGTATATAATCGGTCACAAAGAAGAATTCAATCGGCTAAGATTTTGGTTCAAATCAGTTGCGCTCGATATTTCATTTTACATTTTATATAAATACTAGCAGTCCCGCACGGCGTTGCCAGTGAACCACTGTAGTATAATAATTATATAAGCTTGAC
>CABFOW010000036.1:43341-85103 GCA_902141385.1 Timema californicum | reverse complement strand
TGAGATGAAATGGAGGACCTACAGTTTAACGTGGGATCCGAACCACGGTGGAGGCCTGGCATTCCCCACATTCACAAGATGTCTTGTCAGAGGTGAAGGAAGGGTTTGGTAATCAGATAAATCTTTGCCGGGACCGAGGATTGAACCCCGGCCGCTAGCATAGAAGTCTGACACCTTACCCCTAGACTGCCAGGTCACCCTAGAAAAACTATTTTACGTTAACAACGGTACGCAAAAACCATAAAATTGAACGTTTGACCCCTTATAACTCTTGAATGGGAATCTTTTGAAGTCAATGAACTACTATTTATAGCTTATAGTTATTATACCCTTGTTAATATCATGCAATACAATTTTGATGGTTGAATGACCTTAACCTAAATACTCTACTATAGAGTAAGCAGATAGATAACATAACACATCCTCTTCGCATGATGCTTACATTCAGCGTATCGAGAGTGAATGAAGGACCCACCATTTAGCTGTCCATCCCACTGAGCTACCTAAAGTGGCGCGTGACGTTAATGAAACGGTTCGTAAGAAGGTTTGATGGAAAGGAAAGGGAGAAAAGGAAAGAATAGAAAAAGAAAGGGAGTACCGAAAAGGGAAAGCAGCAATATTGTGCCGTCTAAGCTCCAAGTTGCCTGAGCACATGAATACTTCAACTCTTAGTAGCATGTTGAATATTGCACGCATTGAACACAACAACGGCAATACAAGTAGAAAACCAAACCGACTCTTTCATTTCGACAGACAAAAGACAAGAAGGAATAAGTAATGGAGCGAAGAGGACGCGACGAAGTCAACCAATCACACGCCACGATAGACCGACAGAGAGAGGGCCCTTTACAGAACCACTGAAAAAATCATGGGCCACCGGTTCAGACCACACAATATGTCGCGTGGCTTCAGGTAGGTTGATTGAAAGTTCGAAAACAACAATCGTGAGACACACACACACACACACGAGGTACGTACGATCAGTTACAAATAAAATGGGCCCAATAGAATCCCGGAGTGTTCATTTAGTTTTACATCGATCCTTACTATCAATACGGGATATACGCATTTATGTAATAATACCTATATGTCTTAAGGAAGAATAAGGGTGTATTTAGAGGAAGTGTAGCCACATTTTCAGGGAGGTAGAAAGGAAAAACAATTTTGTATAATTACACCCTAAGTACAATCGAACCTGATTTGAGCTCCAAACTCTCGGCTATCGTCAGTCCAGTCTATCGGGGGAATGATAACCATATTCTACCACCAAAGCGGGCAGTACGCATTTTAATTACGTTAATACCCGCAGTGGTGAACACGCATAATGGAGGTCAGTGTCAGATTATCTGACTTTCTGGTGACTTGGAAGTTGGAGCTCGAATCTTAACATGGTGTAATGAGTTCCCCCTCACCCACCTAAATTATTATTAGTATTATTAGCTACCGCGTCTTACTACCCGTTCGGGTTGTACGCACTTATGCTAATGTGTAATGGTAGGGTGATTGTGAGATGAAATGGAGGACGTACAGTTTAACGTGGAATCCGAACAACGGCGGAGGCCTGACACTCCCCACATTCACAAGATGTCTTGTCAAAGGTGAAGGAAGGGTTTTGTATATCAGATAAATCTGTGCCGGGACCGAGGATTGAACCCCGGCCACCGGCACAGAAGTCTGACACCTTACCCCTAGACCGCCAGGTCACCCTCCCCCCTAAATGATATCCTATTTTATCACCACGAAAAAAGGGCTACATATCATATAGATTCTGCCCTTCTCATATATGCTTCATTAGCTAGCGTAAATTAAAAAGAGTATTGCGATAACGGCATGTGGTATGGTAAACATACGCATACAAGACGATAGTATTTGAAATAAGTGTTCCCTCATTCTCATGACGGGTACTCAAAAAGCCTTTGAGTAAAAACTACCATGAGTACTCCTAGTCAGTATTCGAACACCGGACTTCCTGCTTCAGATAGGTTAGACAATATAAGCTTTAGTCTTAGTTCACTTCCAATCCTCTTATCTAGAAGAATACCCGTACATTTTCTTTAAATAAACCCTCAGAGGAGAGTGTTGAGTTGAGTTGTTTTTAGCTAAAGTGCAACATATAGGACCAAATATATAGTAAACGTATTTCCCAGCTGTAATTTATAGATCCCATTTACATTGAATATACTGGTTATTTTAATACATACTTTTATCCTAAAAACAATATTTTTATCTATTACTATTATTATTATTATTATTATTATTAGCACCGCGTCTTACTACCCGTTCGGGTTATACGCACTTACGCTAATGTGTAATGGTAGGGTGATTGTGAGATGAAATGGAGGACCTACAGTTTAACGTGGAATCCGAACCACGGTGGAGGCCTGGCACTCCCCACATTCACAAGATGTCTTGTCAGAGGTGAAGGAAGGGTTTAGTAATCAGACATTATTATTATTACGATTAATACTATGGTTATTAACATAGGGGTCTAGATCAGCAAATTAATTTACAAGTAGTACACCCAAATTGGCATAACAAAATGTATAGTACGCATAAGTGAAAATTTGTCTTATGTGAAAACCACACACGGTGCACAATTTTAGGGTCGAATTTTGACCTCTCGTCCCCGATATTCTAGTTAATTGCAAGACTAGCACCTTACAGCACAATACCATTAGTTTGAACCAAAAACACTTATTTAAATCTTAATCTATGGCGTAGGGATGGGAAGTGTAGTGTATCCGAGATCTGACCTAAGCCGTATCGGTGAGCACGTGAACAATTTGTCTGACTCTTTAGTCATATTTACGAGATACGTGCTGATTGGCGTTTGAATCTCAGTCGCATGTACAGCGGGAGTGTTTTACTGGACAGTTACCCACTCTACTTCGAATAAAAGGCCAACTTTATTAGCGTAGCTATCCACTTCGGTGCCGTCACGGTCTAATGCGCTACTCTCGAAAATAGACTAGAATGCCGATGACGGGAATATCGTGTCCCGATCCTGGTCGGATGTTCTGGGGGCGGTTTTTACTATATGAATAATAATAATAATATTTAGCACCGCGTCTTACTACCCGTTATGGTTATACGCTTTAAGTACTAATTACTCTAATGAATTAGGAATTGGGGAGGTTGAATTAGAGGAAGTGAACCCGCATTTGCGTGTAGAGAGAGTGGAAAACCATTTAGGAAAAACCGCCCCCAGTTCACCCGACCGAGATTCGAACCTCGATCTCCCCGTCCTCAGCAGTCAAGCTCAACTCGACAAGCGCGTTAGCCAAATACGCCACAGAGGCGGGTTTTACTATATGGCTTACCACTATATCATCAAGCAAATGTGGATACACTTCCTCTAAATTGAACCTTCCTCGTCCCTAACCCATAAGCGTTATTAGTACATAGGCGTCTAAACCTATTGGGTACTAATACGGGTGTGACAATATTATCGTAGTTTTTTTTAGCACCGGTCCATACTACCCATTCGGGTTATACGCTTATATAGTAATAATTATGATAATGGTTCTGGGACTCGGGAGGCTATATTAATATGAAGTGTAGCCGCATTTTCTTGGAGGAAGAGGGGAAAATCACTTTGGAAAAACTATCCTCAATAAACCCAACCGAGATGTAAACCTTGATATCCCCGTAGTCGGCAGTCTAGTCTATTTAAGAAAGGAGAGCGTTAGACCACGTGGCCACCGAAGCGGGTGTATTTACATAGCTAGAATTCTTTTTTCTCTAAAGTGTAGTCGGCCACAACTTGAAGCCTGTTTTTTTGTCATCCCTTTGTCTTACTACCTGTTGGTGACCTGGCGGTCTAGGGGTAAGGTGTCAAGACTTCTATGCTGGCGGCCGGGGTTCAATCCTCGGTCCCGGCACAGATTTATCTGATTACCAAACCCATCCTTCACCTCTGACAAGACATCTTGTGAGTGTGGGGAATGCCAGGCCTCCACCGTGGTTCGGATTCCACGTTAAACTGTAGGTCCTCCATTTCATCTCACAATCACCCTACCATTACACATTAGCGTAAGTGCGTATAACCCGAACAGGTAGTAAGATGCGGTGCTAATAATAATAATTATAATAATAATACCTGTTCAGGCTATACGCATTTATAGTAGTTACTATAATGGCGTAGGGATGAGGAAGAAAGCATTTTATAGTTAATCTACTCGCATTTGCGTAGAAGGTGAATGGGAAACCATTTAGGTAAAACCAGCCTCAGTAGAACAGAATGGGATTTGAGTCCTGATCTCCCCGTCATCAGCAAGCCCGTCTAACACGAGAATGACAACGAGACTATTTGCTTGACCTTGGTGGTCTTGGGCGAAAAGTGCTCATCTCAGGACCAGATATTAATGGGTTCAACCCAGCCTGGGTCGATGGACTTTATTGAGCTTTAAACTTCCGGGGCGCAACTTCCTTTGAAGGGGAAGTAAGGCTGTCGGTCCCATGTCGATGGTGGCATGTAAATGATCTCTGGAAGGTGTGTGAAAATACATCTACCGGGAAAATTGGTATAGCCTTTTTTGCTCTCGCTCATAGAAATTCTGGTGTTTTTATATAATGAGTAGGTTCAAAAAATGCACATTAAATAACTTAAATAAATACAAGACTTAAAACATATTCATACTTAGAAAAATTTTCTTTAATTCATTCGTACTACAGCTACTGAAGCAGGCTTTATGTCTGTAAAATCGCTTGTATAAGAAATTTGTTATATAAAGGAAATGGTTACGGAATTCATACCAAATAAAAACTAATTATTTTTCCAACCAAACATGTGTGAAAAATATCCACCCAAGAGTGTGATTCTATTTTGTATTACTGTGTATAGAATTGAGTTGGTATCATATATAAGATTTGATTTTATCACCAGGACGTTTATTCTTAGTTATGTTTTGTGAACGGTGTCCTTCTAATCACATGGACTAGCTGCATAGACACACTATTATAAAATGGGCGAGGAAGGTGTAATATAGAGTAAATGCCCCCTCAATTAAGTAAAGAGAGATTGGAATATCAGTCGATAAAAATTATCCCAATACATCCGGATTTGTAGGCCTACTTAACCTCCCTCTCACCAGAATTATTTACATTTATTAATTTCTTTATTACCCGCCTCGGTGGCGTAGTTGGCTAACGCGCTATTCGTGTTGAGCTCGACTGCTGAGGACGGGGAGATTGAGGTTCAAATCTCGGTCGGGTGAACTGGGGGGGGGTTCCCTAAATGGTTTTCCACTCTCCCTCCACGCAAATGCGGGTTCACTTCCTCTAATTCAACCTTCCCAATTCCTAATCCATTAGAGTAATTAGTACTTAAAGCGTATAACCCGAACGGGTAGTAAGACACGGTGCTAAATAATAAAATAATAATAAAACATTTCTTTATTTCACAAGATCTAGTCTCTCACCCCCAGAAAAGTTAACCAGGACCATTGTCTGAAAAGGTAACTAGATTAGGTCACTGTCCTACGTGAGATATCAAACGTGAGCAGTGCTGGTGGCGTGTTTGGCGTGGTGTGATGTGATGTGGCGTGGCGTGGTGTCAAGAGAACGAATTGCAAATCCGCGAATACAAGAATCAAAGGACAGAATTTAAATAAGTAGTGAGAATGTTATCAAGGAAACGTGAACTCAGTAAATATTGTTAATAAATTTTAAAAACATATCCAAACGGAAATATCTCAAGCAAATGCCATCTATTTAGAAAGGAATTTTTTTAAATGAATCTTTAATATGAAATAAAAAAATATTCGATATAAAATAGATATAAGAGGATAAACATTTCCACTCCTCCATACGTTTCCATTAATTAAGTTTTAAATTTTAAAAATATAAATAGTTTAAATTAATTTTGACTTCTCTCGCTTACTTGCCCACGCGGGACAATAGCGTCAATGCTTTGATAAAAACTAAAATCTGCTAAAAACTAATATTCTCAAGTTTGACAACGTAGTTGAGTGTTTGGTAACCAGACCACTTGAAACCTTTTTCGAATAAAAAGTTGATTCTTAAAACTACTTAGTATCTATGTATTATGTTTTTCCAATTACCCAAATATTATAATAGTTTCTGTGTGCCAAGATTGGTTGTCTGTCATTAAATGTAATTACATTTTTTACCTTTGAGCTGCGTCTTACTACCCTGTTGGGATATTCGCATATTTACACTCAAGGGCGTAGCTATTAGGAAGCTAGACCTTATCGGGAAACGTCACCACATTTTCGTAGAAGGAAAGTGGTAAACTGTTTCATAAAAAAAATTAGGTTCACAAGGTTGGACCTGATTCTTGACCTTCTCATTGTTGACAGGCCAGAATATACGAGTTTGATGTAGTCTATGTTCCATTTATACTGAACTACGTGAGAATGTTTAATTTAGAGGAAAATTACTTGCATTTGGTAGGGGGGAAACTGGAAGAACCTTTTAGGTAAACCCCCCGTAACTTCAATTCACTCAATGAGGATTTTAACCCAGATCCCCCAGTCATCAGCAGTACAGTATATTGTGAAGCGTGACGTCTTAGACTACGTGATCATTGGAAAATCTTCATCGTTTTAGTAAGTAGAGTAATGCGTTTAGAAATGACACACTAAATACACCCCTCTCTCAAAAATAGAATAAGAAATGAAATGCCAAAGCAGTCAGAGGGTTGAGTTGTGATATTTGCGGGGACTCATTGTCTGCATCATCAATTCTATTCTTTGTTTGTTTACTGTGTGCTTAATTTATACTCGCCTAGTCTGCCTGCGTGTGACATGACAACAAAGGCGTGACCAAGTTTACAGCCAACGGCCACAGACGCCAAGTTTCTTTCACTACAACTACTTGGGTGGCGCATTGGAACAGTCCCCTTTATTTTAGCATCGTGTTTACCATTTCGATTGTTTCCATAAATAAAGATAGGCTTTTGTTTGGAAATGTTTTGCTAAATAAGTTCGAACAATTTGGAGAAGGCTGGAATACTTCATTCTTCAAATAACAAAACTGCGGACTCTAGTTATTGTAAAAGCAAAACATTTTATCTTTCCACACGTTTGTTAGTCTAACTATCCGTTTGTTATTCAATTCGTTTGTTTAGCCATCTTGTCTCGTTAATCTAAGAGACAAATTAATTATTTTATTCTTAAAAGCCCCCCCTCCCCTAAAGAAAGATTTAAAATATTTCAGCTTACGGTTGAATAAAAAAAGAATACAAATGTAAAATTACACCTTTTTAATTGATACAAACTTTTATGCTTTGCAGCCTGTCTCACTACTAGTTAAGGTTATGCCCTGTACTAAAAACTATAGTGTGTTAAGGATGAGGAAGGTTGAGTTTATAGGAAATGTACCCGCATTTTCATGCAAGTATGGTGGGCAACTATTTAGGAATAACCACCATACACTCGACCAGGACTCGAACCTTCAATGCCCCATGATCAGCAGTCTAGTGGGTATCAAT
Source organism: Timema californicum (assembly GCA_902141385.1). NCBI lineage: Eukaryota > Metazoa > Arthropoda > Insecta > Phasmatodea > Timematidae > Timema > Timema californicum. The sequence continues at coordinate 77,650 of CABFOW010000036.1, read as the reverse complement.
TCTTTTATTTAGACTTTCATAATACATTCCTAACACTGAGTTATACAGGTTAAGCTTGTTAATATACTCTTAACTTAGTATGGAGCCCAGTGCATGATTTAATTAAAATATCTATTCATGTTTTTAGTAATTAAAACTGAACTAAATATTGAATGAGAATGGTAGGGCTACTAAGCATCTAAAATGACGCCAGTGTCACAATTACTACAAAAAAAGTGTTGACTTTTTATAGCATGATAATTTTTACCTCTCTTGGACCATATTTGGCGCTGTTAGCAGAAATTAAATTGACTAGGAAATATAAGTATCTATTTGTTTGTACCAAAATTTAGCCGTTCATTAAAGGATTTACTCTCTATTAAGAACACAAATAATCGCATTATTAAGTGCAATGACTAAAAGTCAAGCTCGCCAATTCTGACGAGAGTTCGGGACTCGAATCCCGGACGAGTTTACTTGTTGTTTTCCTCTAAGTGATTCTCACTTTTACTTCAACGCAAACGTGGGTAAATTTACTCTTAATGTTATCCTTCTAATTCCAACCTCTTAGTGAAACTAAACGCTGCTGGCCGGGACGGTTATATAGTGTAACTCGTTTACAAAAAAATGTGTAAGAAGAATAAGACGACAGGTTCACATTTAAGTCTGATAACATGGGATTATGATTTATATCTGTAACCAATTTACCAATACTAAAACTGTGTTATTAAATAGACCTGGCTATAGTCACATATTTTAAATTATTGTTAGTGGTTTTGAAAAGGACTTATGTAATGATTATAATCTTGAAAGCCGTTCCCAATTTATTAAAGGGAGAATATAGAATAATTTTAAAGAGACCCTCCAAAATCCTGCATTATTTAAAAAAAGAGTTTGATCTTTCGAGATAACGTTCTTTCCAAAATTGTGATGAAAGGGGCCAAAATATTTCTATATAATTAAAACCACTATATTTTAAGTTTTTGTATTTAAATACTACAATTTAAAAATAAAGCACGAATAGGTGAAAGAAGCAATTTTTTTTATATTTAACGCTATAATTTGCACTTCTGATATCAAATAAAGTTATTATGCATAGATCTAGTATTTTATCAAACAAACCAAAGACAATTTTTAAAATGGTCACATAAGAAAATTTTATGATAATTGATAATTTTTCAGTGGTCTTTAAATTTAAGAACTACTAACTCCACTATAAATTCTTCAACATGAGAATATATCCCTTCAATTAGATGCACCCTTAATAATACAAGCAGAATTATTCAGAGCTCAAGCTATATAAATGTATATAACGTTTGCTATATTGAGTCTTACAGAAATTAAGAAAAAAAACAAGTATTATTTAGTTTAGACTGACGTTTATTCTGCAAGTTGTTAGTGTAATACAGCTTGTGTCAGATTTCTTTTATCACCGCATTTTACTCTCTGTTCAGATTATACGCATATGTATTAATAACGATAATGTATTAGGGATGAGGAAAGGTTGATAAAGATAAAGTGTACGTGCATTTACATGGAGGTAGAGTATACAACCATTAAGGGAGAAACTCCCTCATTATACCCGACCAGTATTGAACCCCAATATCATCAGTAGTCCATTATATTTCAATAATGACGCCTGGCTTAGATCATGTGACCACTAAAGTAGGTATGTGTTTACAATGTTGTCAGCTACGATCTATAAACTAGCACATGGGAGAGAATTGAGAGAGGGTGCAGACGTTTAGAAATCACAGAATATTTATGATATGGTTTAATATTCTTTAAAATTCTTTTCGACAAAATGTAGACAATTTTAAGAGTTTAAAGTATTTTAAAATGTTTTTGATAACTTGCAAAAGACTCTAGAAGGCAATCGTACAATATCTTAAAAAATTTCTGTTGTAGGCCTTTCAAAACATCTATTTATCTGATAGATGAAGGCTACAATTAGGTTTTTAAACCTTTTGATTTTATAACAGAAGTATATATTTTCGCTTTCATGTTTTTTATTCTTTTTAATAAATTTAAAATTCAAAATTTGAACTTTTTAAATCATCATAATTCTGTTGATAAGTTTCGCCTACAATATGTTTAGACTTATATTTAAAATATTAAACAACTATGATATGCCATGCTGTAAGAAGGTTTTGTCAGTTTAGTTTTACACTCATTGTCACACTAAGCTAAGGTTCCTCTTTTCCCTCCAAAATTCACTGTGATTTATTTATGATATGCTCCAGTTAAATTAAATTATGGCATTCTCCACAATGTTTTGAGCTCAGTTGATACTAATGATGAATATGAGCTGCTGCTATTAGCAGCCGTTTTGGAAGAAGAAGAAAATCTAAAAGTTGGAGGTTAGAATTGTTCAATTTACGATTCTATTTTAATATAATAACGCTTTTTTAAATATAAAACCTAAATGGAATATAACTTGAATACACGTGAAACAAACTGAAAACAAAACCTAATCATTTATTTGGTTATTTTCACCAAACCAGAACTTTGTCTGTTCAACAAGTAGCCCAAGCTGCGTTATGCGCATGCGCAACGTAAGATCGCTCAGGTGTAAGATGGAAAAATTGCCCAGCCAGCAATAGGAAACAAAATATATTATGGCGTAGCGTGTAGATGATCTGAGACTATATTTTGAATCAAATTAAAGTCACCTTTAAATCAGCTGTTTTCAAAACTCTATATTACCTAGATTCGTTGAAGCCATATCTATTCGATGCGTAATAAAAGTACTCCTTTTATTGGTGGACACGCATACTAAAAATCAAGCTCATCTGATATGTTTTTGCCAGGAACAGTAGGTTGGGTTTCGAGTCCTGGCAGTTGTACAATGAGGATGGTTTATATAAAATGGTTCCCCACTCTCCCTTAACGTGAATGCGAATATACATTTTATATATTATATCTTCGTCAACCCTACCCGAATATCGGATTTTAAATGAGTACTGTCTAGATGGGCTGTAAGAATATGTGTCAAAGAACCAATTCTTCATATATGACTAGGCAAAGCTTCAAGCTAAAAGTCTTGTCAGTGCTGTCCGCTGCTCAAAACCTTAGGTCTACGTTCAATAAGCAGTTGACATTTTATTTTTAATTGCTTCAGACGATCTAATTGATTTTACATCACCTCTATCCTTCATTTTTGTACTATAGTTACGTCATTAGTGACATAGCGCAGGCCTTCTTAAACTGTGGGAGTCGGATGGGGGTCGCGGAAAGTGAGTGTGAGGGTCACGAAAAATTTGGTCACAAAAAAGGTTTACGAACGCGTTACAACTAAAAATTAATTCAAAATCAAATGCGTGATGAATCCGAGGTGCTTCTGGCAGCGCTAGCCTGTGTTGTATCACACGACTTTACTGCAGCCTTGGTTCTGAACACAAAACATGTGCATTTTGCACTGCACGCCACGAAACGCCAACAAACGTTGCCAGAAACACTTCGGCTCTGAATCGAGACTATTGTATGCTATGAATTGCAGTGTTTTTATTGTAGATATAAAGTTTTCTGCTCTTGAAAAAACATAATAGTTTGATTAAGGAAAATATTATTATTATTAATATTATTATTATTAGCACCACGTCTTACTATCAGTTCGGGTTATACGCACTTACGCTAATGTGTAGTGGTAGGGTGATTGTGAGATGAAATGGAGGACCTACAGTTTAACGTGGAATCCGAACCACGGCGGAGGCCTGGCATTCCCCACATTCACAAGATGTCTTGTCAGAGGTGAAGGAAGGGTTTGGTAATCAGATAAATCTGTGCTGGGACCGAGGATTGAACCCCGGCCGCAAGCACAGAAGTTTGACACCCTACCCCTAGACCTCCAGGTCATCATTTAAGGAAAATATAAACTTTTAATGTTTTCCTACGGCTATTCCTCTGCATCTAAGTATCAAGTTATCAAGTGACACAGGTTTAAAGTTTGATTTTTCTAGAAAACATTAAATAAATTTTGGTTTGTGACTAAGATAGAATTTTCAAACATTTCTGAAATGGTCCTAAACATATTTCCACCATTTTGTACTACTTATCTATGCAAAGTGATGTTCTCAACATTGAAGATTGTAAAATAAAAATATTTATCAACTCTGAAAAACATTGAAGATGCTTTACCTTCTGCAATAACAAATATTCAGCCATGGTTTAATTCCTTATATAAAAATAAACAAGCATATCCATTTAATTAGAATTAAAATTTTCTTTCATCTTTAATAAATGGTATAATAATGTATATACCAAAGAATTGTTTTATATCAAATTTCTTTTTATTTACTATCAGTAAATGTTTAATTTGTATGAAGATTTTATAAATCTATATTGTTTTGAAAATTATTTTTATTAATCATTATCATTAAAGGTTTGATTTGTGTATCTATTTAATATACTATACACCCGGAGTTGCGGAAAACTTTCTAGGGTGAAGAGGGGTAGCAAGTGGAAAATAATTAAGAAGCCCTGTTAGCTAATGTAGAGTAACTTAAAGTATATTTATACAAGCCAACAGACCTAATTTTTACAGAACTATTAAAAATTATCATTATAAATGCCTTATGGTAGATTTTAATGTTGTCAAGATCATGGAGGCATTGGTATACCTCCAGTAATAGCATGCTGTGAATTCTAGTTCAAATCTCAATTGGGGACTTCTATTGGAGAGCAAACAGACATTATAGTTGTAATTGAGTTGTAATTAAACCCTTACAGTTTTTAAGTGCCTGTATTAAAATATTATAAACATATGATAAATACAAATGGAATATAATTTTTAAAATATCAAAGTTAGATCTCCATTAATATTATTTGTTTGTATCGATCATTTTAGCTAGAGTATTTGGGAAGAACGCCTTGTAATTGTAATAAAACAAGAAGTATTTACTAAACAAGCAAGTGAATATATATTTAACATAAATAAAAGTGAATACATTTTTAACGTAAGAAAAAACCCCAATACGAAATCAAACTAATTTCTTGAGCCAAAATAATACACAAACAATAACTAAATAGGTTTTTATGTTAGAAATCAACCCAATCATTGTAGCTTAATTGATTAAATTGTAATAAACTAGTCTCATAATATATAGACATGCATAATGATAAGCACCCCCACAGAGGGAATTGTATTATCCGCTAAAAGCATGCATTCATACTTGGTATTTTCCTAAATTATATAATCGGCAATAGTATAGCTGTCATTGCTTTAATAACTTGTCTCGTTGGATGTTATAATATCACTCTAGTGTTAAGCTATACATTTCCAGTGACAGGGAGATGAAGGTTCATATCCCAGTCTGGTGTACTGAAGGTGTTTTTCATAAAGGTTACCCAATATCGATCCACGAAAATTCGAGTATATTTCACAAAACTGCTGGGTTATTCATCCTTATTCCGTTAGCGTTATGCATCTACGTGTACAACTTGGAAGATTTACTACAAAGACGTAGGGAAAAAATAATTTTTAGTTAAAATAAGAGTTTAAATAATTTCAACCAGATACTTAATATTTTTTATTAAAATTGAGTCTATATATTTATTAAAAATTGGCTCAAAACAAATTCCTAATAGGAAGCATTATATCTGTAGTCATGGTCTTGATTAATAACTAAATAAACACAAATGTGGTTTCATTCCTAGCGAAATGGTTCCATATCTTTTGAAACAATTTAACAATCAAGCTTTCTCTTTCTATTGATCACGTGAAGCAAGCCACTGGTTTCTCCTCTCAAGTGCAGGAAATATTTGTAGATTCTCCGTATGAGACCGAATGATCATCCCACCAACTACACCCCCTCCCCATCCGTACCCCCTACTAATCCAGCTGAAAATGAAGGAATCGCGGCTAAAATTCACACCACTTGTTTTATTTATCCATGCCACGGAAGAGAGGATGGGAAAGCGTAGAGGGGGGGTTAAAGGAGAGGTGGCAGGAAATGAAAAATCCCGCCCTGGTGTGGCCTCCGGCGAGTGCTAACTCCTAACTCATGACGTTCTAAACCTCCTGGCCATGATGACCACATGGAAATTTAATTCTCAAAACCTTCCCCCTTTTTTTTCTGTTTCATTTGAACTATCTCACTTTATCTCTTCTTCACTCTTTCTATTCCTCTTTCTCTCTGGCTGTACACACTTGTGTGTGGTTTTAACTGATCACCTATTGTCGAGAGGTCACATACTCTGGTATTTTTAAGTTAGTTTTTGTGCAGTTATTAATGTGTAAAGCTCGACCATTGCATTGTTTTATTTAACTAATACGACCCATTTTGGTGGTTGCGTGGTCTAAGGTGTCACTCTCTCAATATACTTGAATGCCAAGGATGGAGAAATAGGGGTTAAAAGCCTGGTCCGGTGAACTGAGGGGTGGATTTACTAAATGCTTTTATAATCTACCACCAAGAAATTGTGGGTACAATTCCTCTAAATTCAACCTTCCTCATCCGTAACATATTATCGTAATCAATATATATACGCATAGCTCGAGAGTATAGTATGAAGCGGAGCTAAAAAAAATAAAGAACTACCGTATTATATACATTTTAAGGAAGTATTTCTTATTGTCTGTATCGAGATGCAAGCATTGGAGTGTGATTTGTGGTACAGAACTTTATTCTTAGTTTGCATTTAATATCAAGCTTTGATAATGTAATATTCATTTAAAATATTTAAAACATTGTATGTATTCTCTTACTACCCATTTGGTTGATCCACAAAATTAAAATATATCGATAAAGTTTCGTGATACTAAAATTTAGAATAAACCTTCCCAATTTTGCGTGGAGTGATATTAGGAAAATATTTCGGAAAATATAACTTCAATAAACCTGACTATAATTTGAACATAGATATAAACACCATCGTAAATCTAGTGTTTTATTTTAGGACAGTGTCTTACAACCGGTTCAGGTTATACGCATATATAATAACTACGCTTGTGGGTTAGTGGTGAGGATGGATGAATTTACGGGAAGTGTACATTAATTTTCATCGAGGGAGCGTGGCAAACCATTTAGGAAATACCACCCTCAGTACACCCTACCGGGGTTTGTGCCCCAATATTACTCTCATCGGCAGTCTAGTCTAATACGAGGGTGGCACCTTAGACTATGCAGCCACCAATATAGGTAATTTAGTCTGTTGCTAGTGTAACGCTTTATAATTCAGGGGTTATTAACTTAAGAGACTGAGGGCTGCAATTGAATCTACAAGTCTGGGGGAGGGGAAGGGGGGCTGTGACATTGTTGGCTGAATGTGGAAAGAAATGTGTTTCATGTGGATACACAAATTGTTATATAAATAGAGGGTAATTAACTTTATTACTGAGTGGACATCAGATTAAGCTTTCATGGAATTTTCCCACTCAAGGCAAAACGTTCCGTTTCATTTTTTTTATTACAGTAGGCCTAGATTACTCTTCCAACAAATTTCGTGTGCCGCAAAAAAAGGCATCATGGGGACCCCCAGTTTTAAAACCCTCAATTTTAATTCGTGTGAACACCAGAGTGGGTAATATAATATCATTTCAATCCTTTAAAGATATTCAAACAATCGTAATGCAGTCCCACGTTCATCTGTTAATTTTAAAATGCAGAATTTAATATAATTGTACTTTAGCACCAAGTCTTACTAGCCGTTAGGGTTATACGACTATATAGTAATTGCAATAAAGTGTCAAAGATTAGGAAGACTTAATTTAGAAGAAGTGCACCTGCATTTGGGTTGATGGAGAGTGGAAAACCATTTAGGAAAAATAACCTCAGTGCACTCGACCAGGATCGAATCCCTATCTCACCATCTTTGATAGTCCAGTATATTTAAAGAGTAGCACCTTATACCACGTGGTTACCGAGACGGGCCAGACTTAAATAAAATAATGTAATATATGAAAGTATTATACATTAAACAGTGTAAAGCCAATAATTTAAAATCCAACTACTATAATATAATTGAAATTATATGTTCTGTCTAGCAGTTACAAACTAACCTAGGAAAAGAGGAATTGTAGAATCAATTATAAAAACGGTTTATATGATTGCTTAGAGTGAGGATGTAAAAAAATATGACGTATAAAGCACCTATTTTGTGTTGTACCTCCAGACATTAAGGACAGGATATCCCGCTTCACTGGGTACAGGGACTAGGTAAAGTTTGTCTAGTTGGGCTTAACAGGGAGGCAGAATTTATGTCTCGAGTCCCGGTAGGTAGTATTGATGGCGATTCTTAATAAATGAGCTACTATTCTCCCTCCATGCAAATTAAGATATATTTTCCCTAAATTCTACCTCTTTCTCTCGTAACCCAATTAGAGTAACTAAATAAAGCAGATCACCCGGACGGGTACTAAGAAAGACGAGGTGCAAAATAAAGTCACTATTGATAAACATTGAATAACCCTGCCTGTGGTCAAGAATATATTTTTTTAAAGAAATAAGATTGTCCACAGTTCCAATTTGAATTAAATTCCACTGAATTTTTATAAAGACCTTACCTGTGCTGCTGTGTCCGTGGTCTAGGTAAACGTTAAGCTCATTTAGCCCAGTTTTCCTGGGATATAAAATCGAATACTCAGATATGCCACTTTTTAATTTTTATCTTTATATGACCCTCTTACTTTAACAAATAATTCTAGCTAATCTACATCTATACATTTAAAAGTGTTCTCAATAAGAATTAGATGAATGCAGATATAATATAGGCAAAACCTGAACAGAAGTGTATTGATGGTTGCATTTCCAAATATATTCAGGTTTATTTATTTTTTATTTAGCACCGCGTCTTACTACCCGTTCGGGTTATATGCTTTAAGTACTAATTACGATAATGGTTTAGGAATTGGGAAGAATGAATTAGAGGAAGTGAACCCGCATTTGCGTGGAGGGAGAGTGGAAAACCATTTAGGAAAAACCTACCCCAGTTCACCCAAGCGAGATTCGAACCTCGATCTCCCCGTCCTCAGCGGTCGAGCTCAACACGACTAGCGCGTTAGCCAACTACGCCACCGAGGCGGGTTATATTCAGGTATATAGAGTGAACGAAATAGTTTGACAGACTGTTCAGCGTTCATTGTCAATTATAGAAATAAGTTACAATGATAGTTACAAACTAACAAATTGTATTGGGATAAGGATAATGTAAGTTGATTAAGAAGGTTATTTTTTTTTATCGATATGAGCAATTAAATTAAAATAATTGGTTATCTTTGTTTCGATTAAATAATTTTGTTTGATGGAAAAGGGATTTATATAATCATTAAAAATATATTGATATTTAAACATACCAATATTTAGAGTATTAACTCTCAACATTTCAAACGATTGGGAAGAGAGCTTCACTTTGCTCCCTCCAAGAAATTTTAAATATCTTTCAACTTATATTTTATATATTTTCTCATTAATATACAAACTTGTGTTAATAAGTAATAATAGTTTTGGAACCTATTTTACTATAGAGACATTCACTTTCTATGTATTTAAAACAATTTTAGATCTATTTCAGTGTTATTTAGTGTTCTTGGGGCTTTAAATGATTTGAAATAAGAAAAACGTTAATCTACCCGAACTATATGTGAGTGAAGCCGCGGGAAATCTCTACTATTTAATAGATTGATTACTGTATACAACCATTTATGAAATATTGTTAAATACAACCAAAACTACTTAAAAATGCCTTTCAACTAATGTTAATAAAACTGTCATAATTTTATAGCCCTTTAAGGAAATATAATAATAATAAAAGTAGTTATAAAATTAATAATAGCTCTTTTCAAAGCATTAGATGTAAGAGAGATTAAGAAAGTGTAAACCATGGAAATTGAGTGTCTGAGGTGCATAATAGATGTCACAAGAAGAGACAGGATTAGGACTGAAGCTGCCCACGCAATAATTGGGGGTATATGGAGTACTGTACATGAGATAGTAGAGGAAGCAATGGTGGATAGTAAGGTCATTTAATTAGGATGGGAAAAAGAAAATTATCCCAAGGAGATGGAGATGAATTATGTAAGGAAAAGATGGCAAGGTAGACCAAGAAAGAGATAGGACGAGTAGATAAAATCAAATGTGCGAGCTAGAAGAGAAGAATGGAAGCAAAAAAAGGGGGATGAATGGTAGAAGGAAATAGAGAGATTGAATCATTTTACTAGAATGATCAAGCCACGGGCTGAAAATAATTGATAATGATGATGACATACCGAAATATGATAATTTTTATATAAATCATTATGAGAAATATTATCTCTAAACTGGTAAAAAAAACAATCAATTACAAGACATTAACTTTGATGAAAACAGAAAACTCGTATTTTCTTACATAAACATCAAGCGCTGAAATTTGCAACTAGTTTAAAAAAATTAGCTAGCAATGTATCCGCATTTTAATTACAATAAAGCCTGAAAAACACCTACATAAAACTCTTGATTGTCTGATATCCTGTACATTTAGAGGCAGGGATAAACCCAGTGTACATCATTTTAAGTAGAACAAATCCGAGTAATAATGGTTGACTTAGAAGGAAATAAAGCGTAAAACTTGACAATATTTTTAAGAAAACTTTCTCGATAAGAAGATTCGAATGAAAGGGAAATTAAAGAATGGCTTTAGAATAATGAAAAATGTTAGCCATTAAAAATAATCACTTAGTGCAAAGTCGGAATAGTCCTACTTGCATTTTAAAATTTTTAATAATACCTACAGTTGTGTGTATTAAAGAAATAATTTTGATTTTATATGCCTCAAAAATATTTATTAATAATAGCGAACTCAGAAAAATATGTTTTACAATAAATTTCGTATAGTCCGAGTTTTCAATGATTTGAGATAGAGCCTGGTAGAATTCAACTCAAACTATCGAAACTACTGTTTCAAACTATTAAAAATAAGATTTCAGATAACATCAAATAAATGATTTTTTTTTATGAAATTATAATTTCTGTTTGGCTATGGGGCCTATATATTAACCAATTTTTAGGGAAGAGAGAGAGTCCAAAAAGTAGAAATAGTAAAAGTGTTTTGGATTGAGGAAAAACATAAGAGTGGTGTAACTAGATGTAGAGTAAATAAGAGAATGCTGAAGAAATGGAGAGAATGTGTTCGGGAGAGCGTAAGAGAGACAAATAAACAAGGAAAATGAGAGAGTGAGTTCGGGAACAAAATATAATTAAAATTGGTCTGTGTAAGCATAGAAACTTTTCAAGTTTTGTCACTGTGTTTATTCTCTTCTTCAGTAGTAGACAGCTATAAATTTAGACTTATGAACTTATATTAATGGCGTTTCATTAAGTGATGTACATTTTAATAGATAAAATTATTCATTTTGAGGGATAGAAATCCATTATTAAATCTCGGTTTTGTAGTTTAAATATACTTATCTTAATACTTGCATATTATATATAACTACTGAATGTTTTAGTTTTTATGTTTCACACAAATTCTTTAAAATGCTTTCTAACCCCACAGTTAGCTAGAAACTTATATATACCCTGATTTTTCTAAAAAGAACATTACCTAGTTGTTACTAAAGTTACTAAAACAATTTTAATATATTCATACATAAATTCATGTTATCTTTAGCCGTCCCTCTCGATAGATTTTATCAACTATATAAAATATCAAAAATATTTTATCAAAACAAATATATATAATATATAATATTTAAATATGTTCAAATTTTATAAGCTATTCTTCCAACCAAAATCAGGGTATAGGTAAAACATCTTGAACAATCTATCATATTATAGTGTTTTTTTATAGCACTCATTAGAGAACAGTGGCTTTGAAACCAGGGAAACCCCTTTACTATGTAAAAATTAAACTGCTAAATTGAAAAGAAACTATTGCTAAAATTTTAAAAAAAAACGTTGATACCCATTTCGCTGTTGTCTAGAAAATAATAGATAAAACCGCGATTCGAGTTGATATCTAGTTCAAGGGTATTCACGTATCAAACATTCTGGTTAATCGTTAGTGAGATTGTCACTTTAGCGACTTAATTTAGGGTGAAAGTACGAAAGAGGGGAATTGAATTACATTCTTAAAATGACTTCTAAAGCAGCTGAGGATTGGCTTAGACTCCATATTTATATTAGTAATTATATATCGCAATATGGATCTGACATCTTGGACTGTTCAGTCACCATTGCGATTATTAACTATTTATGATTTCAATATGATAGTAAAGCCTATTGAGAAATTGTATAATGAATATTATTAATTTTGTTTAGGTTCTTAACACCTGCTAAGTGCTATTATGTCTTTGGGTTGTATTACGAGGGAGCTTCATAATATTTTTATTACATCCACTTTCACAACACTTAGAGACTGCAAAACTTCAGAACCTCTGAGAAACAAGGACGATAATTCTCCAGCGATCATTTGTAAGCTCGTCTGGTCATTTGAAGCTTTTCAACGTGATCTGCAGACACATAAGTAACAAGTCAATTTGAATTCATTTTGAAGAATATGTAAAATTTCGCTGTTGATATGTTATTGATGGTCCATGAGTATTAAGTATTATGGTTTTTTAAACCCAAGAAATATAAATTACATTTATTAAAAAATGAATACACCCGGATAATTTAATTCATCAGTCACAGTACTTATATATGGCTCCAGGAAATATTTAAGATATATTGTTAGCAAAAAGAACCAAATCACGAGTATCATATTATTTTAATCACCCCCTGAGGTTTAAACAGGGTAATCTGCAAACAAGTATTGAGAAAGAAAAATTATTGAGATAAATGGTATGTACATTATATGGCTTTAAATACCTCGTTAGAATTATTGTAATCCTCTTCAACGAACTTCCAACCCCATTTCCATGGGTTTTTAATTTGTTCTTACTGATAAAATGTGTGACATCCTTCTTAAATTAACCTTAATAAAACAAACTATCGAGCTTTCAATATCTGATAACCTATTGGTTAAAGGTGTGTGCATTAAACAGTATGATAGTGAATTGTTTAATATACATACTATGGACATCCATAAAACATTCACCAAATCCATAGGTGATTTGTTGGCTCAAGTCCAGCTCGTTGCAGTATCCTTCCATGATACCTCATCCAGGAAAACCACATAAACTTCTTGCTTGGTAGCACCAAGTAACAGATTACAAATTACAAATTACCCAATCATTCGGTAAGTAGAACTGTTAGTGTGTTTGTGACTGAACGGTTAGAGGGTGACTTTTTTTGCAAATCAGATCCTAATAACGACATAAAATTGATATCAATAACCTCCAAAGAGTTATAAAACGATAAACCACCAAATATATATATATGGGAAGAAGTATTTTACTCACACAGATTAATATTAAACTTAATATAAGTCCTATAACCTTGAATAAAATATATGTTAAGCTTAGCTAAGCAATTTTCACGCTTGACTACGATACTGAAGACCCTGGTTTAGTCACAATCGACTTTATTGTGGATGACTTTTTTACAATGTCGTTTATACTCCTTTTTTCAGGAAATGCCATAGGAGTTTACAAAAATTTAGACCCTTCACTTGGTTCCAGTTAAGGTCACTAAGAGAAAGTACTGACACTAAAATTTACACTTTTAAAAGAATACACTTGTTTATGACTAGGCATATAACTAAGGTTAGTAAAATTATCTCCAATTAACCATATTTAACTTTAATAAATAATTGTGGATTAAAGGTCTATGCAATAACAACGAATGTTAAAAAGTTTATGATTATTTAACTTTGGATTTTTCTTTTATGCAAATAAAGGAACGATACACTATCTTCAAACCCATATTTTATCTTCTTGTCTAACTACGTATGCGTTTTCTTTACTGAATGAGCGCTAACACAAGTTTTATTATTGAATTAGTAATTTAGAGGACTGTAAACTGTATTGTCATGAAGAAATGATCGTAAAACTAACAGAATGCATTCCACTTTATATCGAACCCAATATGTCATTAATTTATTTTGGTTCAAATTGATCTATACTGGTGTATATATATATAGATATATATGAATATATATAGATATATATGAATATATATAGATATATATGTATATATATATTATATCTTTATTGATTATGTACCAATAAAGTTGTCTCTTATATGTTTCTAAAAGGAAACGTGACACAGGAAGAGATGAAAGACACCTATTCAAATTTATCATAAGTTTGATTATGTTAGTAAGCTCTTATTATAAATACGTAATTTTCCTTCCCATATAGTGTCTAAGCTAATTTTCAGGTCAGTTTAACAACTGGTAACTAAATAGGAGAAGATCAGCCAAGTCATCTTGTACGGGTTTGTATGACTAGTCTCCTTTAACACGTGGGAAAGAAAAATGGTAATAGGCCAAGTTTGACCGAACTTAAAGACTCTTTCAAATGTTGGTGCACTTGTTTTACCTTTAATACTTCCTTTTCGCTAGAATATAGAAATTCCCCTTTGCTAATAGAATACCGTTGTCTAGCTGCATGGGTATACAAGTGTATTGAAAAGTGTATAAATTAATATTGGGATATTATGTTATTTTAATAAAATTTTAAGGTAAAATAACTTCTATAAGTAATATAATGAAACAATCAAACAATTAAATGGGGTAAGTTTTTTGAATCAAATTTCAAAATTATAATTTATCTTTACCTTTATTTGAGTACATAGCAAAAATAAGCTTGCTCATAGTTATCATATTCATTTAAATATTTATTGTAATAATTTATACCACTCATTTAACAAACACACATACAAAATATGTAGATTCATGGAAAATATATTATTATATTTTAAATGCTTTATATTATTTTTACTTTCTCTCGATCGCTCAAAGAGAGAAGTATTGTGATCGTCAAGATAATTTCGAGCTCGAAATTTTGATAAATTTCGACGTTTCATGCATGACCCTCTGAAAGAGAAAAAATTTGTTTTCATGACGCCATCTTTCTGTATGTGTGTCTGTAGCTTGGGCTAGAGCCAAGATCATTTTACCGATTGGTCTAAAACTTGGTATCTAGTGTTTTCAAAAGGTTCCCCCGGAGAATTTGTGGAATTATATTTCTGACCAAAACTACTCAAAAGCAAAAAAGAAATACAAATTTTCTCAAAATCCACACTAACGATTTTGATTAAATTTTGATTCTTACGCACTGTTTAGAATTACAAATAAAATGGCAGTTCTTATTTTCCCAGACCCACCTCGGTGGCGTAGTAGGCTAACGCGCAGTTCGTGTTGAGCTCTACTGCTGAGGACTGGGAGATCAAGGTTCGAATCTCGGTCGGGTGAACTAGGGGTGGTTTTTCCTAAATGGTTTTCCAATCTCCCTCCACGCAAATACGGGTTCACTTCCTCTAATTCAACCTTACCAATTCCTAATCCATTATAGTGATTAGTACTTAAAGCGTATAACCTGAACGGGTAGTAAGACGCGGTGCTAAATATTATTATTATTATTTTCCCAGGAAAACTATTTTGGGGGTACGTTACATAGGGTAAATATCTTATCTTCTCAAATCTCTACAACTATTTGTGGTAAGATATGACTTATCACTGTACAATTGTAGTAATATTTTTAAAAATTAAAATAAAATATTAATATAAATCCATTATTCTCTTAGCTATAAGCATATAACTATATATTTTTTAATGGAAATTTTTAAAATAAGAAATTGATAGCTATGATCTTTGGTGCACAGGGATCTTCCTCTTTTAACGTTTTTCTGTTTTTGAAACAATGTATATTGTTTAACTAATGCTCTTTGCTGTAGTGTCTCTGATACAATGTATATTATCTAGTTTCCCAAACTTTAAGAGTTTTTAATAAACTTATATATTTAAAGATAAAAGAGAGAGAGAGAGAATCCTAGATGCACCATACGATTTATTTCAAAGACATCTATATATTCTCATCTATAAAAGTAGTTAAATACAATTTGATTTTTGAAGCTTTTGTCAAGGTAATATTAATATTAAAGGTATAATATTTATTTAAATATGGCATTGACTTGGATTAAAATTAATATTAAACATGGGAAAACAAAAATGATATCACAGATTTTTTTATAATAAAGATTTTAAATATATTAGAGCATATAGCAATTATAACTGCCAGTTTCTTATAATACCTAACCCTACGTTTTATAAATTTACTAAGTTTTATCAAAATACTTGTGGATTTCAGGTATTAAATATTTTTTTCTATATTTCTATTACTATGAAGCGTTGACACAATTCTGATGTTTTTTTGTTTTTAAACAAATTTTTAAGACATAGCCGTTTTAAATAAACAAATAAAAAAATAATATGGGAAAAAATATGATTGTTTTCTAATAGTGCAGGTATAAATAAACTATACACATTCCTTACTATATAGTTGTTCGGAAACTCATAGCCCAAACAACACATAAAGCTTATTTGAACCAAAAGTAATACAAAATCCCTATACTCTTACATACGAAACCTATGTTAATATAATTAAATTGTGTTCAAAATTTCGGCATATAGTGCCGGGATGGTAAATCTGTTTAAGCATGTGTGTACAACAGGTCGCATAGGAGTTAGGCGCACGGCACTATACATTTAATAATGGCAAACTTGGTGAACTGGCGGTCTAGGGGTAAGGAGTCAGATTTCTGTGCTGGCGGCCGGGGTTCATTCCCAGGTCCCGGCACAGATTTATCTGATTACCAAACCCTTCCTTCACCTCTGACCTCTGACAAGACATCTTGTGAATGTGGGGAATGCCAGGCCTCCACCGTGGTTCGGATTCCACGTTAAAGTGTAGGTCCTCCATTTCATCTCACAATCACCCTACCATTACACATTAGCGTAAGTGCGTATAACCCGAACGGGTAGTAAGACGTGGTGCTAATAATAATAATAATAATAATAATGGCAAGCACTTTCTGTGATGTAGGATCGTCAATGATGACCCTCAGAACGTATTCGCATTTCTAGATGTACTGGTGTGTTGTTTATTATTATTTGTATTTTCTGCTGTGATCCAAGATGTAAGGTGTGTAGTTCCGCGCACCCAACTCCTATGTAGCCTGTTGTACACGCATGCTTGGACAGCTTTGCTATCCCGGCGCTATACGCTGAAACTTTGAACACAGTTTAATGGTATTAACATAGGTTTCCGTATGTAGGTTTATATGGATTTTGTATTACTTTTGGTTCAAACAAGCTATTTGCGAAGTTGGGGCTATAAAATTCCAAACCTCATGTATTTGAGGCCATTTTACCTAACATGTGAGCCGAATATAATCATATTAAATTTGATTATTTCGATCAAACATGTATAAATTTGTGTTTTAATACTTGAGTAAAGTAATTTTTGCTTATATGAATGTTATTTAGTAAGGTTTGTTACCTTTTAATCATAGTACACTTTTTAAGTAACTGATACCACTCTAAACATTTATACAATATAAAATAAGGTTGACAAGCTACGAAGTAAATGATTTTGTTTTGGATACTGGACCAACATTAGCCTAGAGTTCGAGGCTCAAATTTAAGCTAGATACACAAAGGTGGTCTTACACATTACATCAATCCCCCAGGTTCCTCTTTAATGTGGAAAATAACCTAAGACACTTAAAAAAAATAGAGGTTTCAAATTTCCACCATTCTTTCATTCCGCTTATAACTCTTGTGCCTATATAATATATACATATTATATATATTTAAGGTACATCAAATAAATGAGAATTTTAATTGAAAAAATCTTTCAAATTAATCTTGAAAATATAAATATTCATTAATAAATTTAATTATTTTAATGACATATTACGATGGCATTATTGTTTTTAATATTTTCAATGTCAACATTTCCTGTAAATTTTTCCTTAATCATGTAGATAGGTATTCATGTCCCTTATTTGAACTCTTGTAATCCAAAATGGTTCTCTCTCAAAAACTCCTACAAGATCAGCCCTATTAGCCGTTTTATCCATAGCGCATGCTCTAGATTAGTCGAATTTGACTTTTACCACAAAAGAAAAGCCCAACTCAGAGATGTATTTAAATAACCCCCTTATCATTAATCTACTCAGTACATGATCTACATCAAACTTTCAAACTTACATAATGATGCTTAGTATTTTAATTTTTATGTTATTTTGTTTTTTAAATGATACCAATGCTTATAGATTTTCAAAAGTGCTCTTAATTAATGTATAGTTGTTTATTATTATCATTATATATTGTTTAACGTGTTGATTAATTTTTAACAGGTGACCTGGCGTGTCTAGGGGTAAGGTGTCAGACTTCTATGCTGACGGCCGGGGTTCAATCCTCGGTCCCGGCAAAGATTTATCTGATTACCAATCCCTTCTTTCACCTCTGACAAGACACCTTGTGAATGTGATGAATGCCAGGCCTCCACCGTGGTTCGGATTCCACGTTAAACTGTAGTTCCTCCATTTCATCTCACAATCACCATACCATTACACTATAGCGTAAGTGCGTATAACCCGAACGGGTAGTAAGACGTGGTGCTTAATAATAATAATAATAATAATAATAATAATAATAATAATTTTTAACACGTAGACTCTATGAAGCCCTATAAAAGGTTAAAACTGTTACTACCAGATCTAATAAGTTATAATAATGTGTGGCAGATATAGACTCACTACGACATCACAAGCGGGAGACGTCCATTTCTCATCAAAATTGCCCCAGCGAACGAGACAACTTGGCTTGGTGGACCAACACGCACACATCTAACACCTGGGCCAGATGACGAGTAAATGAGAGCTGAGGTTTCATTTAAAAAGATACCAACAGCCATCGGCTAGCGCTAGTGGTCAGGTGGTGTGATGTCTTGTGATCACCCCCTCCCCCCCCTTTTCATACTTGAAGAAAACCTTGACAAATTAGTCCCACTGGTATAAATATGCCTGTCCTCGGTTTACGCCTATCTATTCTATTGTAACCACTTGTCGGAGGAACTGCTGGAAGATATTCACGAGCATCTGCTAGGACGACGTACTGAAGACCTCTATGGTTGAAGCGTTTGTGTCAATTCCTTGCCGCAGAGCAAGCTACGGCGGATACTATAAGTATTGAGGGATGTCGTGATATTTTGTTGAGCTTTGAACTCTATTATTCCAAGTCTTTATGACTTGGTTTTTGGTATGTTTGTTCTACTGACTTATTTCTATATGCCCTTAAGGCATTGTTTATTTTGTTGAACCTTGAGATTTATTGTTTAGTGTCCATAAGACTTTGTTGTTGTAGGTCAGTATTATTGAATTTTTACCTATTACCATATGTCATAGTTTATAGCTTTATGCACTACCTTTCTATGTCTATTAGGCTTAGTCGCAAATATTAGGGTCAAGAATAGACTCCTTAGACTTAATGACTATGCTGAGGTTAGTTTAAAGAATATAATTTAATTATGGAAGATACCAGGTTAGCTATTGCTACGTTCCACGAACTAATTGGGTCCTTAACTAGCACTTGTCTATGATGTGTCTAGCTGTGTACTGGCAGGTGGTGTACAACCTGTGGAAGTGCTACTTGTCCTTAGTAGTGGCCCACGGGATTTTGGTCTATTTGGGTACGGTCCCCTTGTGGAACCTTTAGCCTTAGTTGAAAATGACCACTAATTTGTCTATGAATATTCTCCCCTTAGTAGGTTTATAGAATAATTATACTATTAATTGCACAGGCAGTACTAATTACGAAGAGTCCGGCCATACTATTTGTAGCATCAAGTTTACTGGTAGTTTGCCTAGCGCTAGTAGTAAAATTGTAGTTTTTCTTCTAGGAATGTATTGAAGTCTTAATGTCTAACTCTCTAAGAGAGTTAACTCACGCTAGTTAGCGCATGTTAATTACCTCCCTTGAAGTTCCTTAAATTAAGACTGAATCTGTGTGGTTTAGTTATTTATAATGTTTATCAACGGTAGCAGCTGGAAGTCCTAGTCAGCAAGCAAGAATAAAATCATGTATAATAAATTTGAAATTGGATCTGATTACCACCACTAATTTTAACTACCGTGGAGTTGCTGCCTTTCATCCTATTTGATGAATTAGTATTTGTCCTTCTTTAACGAGTTACATGTTTTTTATTTACTCCTATGACCTATATGTTTTGGTTTATAGGGTGTACCTAGGTGCTTCACAGCTTATGTTCCTTTATCGAGCTATTTGTATACTTGTATCCGTTCATATTCTTATGTTTAAACAAAAGATGGTTTGAGTGTTTTATAACTGTAATACTATGTACTTCCGATCGACTTTTGAATATTAATAAGCTAATTAATTAAATTTGTAGAATATTTTCATTTTTTGTTCCTTGTAATCAACATTTGTAAGGACAGAAAATGTTGCAATTGGCAAATATGTATGTTTATGTATCATTACTTAGTTTTTTTGTATCACAGCATCCTAATACCTGTTCGGGCTATACGCCAATGTACTAATTACACTATTGGTTTGTCGATTAGGAAGGAAAATTACTAGAGGGTGCACCCGAATTTGCGTGTAAGGAAAGTGAGTTACTATTTAAGAAAACAACCTTTAGTGTACCTGACCAGGATCGAACCCCGATCTCCTTATCTTCGACAATCTAGTTCAACACGAAATTAGTTCGTTATACCACGTGGCCACCGAAGTGGGTCTACTCAGCTATTTTTTTTTTTAAATTTATATACAAGCAATAATTCCGTGGCTTTAATCGTATTAAACAATACATCAACACATTAAACAACTTCATATGCTAGAAATAAATTAAGGTTCAATATCAGCTTTTTCTGTGCATACGAAGATTTGTCCATGCCCTCTCCACATTCCAGCTCATTTTACGAGCTATCTTTTGTACCCACATTACCAGCAGCGACAAATGTTCACTGCTTACTTACGTTTTTTTGACAGTACCTCGTCAGCTGATAAGATAGTGTGATTGTAAAGTGTGATGGTATATAGCTGAATATGGTTCACTAAAAAATAAGTAGTACAACAAAAGTATTGATCCTATTAATACATTTTGAGTTTACAGGAAACAAATGGAAGTACAGACAAACCTTATAAAAATGGATTATTCAGTTTTTTTTAATCATTTATACTACCCAGAAGTAAATGAAAACACCACACAAATTTGAATGCACAGACAAATTTAAAGGATTTACCCAATATTCACACGTGGAATTTATAGTGTAGCTTTGTTCTTTAATAGTATATGAAATCTATTCCAGAGAAATTAACCAAATATTAAATTACGTGTAAATATTAGTCCTAAATTGTTTTAATTTTTTTTACAAAACTTGAAAAGTATATGGACTTAAATACAATATAAAAGTACAGACTTTAATCTAAATATGGGTTAAAAGCTGAAATTTATTTTGAAGTTGAATTTATAATTCCTTTATATACAATATTTGTACTCTAAATTATGGCTGCTATTTAAAAAATAAATAAGAGCAGCATATCATAAATAATGTGTTGTTAAACAGTTAAATCAAATGAACGTTATATAGAGCTGTAACAATTCACAGTCTAGAAAATGAATTATTTATATTTAATGTTTTTTGCATAATTCGATACAATAATTTGAATCCACTATTTTAAATTTTAGGACGTGTCTATAGGACATTATCTTAAGACCTATTAGCATGCAAAGTCATCGGTTTCTAGGATGTTTGAATAATTCATGTGGACAGATAGATATATAAACTATATAGAATTATAATGTTGAACATCTGGCTGTACTCTCTATATAATTTCTACAAAAACAAATATGTCAAGAATTTTTTAAAGCAATTATTGAAACGAAACATTAATCAGTCCATAAACTGAATTAACAAATGAACGCAATACTTAGAACGTAGTATTTTTTTAAATTAAGGTAATAAAAATAAACTCAATACATTGTTACAAAACATATGGGGAATAAGAGCATCACAGTTTAACAAAGAGCATTTTGTTGTTTGTCCCTCTACATGGCGTATTTAAATATTTCAATATTATACCATACGGAAAATGTTTTATTCTAATATCTTAGAAAATTTTCGGTAGTATGTTTTCACTTTTTTCCGTACATTAATTTTATAACAAACTTTTCTCTGATTGTTTGGAGGGATTCCTATACATAACTGAAAAACTTCAATATTCTAACAAAGTAAAAATATTTTTATTTTAGCACCGCGTCTTAGGTAATTGCCTGTTCAACCTGGATATATGCATATTACGTACTAATTACGTTAATGGGCTAGGAATGAGGAAGGTTAAATTTAAAGGAAGTGAATCCACATGTCCGTTTAGGTAAAGTGGACAAATATTTAGGAAAAACCACTTTCAGTGCACTTGACTGGGATTTTAACCCCGATTTCCCTGTCAACGGCAGTCTAGTCTATTGCGAGCGTGACGCATTAGACCACGCGGCAACCATTGCCAGTTTAGTGAGAAAGGAATGAATGAAAGAATGAATGAATGTAGATAATCTAATTATTATATTTAAAATTTAGTCATTCTACTATTGTTATTATAAGCTCGTTGGCTTGAATGGTTATATGCAAGACAAGGCAAACTAGACTTAACTTGGCCGAAATATTTCAAAATAAATAAATTTGTTGAATTATACAGTGGTTTGGGTGTTTTTTAGAAATAAACAGACACACAAAACTTCATTTTTATCTATTGGTGTGACTTAAGCATTCTAGGTCTCGTGGTTTTGCAGTTATATAACTTATACACATACCCACAATTACACAGACACATACATACATGCATACAAACCTACAAACAAACAAACAAACATCCTTTACTATTTATATGATGATTGGTTCGTAGTTCCCACTGTCAGGCTTCTCATAGTTTATGAGTTAGAGCTCTGGACCGGCTAGAAACTATTGTTCTGTATCCAATTTTCTTTTCAAAATATCTGTAATGTATTATATAATCATATATAGGAATCTTTAAATGTTGATCCAATGAAAATCCAACAAGAATAAGCTGAGAAAAAGGGCAAAAAATGTGTTTTGTAGCCACTATCTTGAGAAGAAGAAAAAAGGCGAATGTAATTCGTAATTAGCCTATATGTTTACTGGATGTTCGAGCTAAATCCATACGAAATTAGAGCAGAACTATTGGTGAGTGATTTGGGGCATGATTGAGTACTAAACAAACAAAGAAAAGGAAGACATTTCATTTTTATATAATTATTAGGGTAGAAGTAAAAAAAAAAAGAGATTCACATATACTAGTTCCCCTACATAGCAAAGGTAAAGATTTTCATGGTCCTTCATTTGGCATCCTTCCGCACCAGAAATCACACAGTTTAAATGATTAGGTTCACAATATGTGTAGTAACAAAACTAAGGCATCCGAATAAAGTGGATAGTACAATGTTTTCTCTATCTATATATATTGGCTCCTTAGCTACTCGAATAGCTAGTCACAATGTCTAATGTGTTAGGCTCATTATGATTTAAGAAAAAGAGGCAAAGGTTTACACTCTAATGATTTCCCAAAACTTCTTAGCTAAAGTTTAAAATGGATAGGTTAATTGAGTTTAAGGATGTATTTCCCAGTTGACACGTTGTATAAGGGATTAGGATTGACATATTTTATTATTATTATTATTATTATTATTATTATTATTAGCACCGCGTCTTACTACCCGTTCGGGTTATACGCACTTACGCTAATGTGTTATGGTAGGGTGATTGTGAGATGAAATGGAGGACCTACAGTTTAACGTGGAATCCGAACCACGGTGGAGACCTGGCATTCCCCACATTCACAGGATGTCTTGTCAGGGGTGAAGGAAGGGTTTAGTAATCAGATACATCTGTGCCACGACCGAGGATTGAACCCCGGCCGCCAGCATAGAAGTCCGACACCTTACCCCTAGACCGCCAGGTCACCTACGATTGATATATTTTATTTTTAAATACACACCCGATGTGCACAGCTTGAGGTTTCACAAAGTATACTTGAAAAGTACCTCCTCTCTATCTTCTTGGGTTGGGAGCTACACACACCTCAGTTCACGGGGTTTAAGGCCCGACGTTCCCAATATACAATCAACGCCGCTTATAGTGAAACACTATGGACCCTAATATTTGGTTTACAATGTCCACCGTTCATTAAACTGAAACGTATTTACACCTAACCGTAAATCAGATTGATTGATTTAAATCAATTTCTTACCATCTACATAGTCTGCTATGTGCTGTTGCTTGCTGTATACCATTTTAATTAATAGTTGATGCCTTTTAATGGGAGAGTAATCTACTTATCTGAATATGTATCCATGTAAATGAAAAATCAATTCACATAAAGATGTGTTAAAGTGTCACGATCTGTACAATAGCGTGAATATAAAACAACCACAACAAAACATAATTTCTCTTTGAATTTAATATTGATATATATTCTGTAATTACTATTTGGATTGCATTTGATTTAGCAATCAAGTAAGACAAAAATAAATGATTTCTAGTTTCATGGTTGGTTGATTTTTCTAAAACTCTCTTTGTCAATGTGACTTAAAAGAAGATATATACTTTAAAAGTTAATAGGTTTGGATTGTTACGAATTTAAAAAACAAATTTAACCGTACTAACAAACTCTTAGACACCGCTGATACTGATATAAAATCTAAAAAAAAAAAAACCTTTCTTCCGTCATCTACTCCCCCCACACAGACGCCCTAATTAAGTCATCTGCTATAGTTATTTGTGAATTCCCAAACTACCCTTATCTATACTTAGACACATTTTATATTTATATCAAATATTAACCTAAGTTTCTAATCTTAGCTATGACCAATTTGATTTGATTTCCAAAGTTTTAGCAAATCTACAGTACATAAATATTTCATTAAAAAAAAACTCATCGTTTTGAAAATTTACACTTTGTTAAAAATCAAATATTAAAGATTAACATGTGCTCATAGGTACGATAATAGTTTCGGACATCGTAATAGAACTCAACCAGCTTGTAAATAAAATCTTCCAGTTTCTAGAGATTTATAAAAAAATTCCATGTGTATCTACAAATTTGTAGTAAGGCTGACTAAAAAGAGTGGTGGCACCCAAATAACGAAATTTGACTTTAAAGTAAATATGTATAATTTCTAAAATGTTGAGTTATTAAAATTTGGGACCTCAGTGGCCGCATAATTCAAGACGTTACTGTTGTAGTAGATTTGACTGCCGATGACGGGCACTCGTGGTTCAAATCTCAGTCATAGTAGTCAGTCCTGAGGGTGTTTTTTCAAAATTATTTCCGCTCTCCCTCCACGCAAAGTCCTGGGTACATTTCCTATAATTATAACATTACTCATATATAAAACCACTAGCGTAAATAGCACTTAAGCGTACACTCCGAATGGTTTGTGAGACATGGTGCTAAAAATGAGATACATTTAAGGTAACAATCTTATTAGAATACAATTAATAAATAAATAGATTTACTTGTAGATAGAAAAAAATGTTAATGAATTAATTATACTCCTAAAAAGCAGCTGACCCTCAGGTCAAAAATTCAACTAAACCCAACTAATTAAAAAATTTCAGAATTAAAAAATTTCCTCCATTCCTAGTTCCAAAATAACTTATTTGTTTTGACACAATTGATTTTTTTTATAATATGCTTGTATTTTATCTTCTATGAAGATTGATAAAATACCTCATGTAAAATATATTATGAACCACTATCCCATCATAAGAAAATTAAGAAAATATTAAATTTCCCACCAAAAATCCTTGAGTAATTTAATAATGACCCCCTAGATACAAAATGAATACACTTTATACTAATACATTTGAAGTCTGGTTTATGTCAATAACTGTTATTATAAATATTATTATAGTCATTATATTAAACCTACTTTAAATATAAAATTCAAAATATCACCTGCGATGAGTATATTAGGGCGTTAATTCTGATATTTCCACCTGAAGATGGTTTTCACAAATCTGTTATCACAAATGAATTACCCCTCATCTATCATTGCGAATGTGTGTTAAATTTCTTAAACAATCAATTAAGTTATCCACTTATTATTATATTGATTATAATAAGACGTTTATAATCTTAAATTAACGTTTGATAACAACTACGATTAAATCACCAAACACTATGTAGTCTTGCACCAAAATAATGAGTGAAATTCAACACCAATAACTCACGACTGGTAGACAGTCATATTACGTACGTTTCAAAAAGCTGTTTTCTCAAAATTCACTACTGTTATCAGTAGGGGGAGATTCATTGGGGTGATATTTATATCTACACGTAGTGCTACGTTTGGAACGTGTTTTGGCAATCAGAAACCTATACAAATTTAAACAACAAATATTGTGTCATAAGGATGAGATAAATTGCTAAGAGTATGTGCGCCGGTATTTTCTCAAATTAATGAAAAAATCACTCGATAAAAAGAACTACAGATCATGTTTTTAGTGGGTGTTTTTTACCTGCACTTTTTGAACATACTTGTTGCATACATACAATAGCTACAAACTACTCTAATACTAAGACTAACACAAAATTAAATCCTACATCCACCAATTTAATAATAATAAATATTTGACTATGCTGGGAATATAACCCAAAACTCTAAACTCACTTAGTACACGCGTGGTTGACTAATTTTGTGACTCAACCCTGTTGAATCCAATATGAGTCAGCCAGACGGGGTTCTCCAAGATTTCACAAAATAGTTTAAGGGATCCTAAAAAAAATATTTGTAAATCACTGCACTAGTTTAGGCTATAGAATCCATGAATAAGTAACACAAGCGTATCTAGAGAACCAACAAGGCATATATTGAAACAGTCAAGATCGGAATACGGGACGTCCGGGAGAATATGCTGCCTGCAATTACAGGATTTTGATTTGGGATTGAAAATTTACTTATATATATATTAATTACAGTTTCCAGCCCAGGGCCTACGTCAGTTTTTTGTTAAAACCATATATTTTCCACAATTGGCTTGCGAAGCCTGTCATTACTTTATATGCCATATAAACTATCTTAAGACTAGGACAAATACATCATCTATTCCCCGGACATTAATTCATCAATGGGAAAGATAAACCCATATTTCGCAAATGATAAATTTTTCGGTGATGCCAGGAATCGAACATGGAACACTTAGCTTAGTAGACAGACAATCTACCGACTGAGCTAAGATTGATTGAAAATTTATTATACCTAAATTAATTGAATTCCCAATTTACGTTGTTAGCATCTAAAAGTTACAGTCGAGTGCTGTCATTAATATAACGGACCAACTAGCTGTATTTTAATATTTGTTTCTTACTATTTATGTTTATTTTTATTTTCTCATCTCAAAAACCAACTCTCTTGGTAAAATTTACCAGAATACTCACTTGTGCCACTTAACCCTATCCTCTGGTTCTGTTTTCTTTGTCATTCCCCTTCACCCCTCAGATGATAGGACATCGTTTTCTGCAATATTTGATATTTTCTGCCATCCCTGCATTCTTTGCTATCCCCTACCCCTCCTTTCGAAATATTTCTCTGTATTTTTTTTATCTCCTGCCCCNCCCCCCCCTTTTCCTATCTCCTCTTGCCTCTTTTTCTGAAAAGCTGGAGCGATTGTGAACAGTTGCGTACGTCAGCTTCCTGAGTTTTCCTCCCTCTTATTGACCGCGTACGAAGAGGGTTGCGATTGGAGGGGCCGCGCTGGACCGCGCAGTAAACAACGCTAGCGGCTGGCTCAAACTTTGAGCTCGGCTCATCAGTCGGCTCATTGCTTTAACGACCTCCGCTTGTTTTCCTCTCTCAACTACTTCTTAGTTCTTATTGTGGATGGACGATCGTTTATTGGCCTTTGGAATTTCACAAACCCAATTACAGAAACTTCTTGTGTAGACGATAGCAATGGCTATGGCAATGGCTGTCATTTGTTTCATTAATCTTATCACAAACATATAAGACTATATTTATTTTTTTCTAACAAGCCCTTCATAACAACAATATCAACTTTACTTGCAGCAAAACAAGTCATTACAGATTATTTGACCTACTAAACTGAATAGAAACATTTGTGAGTGGAAATATATTTGTCTCGAAACAAAGCTACATTAATTAAATAATCTTATTTTACTTGTTTTAAGTAATAAGTAAACTTTATATTATTAATTAGGATTAACACAGGTTTCCTAAACTGGTTTCAAATGGTTTTAGTCGAAACTACAATTAAATAAGGGGTACTGTGCACCGCAAAGTCTTTCTTTCTAGTTTATATAAAAACTTAGAATTTTATTTAAGTATAATAAGATTTGTGAAACAAAATAATATATATTTTTGCAGGAACATGATGGAAAAATAGAGATTCACATCTCACCAAAGAGCATAAATGAAATAATAAACAGTGGGCAAAGAGGAACATCTCTGTCCAACAAAGAACCTAACAATCAGTTCAATATTTTAGAATCCTCAATAAAATAAATATATATATTAGCTTATAGCTTGAAAATGATTGGTTTTAATAAACCATATATTTCAAATAAATGACTAGGTATTTCGTATTTGAAATATTTTTGGAGATATGATCAAAATTTGATTTTTTTATAAATAAAATACCCTCAAATTCAGTTTCATGCAAAAGTTGTATTGTAATTTTGTTTGCAAATGTTAGGCAAAACCTAAATAAGAAATTAAATCAACATAATTTTAAAGGATTAAAAAAAATTGATTTCTTTTCTCAATTAATCTTACCCTTAATTTTGGATCGGATAACCAGTTCCAAGAACTCCCTAGAGGACCCCTATGAAAACACTAGATAGCAAGCTTTAGCACATTCGGATGGAGGGTATCGGCTCTAGGCCAAAATACAGACGCACAGTCAGAGGGCATCACGAAAACCACTTTTTCTGTTTTAGGTATTCATTCAAACGTTTACATTAATCAAAATATAAAGTTCGATTTTTTTTTTTACAATCAAAATAATAATAATAATATTTAGCACCGCGTTTTACTCCCCGTTCTGGTTATACGCTTTAAGTACTAATTACGCTAATGGATTAGGAATTGTGAAGGTTGAAATAGAGGAAGTGAACCCGAATTTGCGTGGAGGGAGGGTAGAAAACCATTTAGGAAAAACCACCCCCAGTTCCCCCGACCGAGATTCGAACCTCGATCTCCTCGTCCTCAGCAGTCGAGCTCAACACGACTAGCGCGTTAGCCAACTACGCCACCGAGGCGGTTAATGGAGTGGGAATAAGGGAGGTATCACATAAGAGGAGACCTGTAAGGAGACTGGTAGAGCATGTAGAAACAAAAATCCTATTTACACCTGATCGGTGAACCCCAATTTCCCTGAATTAAAATAAGTTGACCTTGCGATCCATAGTTAGGACTTATGTGTTGGGGGTCTGGGGTTCAATCCTCGGTCCTGGCACAGATTTACTTAATTGCCAAACCCTTTCTTCACTTCTGACAAGACGTGTATTAATCACAACTTGTGAATGTGGGGAATGCCAGGCCTCCAGCATGGTCTGGATTCCACGTTAAACTGTAGGTCCTCCATTTAATCTCACAATCACCCTACCATTACGCATTAGTGTGTGTATTTAACACTTTTATCGTTGGGATAATTCATTACGTAAGACAAATAATTAAGTTAACAATACGTAGATTTATTATATAAAAACATAAATGAGATATAAAATTACAATAGTTATACAAGATTAATGGTGGTTGACATTTGAACGTGTAACATATAAGTTCAGGAAAACCAGTAAACATATCGTAGATCACAGAAAACTCTACGTTAAATACAAGATGTGTTGATTATATACGAGTAGCAAGTCCAAACTATAGGATTGTCTTGCAGCTGCTCGGGTAAATAAGCGTCCAAGGCAACATGGTCAAAGGTAGTAGCTGGAAGAGCCTATTCACTATCAAAACAGCTGGGCAAGCGCCAGGCTATTGTCAGTAGGGTTTAAAAGGAAAAACAGTGAAATAATGACCAATTACCAATGAAAGTTAACTGTAAATCCTATAAGTTTATAGTTACTATTATATATATAACTTGAACTATCTTGCTTGATAGGGACTTAAGAAAGTCCTGAAGATGCATTGTATAATGTAAGATATGAAAAAGGTTTGTTAATTACTTTATTAGATGGCTAGCAAACAGGTGTCAACACCAAATAGTACTATGGCCGGTCCCTTCCCAATAGGTACTGCCAGATCACTCAATAGTACATTTATTCAATAGCCCGTTCCTTGGGGTACAACATTTATTTAGTAAACACTAACTTTTAATACTTAGTCAATAGGAGCCAACGACGGGCTAAAAGTAAAGGCATTATCTGCGTGGACCCCATTATGGAAACTAGCGGAGTTACGCGCTTTACCCACACCAAATAATACCATTAGTAAAGCGTGCCAACAAGAATGATTCAACATATTGACCCAACTGAGTCCAAGACAAAGGACAGACAACCTTGTTGTAGCCATACTAAAATTAAACAACTGAACACGACGTCCATGGCGTCATGAGAAACATACTAGTCATAAGGACTAAAAAGAAAATACTGTACTTGTGGAGAAGGACAACCCTTAAGACTAGGTTCTTATTACCTCTGGAGCTCAAGGCTCCTATATTTAAGCTATATAATATGGAAATAGGGAAAAACTTGGTCACTTGGACTAATATAAGAAGTCTGAATGACTTGAGAAAATATTAGATTCACTTTGACCACACCAACTAAGTCAGAAGGACACAAAACCAAAATCTAGTCACTTTGACTGAAATAAGAAATCTAGACTATATAAACTAAGTTAAAAGGACATGATAAACGTTATATTCGCCTCAACTATATAAACTAAGTCTAAAGGACATTATATCAATTTCTAGTCTTTCAGACTAGATCCCCCCTGGTTGGCGTAGTTGGCTAACGCGCTTGTCGTGTTGAGCTCGAATGCTGAGGACAGGGAGATCGAGGTTCGAATCTCGGTCGGGTGAACTGTGGGTGGTTTTTCCAATAAGTGAATTTGAGCGGCACTCATTATATACGATTTATGTGATCAAAAAGGAATAAAAAGAATAAGGCGTAAAATACAGGCAATGGGAGAGATGGAAACAAGGGGGGAAAGGAAAAGAAAGAAAGGGAGAGAAGGAAAAGACAGAAGTACCAAGGAACGCCGCAATAGCAGCAGCGCTCTAGGCTAGTGACTTCAATCCCAAGCCGGTCCCGTCCATTTCAACTATTGGGTCATGTAGTGATTACGTGTGTCAGATTTCCCATGCTCTATTCCCCACCATACTCGTCGTAATTTCCTTGAAAGCGAGGTGATGTATCAGAGCCCATCCTGCTATGGTGAGAAAGTCTTGAAGGATATTATTACCAAACAAATCGGTTTTAATTATCTTCTTTGTGTAACATTGCTTGACATCAACGTTACAAGCAAGATGAAAATATGAGTAAAATAACACTAGTTCTACAACACCGAAGTGTAAACAATACTGGACTCACCAAAAGTGCCCCGTTTCTCGGACTGTGTGTGTGAAGTCTTGTCAACAAACATCCCTGCCCGCGCGCATTGTTTCCGCCCCGAGTGAAAAGAAATAACTAGAAGAATTAGAGGTGTGGCATTTTGAGCGTATTGTTTTCGCGTTGCTTCATGGGAGCGATCATGTGATGATCACGTGATGTTCTAGACGCCTCTCCAATGACCTATTTGTTCTTTACTGCGCCAATCCCTCTGTTCCATGTGAATGTTCTTCTATGTTCTTTCTTTTCCCCTTATGTTCCCCTCCCCTCAGAGAATAACTGTTTATAAACTGATGTTGTGTGTCTCATCAAGTCACTTCTTGAATCATCCGTGTCTTGGACACTTATCCTAGGATGGGAGTTTTCCCAAGGTATAAATTCAATTTCGGTCGTACTAGTCAAAATTACTCTTTGGAAATTTGTTATAGGTTTATTGGTAAATTTTAGGTTAGGTCTAAATTCTTTTTTGGCCAGTACATACAAAATTTGATTTTTGACTTTCATCTGTTTTGGGTATTTTCTTTAATATTGTAGGAATGACAAATTACGTAGCCCAAATATGGCGTAATGTTGTTTATTATTCGTTAACTATATTAATGAGGTTTTTTGCCCTTCCGGTTTGGTTACATGGTTAGAAATAATGAGGGACTTTTTTTGTAAGTTTTTACCTTACATTTTTGAAGGCGAATGCCTGGGTAGTATGGGAAATGTTGATGGCCCATACGGCTAAATTTGTTTGTTGGATTTATGGTTAAGACTAAAATAAAGCATTTACTTTCTCTTTTTTGGTTGCCATGAATATTTATGCTTATAAATTGTAATTATAAAGCATACGATACAGTCCGTTTGTAAAATGCGGATGTTTAGCCTGTAGCGTATAGGTATGGTTGTTAGCGTATTGCGGGTTGCCGCTGAGACCCATTCAGGGGTCGTACGTTACCTTTCGTAATCGTGAATGTAATTGTTAGGACAAAGGCTGCTATGGCAACAGTACCACTGTATTGTAATGGGCATAACCCCATTCTTCTTTTTTCTATATTTCTATATTTTCTTTTTAACTATCTATTGTTACCTATATGCATATATTCATATATATATATATATATATATATATATTTATTGTTAATCTTTTCTAAAATAAATATTGATTTATTTTACTTGCCATCTTTAATTTACCATGACAGGCTAAGAGTCATTCATTTAACTCAAAAGATCCTCGCCCCTTTTCCTTTGAGTGATAACACATAGTAACGGGTGATGGTTGGGAAGGCTTCATGACTACAAATTGTTGAATAGGTCAAAGTGAAGGCCTATCAATGTTTATGTGGTCCTAACGCTCTTCTGCAATTTAATCATTTGTTGTTGTTTTCTTGCCCTCTTTAGTTTATTGTACATGTGCCCCTGCCCTTGTCCGTTAGAGGAGAAGGGGGGCGGTACATTTGTATTCAACTATAATATTTTTATAGGGATTCGTCTCGTGAGTGTTTTTTTACACAATTGTAGTATTTTATTCTCGGAAGCATGGTGACTGTATTCTAGCCCCTCCAGTCATGGAAAAATAGGTGTTGAAGCATATTATTCCTAAATATGTTAATTTTAATTCTCTTATATGGATTCCGCTATACTAATTATCATAATTTAGTATTTTTATGTAGGCTCGTGGTGTATATGTCAATTTTACATAATTGACATGCTACAGATAGTAAGTAATACGTGATGCTTATAATAATAATAGTAATAATTGATGAATCTAGAGCAAACTTATTTCTATATTTTTGTTAGTATATATTATTAAAAATATAATCATCTGTTTCCACATGGTATAGCACGTTTCTTACATTAAATTATATAAACCATGATGAAATTAGGGTTCAATCCTTGTAAGCTTTGATAAAAAATTCTCCTAAATATTTGTGCACTTTTATTCCATGGAAATTTAGGTACACTTCCTATAAAATCTAAGCTTTCTCATCCCTATTACTCTATTGTAAATATGGATATCTAGTAAAGGGATACATATGCAGGGTGACCTGGCGGTCTAGGGGTAAGGTGTCGGACTTCTGTGCTGGGTATCTTGGGCTCAATATTCAGTCCCAGCACAGATTTATCTGATTTCCAAACCCTTCCTTCACCTCTGACAAAACGTGTATTAACCACAACTTGTGAATGTGTGGAATGCCAGGCCTCCACCGTGGTTCGGATTCCACGTTAAACTGTAGGTCCTCCATTTCATCTCACAATCACCCTACCATTACACATTAGCGTAAGTGCGTATAATCCGAACGGGTAGTAAGAAGCAGTGCTAATAATAATAATAATAATAATAATAATGCAATGCCCCTATTCAGTGCTCGAATGGTCTAAGTCATATCTGTCGAAACAGACAAAACTGGCGATGACGGGGAGCTCTGAGTCCAAATTCTGAACTTTTGTACAGAGGATGTGTTTTACTAAACTATTTTCTGTTACTGTTCTATACAAATTTGTGTACACTTCTTCTAGATTCATCTTTCCTCATTCTCCTAACACATTAATATAATTAGAATATATATGCATGACCTAATAATGTAGTGACACACGGTGATATAAAAATAAAATAAAAACGCAATACATAAAAGAAAGAGATTTTTTTTATAAAAGTTAAATAAAATCCAGGTTTTCTATTTGTCTCGTATTTTATGTCGACCAAACAAAGGGCCGTGTGTATAACAAAGCAGAATATACGTTCACGCATAATTGAACCAAACAAACAACGTACATCGAATATACGGGTAGCAATTTGTCTCAAATCGGCTGGTTACCAGGGGCAAGGGATATAAGGGGTGAGTAGGAGGGATGTTCAGGGGTCGGGGGG
>CABFOW010000036.1:0-43149 GCA_902141385.1 Timema californicum | reverse complement strand
CTCAAGCCAAAATCGAGGATCATATCAACACTAGAAGTAGTGCACAGCTTCATAGACAGCTCCTAGGTCTATTTGAAAGAAAGAAAAAAAAATAGAATAAAATGACACTTTTCGGTCTAAAGATCTCACATATTCCCCCAAATAATAACCGATAACTAGCCAGCTTCGGTGCCTGCATGGTCTAAGGCATCAAACTCACAATAGGCTGGATTGCTGATGATGGGGATGTTGGTGTTCAAATCCCTGAAGGGTGGATTGAGTTTTTTTCCCCAAATGGTTTTCCAATCTTCTTCTATGTAAATGTGGTTATACTTCCTCTAAATTAAACCTTCATAAACCCTAACACATAGGCATATAATCCGAATGGGTAGTAAGACACAGTGCTGTAAAAACTAAAAGGTTTTTAGCGCCGTGTCTTACTACACGTTCGGGTTATACGCTTATGTACTAATTACGCTAATGGTTTTATGGATAAGGAAGGTTATTTTATATGAAGTGTAACCACATTTGCGTGCTGGTAGAGTGGAAAACCATTTGGGGGAAACCACCCTCAGTACACCCAATCGAAATTCGATCCTTGATCTCCCCATCAATGGTAGTCTAGCCTACTGCAAGAGTAGCGCAGTAGACCATGTGGCCACCAAAGTGGGTAAATAATAGTTAAAACACCTTGAACCACACGTTGCATCGTGGTGCGGTTTCAGCCACTCATCACTAGAAAAACAGTGAAGTTGAGAGCAGTCAAACATTTTTACCCTATTTGAAAAAATTCAGTAAAATTTACAGTGTATTAACTTAGAATTAAAAAAACCCTTCTAGTGTCAAATGGTCTAAGGCATTACTCTTGCAATAAACTGGATGGATAGTTAAGGGAAGATCAGGGTTTGAATCTCGGTTGAATGTACCGAGATTGTTTTTATAAATATTTCCCCTCTCTCCCTCCAAGTAAATTCCGGAACACCTCCTCTAAATTGCTCATCCTTATAACATCCACGTAGTGAATGAATATGCGTACAACCCGAACGCGTAGTGAGATGCTATTACAAAAAATAATATATATAAAATTAATAAACTATGAAACTGATACCAATTTCTTTGTTGAAAATGGAAAAATGTGTTATTCCACATTTTGATACGTTTTCTCGTTCGAGAATAATCTTGTAACTTGTACTCCAGTTTATTGGCCCTGATGTGTCCTTAACTGGGCCACATATTGGAGCATCGAAATGCGTCGGAGACGTCCAGAACTCCTGCGTCATTCTATAAATTAATTAACGGCTTGCTTACTTACTACTTACTTACTGTATGGCATTTGAAACTCGAAAAATTATTGCCGCACTCACAGAAGTACGCCACCTAGCCCTATCTTAAACTAGCTCTATCTAGTCCACCTCATTACACCCTATCTCTTTCAGGTCCATTCTGATGTTTTCCTCTCTTATGCGTCTAGATCTTCCCAATGGTCTCTTCCCATTGGTTTTTACGAGTCAATACCCTAAACACGAACCTAGATTCTTCTATTCACGCTGCATGTTCTGCTCGCCGTAATATACGAGACTTGATTATCGTAACAATATATTGTGATAAGTACAGGGTATATAACATATCGTTATGTAACCTTTTCCACTCCCCAACATCTGCATTCATTTTTGGACCACCAAACTTCCTAAGCACCATGTTTTCGAATACCCTAAATTTAAATTAAGAAGTTAATTGGTATTTGAAAATATGAATCAGTAAAATATGAAGGAGAAAGGTTTTATCATGATACTAAACTGGTGGTACTATTTTATTTAGGAGAAAGGATGAGCAGATCATAATATGTTGTGTATGATTTATTTATTTAAAAACTACCAAACATTCTAATAATTGTAAAGCTTGTCTGACAATTATAACCAAAATAACTTGATATTTAATTTTCCGATAAAAATATCAAATACGCTTGATGAAAAATGAAAATATATCAAAAGGTTTAATCCCTAGATCCTTGAGTGTATAATTAAATTTCATATTTGTTTATTAACAGTAAAAAATAAATGGATTTCATAGTGAGAGGTTAATATATAAACAATATAGTATTTCTAAGTTTAATAATTATTTCATATAAAAGGCAAATAAAGGTTCATCAACCTATTTCCAAAGACGTTTCACGTGAAATATCACTTCTGTTATCAAATTAAATGGTTAGAAACATTTATCTAGCTTCCATAAAAAAACATGGCTACTTATAATCATTATAAGTAATTATAAAAATTATGAGTAGCCTTATTTTTTATGTAACAAAATATTGTTTTAGGGCTTCTAAAACTTTAGAAGTGTTATACACATAAGAAATAGACCTAAAGGGGAGAGTATTTCCCGTCAAGTACCTTAAGGTGAGGCAGAAGGGAGAGGAAGTTTTTTTACAGTTTTTATAGAATTAAAATTTTTTGGCAAAACTAAATCAAATATTTCTCCAATAGCACATGTTAATATCAACAGATTTTCAATATATGTTGATATTAAAATGTGCATAAAACTAAACTCTATGTTTCTACTGGAGAAATATTTTATTTATTTTGGCCAAATAATTTTATTTCTATAATAACTGTAAAAATACTTGTGCTCCCTTCTGCCGCACCTTAAGAGTAAATTGACATAGGCCATCACAATTTGTGAAGTTATTTTAAATATTCTATATTAATGCTAGAGCCAAAACAATTTAAGATGATCGATTAGTACTCACCTAATCTTATAGTCTGGTTTTCCGGTTACTGAGAGGTTATTGTTCGATTACAGGATGGGTATACTGAATGTATATATTCTTTAATAGTTTCCCATTAACTTTCCGCAAAAATTAGGGTAACATTTCTTAAAATCATATATACCCTATAACTACCCTATTCACGTAATTAAGATGGGATCAGCCCAAACGGGCAGTAAGATGTACCGGTGGAAAAGAAAAACGACTTGACATTAAAGCATAAATATATGTGTAAATTAACATTGCCTTACCCAGTTGGTTCTTCCTTTGGCGACAACCAATGCCGTTTTATGCAAAAAGAAATATGGTGACAAATTAAAATAATATGAAATTATAGCGTGCTATTTTTTTTTCGATTTTGAAGCAATAGGGCCAATAATATCAAATAGCAAATAAATGGCTTGAAAACAATTATTTTTTAAATCCATGAACTAGACTTCAACAAAATTCATGTATAAAGCTATTAAGTAATTATTTTTAATAACATTCATTTACAGCTTATTTGAGGTTTACATCTTACTACTAGTAGAAAATATCCACATATTTACGCTAATGGAATAATGTTAAGAAACCTAGAACTAAGAGTATATGTAACTTAAAGGTGTAGAAGCAAATTTAAAAACAATTTAGGGGAAAAAATACTATGTATTCCTGGCTGGGAAATACATTCTAATATACCAATCGCTTAGTATCTAAACAAGACAATGTTTACGCACTAGCCTAGTGGCCCACCTATGTAGTTCACATAAAATTAAATGGAAATATTAAGCACATACAGGTTAAATACACTACATATGTCAAACAAAAATTAAATCAAGATGACCAAATAAATATTTATTCAAACGTAACGTGAATCAATTAAGTCGTTGTTAAAAAAATTATGATATCAAATTAAATGTGGTGCTTTCTTATAATTTGAACCAGTTAATAAAAAAAACGTAAATACTTAATTTAGCAGGAAATATCTTAGATAAACCTTTTCTAGACTAATTTATCCTTCGTAGAGAAGATGAAGTTGACATTTTATCAGATAAATTATAAAATTATTTAAAGGAAATATAATTTTTCTATAAATTTTTAAATTACTTTGATAAAACTTGGAAAGGATTGAGCTATAATTCTTCCTTTCTAATATTTTAAATTTTCTAGGAAATTATTATATCTAAAACATCAATTTTATCTTCAACTAGGAATTCCACTTAAAAAGAATTATAAGCAAAATCGCAATTTGTATAAATAAATTTGCACCCCAGTTGTAATATATACTATCCATCAACCTATCTATCAATCACTATGCCTCTCATTGGCATGATTTATTTTCAGTAAGAATTAAAATAATTAATCGTTCAATATATATATATATCAATTTATTGAAATAATTGAAAAAAAAAACTGAAAAAAAATTGCAAATCTACTAGCACGTAAAAAAGACTTGCACACCAGCTCTCCTATTTGTTGTCATGCCACTAAAAATATAATTGTTATATTATATTCATAGAATTTACAAACCAGATATGTTATGGTCACTGAAATGACGAGCGATGATAAAATATGTAGTTTGAACTTTAAACTTTATTCTAGTTAAATAACAAAACTTAAAACACCAACAAACCAATAGGCTTTGGTCCAGAAGTGGTATCTAAGTAAATGCTAAAAAAAACGTTGGAAACTCCAATGCATTATTACCATAACTTGCTCTCTACGCTGGTTAAAATGGCTGTTTTAACTTACTGATTCTAACACAACCATGGTAAGCTGGGCTGCATCAAATTAAGAAGCCAATTCATGGGTTTGGTACCCAATCTAATAGTTTTCAGTTTTCATCAACAGTTCAATTTTCACCAGTGTTTCGAGTAAGATATTCTTTAATATTTTTTTATTATATAAGATTATTTCTGTATTCAAAAAGAATTGACAGCTAGTTTAATTTAAATATTATTTCTAATCACTAAAGTAATATATTTTGTTGGAATGCACTTCTAGGAACTTTGAGCCTATATTTGCCTGATATATGGGTCGGTCCACTAGATGATTGCCTAGGCCTTGTTCGATTAAATCTATCCTATATAAAAAAAGTTTTTTACTAATTGTAGTTATATATAAAAACTCAACTATAAAATGTGCCCTTTCGTAATTCCAACTCTTTAATTTTAGCACCGCGTCTTATTAAATGTTTGAGTTTTACACCATATTCAAATTAAGTTAATATATTAGCGATGAATAAGGTTACATCTAAAGGAAGTTTAACCGAGCTTGTATGGGGGAGAGTGTAAAACCATTTAGGAAAAACCACCCTCAATACACCCAGCCGGAATTCGAACCCCAATATATCCGTCATTGGCAGTCTTAGTCCATTACGAGTGTGATTCCTTAGAACATGAGGCCACGGACGTAGGTCTAAGTAATTTAGAATTAGGGGTTTATTTATATGTTAGATTTTATAGAGTTACTATCCGATTTTGTTTTTAATGTGACAAAGAAAATTATGTCATGAGTATTAGTGTATTGAGACATGTAGATTTGATAGATCTAGTATATTGGGAAGGAGGGGAGGATGGTTTACTTTGAGTCTAGTTTAAAATAGGACATAGTGAGTATAATCCGAACGGGTTGTAAGACGCGGTGCTAATAATAATAATAATAATAATAATAAAATAGGACATAAATAGAGACTTCAAGGTGTATAATAGGCCAATGGTGGTGATACGAAGCAGGGAGATAGCGTTAAAAGTGTTTATCCCGCGTATTTCCACGTGCTATAAATTTACATAGGGCCAGTTTCATAGTCAAATTTAGTACGCCTCAAGTGCGGCTCTACACTAAGTACATGACGACACCTACCCAACCTCGAATGGAATGGGCCAGTTTCCTATGCGAGAACGGCTCATTCCATTCTGGTTAAGGTAGGTGTCGTCTTGTATTTAGTGTAGCGCCGCACTTGAGGCGTACTAAATTTGACTATGAAACTGGCCCATAGTCTCTAAAAATTTCAACGTCCTTTCTTTCCAAGCCAATCTCTTTCCCTGCACTTTTAAATCTGATCCCACAATTTGCATCCATTGTTAAAATATTTCATCATGTTTCTAAGCTCACGCTACCCCCGGAAATGATATGGAA
This sequence comes from Timema californicum, assembly GCA_902141385.1. Taxonomy (NCBI): domain Eukaryota; kingdom Metazoa; phylum Arthropoda; class Insecta; order Phasmatodea; family Timematidae; genus Timema; species Timema californicum. The sequence continues at coordinate 37,289 of CABFOW010000036.1, read as the reverse complement.
CCGGCAGTGAAAGTGAAAGAGAAGTATATATTTAAACCGGAAGTAAGTACTAGCCTCAGATCTTTCTTTACTTTACTACAAACATTTTAGTATAAAGAGTACATATTACCCGCCTCGGTGGCGTAGTTGGCTAACGCGCTTGTCGTGTTGAGCTCGACTACTGAGGACGGGGAGATCGAGGTTCGAATCTCGGTCGGGTGAACTGGGGATGGTTTTTCCTAAATGGTTTTACACTCTCCCTCCACGCAAATGCGGGTTCACTTCTTCTAATTCAACCTTCCCAATTCCTAATCCATTAGAGTAACGAGTCCTTAAAGAGTATAACCCGAACGGGTAGTAAGACGCGGTGCTAAATATTATTATTAGTACATATTCGTCAAGCATATTTAGATACCGATTTGGCGAAACAAAGTATAAATTTAATTTAACCAGGCAGTAAATGAGTGGCATGCAGTCAACCAATAAAAGGAGGTGGGCTACAAGGTAAGGGGAACGTTAATTTCCGTTATGCGAGGGAAAAGACAAAAAATGCACAGAAGTTTCTTCACGGCCATAGCTCAATTCCATCACCATCATCAGCAATTATACAAATGAGTCTTGTCATTGAAAATACTGGAGTAATTAAATTGTTTAAATGCTAAGAAAAGAAAATGTGAAACAACTGGTTTAATTTTTACAGTAATTACAATAAAATGGTAAAACTACAGGGTTAGAGTAGTCTAGTTTAGGTTAGGTTAGGTTAAGTTGCTTAGGTTAGGTAAGTTTAGGTTAAGTTAAGTTATGTTGGTTGAGATTAAGCACGATACAACTCAAATTAAAATAGAGATATGTCGTTCGTGAGCGTGAGTGTGAAACCTTTCGTTCATTTAATTTCTCGGTACGGAATTTCAAATAGGTAAACGAACTCAGGGATCTCGTATATGCTCTCTGGCAAGTAATTCCAGGTCAAAATTCTCCTCTTCACAGAACTCGCATACTCTCATAATGTGAGACCGGCCCAACAATGTTAATGGCCTTTCAAAATATAAATAACATATTTCTATATTTTTTAAATGTAGGTACCATTATAATGTTATCAAATTAAAAACTCAAATAAAATATCGTGGAGAAAAACTGAGTATCGTCTAATCTATCTTGTAGGTAGTGGGGATATCTTGGTTCAAGTCCCGTTTACGTGTAGGTGTGGCATTTTCTACATTACTTCCCATTATTCCTTCCCGTCAATTCTTGTTATATATTTTTAACCCTACCCCACTACCGTAGTTAAAATGCACCAGCATATAGTTGCAAATAAAGTAAGGATTGACTATCATATTTGTTATCAATTAAAAATTGTAACATTTTAATAAACAAAATAGCTCAATATTTAGAAAAAAACCCATTATTTTGTCCAATTTACTATTCATGCTAATGAAAAAAAACTGTTCTCTTGTATAACTGAAAGCTTACTTAAACACGATGCCAAAAGAAATTCAGTGTTTTCTTCAGTTTTTAATATTACATTCTAAAAATACTTATTATAATCGTTTTATTTTGTAGCCAAAGTCATTTAAAGTGGCTTATTACACATTTAGAGAAGTTTATTGCACAAAACTGGCCAATAGCTATAATGTAATGGTTTTTCACAAGTGCCTTGGGTTTCATTGCCAAGGTCTATCAAAGGATTCAAGGGGTCTAGGAAAAAACAACATTGAAGGCCCCTTTTCAAAAAGAGTTAGCTTACATTTCGTTCTTTATCTCTCAACTATATAAAGAAGTTCTTTTATCAGTAATGTGTTAGTGTGTTCATGATATACACGAAAAGTGCTCATCTGTTTCTGCACACACTCCGCATCTTTAATTAACTTAATCTTACATGCATGGATAAATATTCAGATATATACAGTAGCCCCATGGATTCTTTGGTGCTGACTGACAGCTCACAGCTGACTTCTGAAGTCAACATTTAGGTATATACCTGACTTTTGACTGTCAGAAGTGACAGCTGCTAAACACATGTTTTTGCAGATCATTTGGTTTGGCTTAGGGATCATTTGTTTTGGTAACTTTTCAAAGCTGTCAGTCAGCACCAAAGAAGTCGTGGGGCTACTGTAGATGAGTTATCTCATTAAGTAGCAGCTCAAAATCTAGAATAACAAAGGAAAGAACCACATACATAAAATATAATGTACTTTAGTATTTAAGCACCGTACCTTCAAGGCTAATAAGTTTTGCATACGTAGTTGAAACTACCTAAAGACTGGCACTTCAGTGAATGTTTTTTTACTTTTACCTAAATTGAGACACTCACGCCTTAGGCCATTTAGTAAGCAGGTGAAGGTTACTTTAAAACCCAGGAATATGAAACATTTAAATCTTATTTCGGAAAGCTGAGAGTGTGAATTTAAATGTTATTTATTATATACACGATTTTGAGGAAGTGAAGGTGTGTGGAATGAAATTTAGTATAACAAAGTGTAAAGTGATGGTAATGATATGGAAGAGGGCAAGGTTCAGTAAAGCTATTAGGTTGGATGGAGTATAGTTGAGAAAAGTATAGAAAGTAAAATATCTTAGAAGCGTGATTGAGGAGAAAGGTGGAAGTAGAGAAGATTTTATGAGAAGAGGACACAAGGAATAATTATTATGTAGGTGAGTAAGAGACATGCTGTGGGGAAGATTAGTGCCCTTGAAGTGTAATAAAGTGGTGTAATTGGCCTACTTTATACCCATTGTCATATATGCTGTAGAAACATGGACATTGGATGTAAGAGAGACTGGGAAAGTGGAGGCCATGGGAATGAGGTTTGTGAGGAGCAAGTTAGCTGTCACGAGGATAAACAAGAATGATAGTGAAGCTATTCGGGAAAGAGTGAGGGTAAAGGGAGTACATGAAATAGTAGAGAAAGCAAGACTGAGATGGTATGGTCATTTAATGGAGATATAAAAAGGGAGGATGCCAAAGAAAATTTTGGAAGTGAAGTATCTAGGTAAAAGTCTGCAAGGGAGGATAAGAAAGATATGGGGGGAGGAGGAGGGTAGATAACAAAAAGTGTTCAAGTGAGAGGAAAAGAATGGAATAAATGAAAGGAGGAAGAATGGTGGAAGGATAGAAGAATATGAAGGCAATTTGCTAAACTGACCCGGCCACAGGCTTGGAAAAAGTCTATGATGATGACAAAGATTATATATAATTTTGTGAACCTGACAGCTTCAAACCCTTGACCACCACTTTGGTCAATTAAAAAACAAATAGATAAAATATTTAAAATGGCATAGCTCTCCGTGCTTCACGACCTTTTAGTGTGTACATCTTGGGCATAATCAATTTACCCTTAAATTGCATTCCGAATTTGACGCCATAAACCATGTGACGATCTATGTGGACATTTCTAACACCATAAAACACGGAAAGTATTAATTTATGCACCCTTAATTTACCCCGTGAATTAGCTACTTTTTTTTACGTTGATTTGATTCACTATGGCGTAGTTTTTAAGTTAGGGTCATAGTTTTGTTCGTAATGCAAAGAATGCTATTAATCAGGGTACAGTGTACTTATGGAAACTTAAAAATATACACACATGTTGGTTTATAAACTTATACATACAGTATTATCGTCACTACCAGTGCAGATGTCTTCAAAATATACAAATTTAGAACTCTGAGACTATACATGCGTACAAAGGGAAAAGTGGGGGTGACAACTATTTTATTGTACTTTTACATATATTACGAGTCCGAAGAAGTATATCACACTTTACGCTAATACTAGTTTGTGTTGTTAAAAACGCATCCAAAATTGTTCACCACCAGTATGTATTGTTTAACTCAATAGTGATTTTGTTTATACCCAAAAAACACTGGGCATTTGCGGCTAATTAAATTACCATAATATGAAGGAGAGATGTTTTAACTTGGAACATTTTTTAGGTTTCAATTTCTCAATTTCATTGCAGGATAGCTTGAAACTTCTATTAAAGGTTATAAAACAAGGAAAGTATAGTTAGTAATAAACACATTAGTGTTTCTATTAGAATCTTTTTCATAAAAAAAGTATATATATATATAAAAAAAGAAACTTTTTCCAAGGTATTTGATCCTCGTATACATTGTAACATACCCTCTTGTAACTTTAACACCCTGATGTTTTATGAAAATAATACTAAACATGATAATTATATATTTACTTACAAAATAAATTTCTTTGTCTAATAATAGTGGACAAATGAAACCAAACTAACATATTCATGAACTTGGAAAATACGGATATAGAAGTGATATTGTTCAAAAGAAATGATTTATTGATAAAACAATTTGAAAATATAAAAACTGTACAAATGATTTAGTTTTCATACATTTATATTAACATTCACTTCTTGCAAACATAGTACACACATGATTTACATCCTTCGCCCCCAGTTCCAGCACATAGTTCATGGGACAACCGAAGGCATTTTAGTAAGCGAAACCACTGCTCTCCACTTTTGTCTTAATTACATAGGTGGTTAAAAAAATGCACTCTTCATCCTCATTGACTTTATCATCAGTATAAGCAATAATAGGCTTTTTCTTGAAGAACAAGGAACTTATACATGCTGCATCCTAGCCTTTGGAGATGTTCATGGAATGGTGATGCTTTTACTCAGTTTATTCTATTTCTGGAAGATCCATTAACTCTACGCACTGTGTAAATTTAAGTCCATGGACTGCAGATTGACAGTTTGATTGGCTTCTGTTCTCCTTTAATCTCCTGATATCTTCTTTCTCCAGCATGTCTGTGAATATTCTGGTTTTTTCCGCTTTTAGACCCCAGTTCCCTTTTTTTTCTGGGTTTTGTCTTGGGAAACGGTAATACTTTCTCAGGAGCTATCAGATTTATCTCGTTGCGGTCCAAAGGTCGGCCAGTTTCTGCAGTCTCGCCAATTTTAGGAGTTTCTGTATTCTCATGAATTATCTGAAGTTTCTGGAATCTCGCCAATTTTGCGATCAGTTACATGAATACAAAGGAAATTTTCTTCCGAAAATATTCCACGATATAACGGGGCGATACAAGGGTGTTTGAAACCATTAACAATCTTACTTGTTGAAAATACTCGTGGAAAAGACGTTCCCAAAATGTTAGCTACACTGTAAATGTAGAAATTACTTCAGGATGATCCACAAGTCATGCATACACTCTTGATTGTAATAAGTTTTCAAAGGTCCAAAAGAGTTAGATAAAAGGGATGCAGTTTATTTGATGTGTGTGGTAGGAAGGTTGCCATAACCAAACCAGCATCAAAAGCTCTTGTAAGAGCTTCCATGGAATGTATTGGGTTATGAATGTAAATAATATTTTCTCATTTGACTATTCAAATTGTGTTGTTTCTCCTAATGTTCCTGAATATGTACCAAACAGCATTCTAACTTTAAGATTCACTCTCGGAAAAACCAGATCTGGTAGCATGTGATCTGTTTCAATACCTTGGGGGAAACAATTCGTGATGGAGTTTGAACTGTAAAAATCCTGGTATCATACAAATCCCATATTCTTGGATAAGAAATGGGGCCAAAACGGGCCTGGACACTTTCCAGATTCGTAAAAAAGGGGCATCAATATTTGTTTTGTTAAAGCTTTTCGATCGGAATGAATCTGTATTTTCTGTCTTTCTCACAGAAAGTGCATCGGCATGTCTACGCATACGCATGAACCACCACATCCACTCTTCTCCGGGTAATTTTTCACTATTTCAGTTCTCTGGATAATTTTTATTACTAGCAGCTGTAAATTTGAATGTTAGTTCTCTCACGCCTTTTTTGTGAGCCTATATTGCATTATAGCAATTGTTATAATATATTTAACAAGTATCTAGTCTTTTTTTCACTAAAAATTCGATTCAAAGCATTACTCGTAGAATAATAGAAATCCTTCTCCCCTGAATTTTTGTAACCTGCAAGTTATTATAATAGGGTGGCACGGGACACTTTACAGAACTTACAAACCTCCCGTAGGGGAATTCTTTGGTCAGGTTGGGGCATTGACAGCTTCTAGAGCTTTCCCAATGTCACCTGTGTCAACAGACTTCCCATTAAAATCAAATTTACTGCATGACATTTTACCTGTAACAATAAAATTGCCGTGAATACAATCTTCTTAACCTGAGTGATGTTTCAAGGTACACAAGGTATTATTTTTTCAAAGTACAAAAATACCATATCTGATTTATAGGTTAAATAAAAAGCTATGAGATGAGATATGTTTTCCTCACCATATAGTAGAAGACTCCGTGATATTAGAATTTCCTAGCTATCACTTAGTTTTTCTTAAATACACAAACAAACACAACACAACATAATTACAACCGAGGCTTAGAAAAAAACTATAACACTCCACAACTGACCGAAAACCACAACCCACAATAGCTGTTTATCGTCATGGCGGTCTGTCGCACAACATACTTCTACAAATCACCGCTAGAGTACAGTATTGAATAGAAACAAGGAGTGTTCTGAGGAACAATATGCTCTAGGTACAACGGTCTTCCCTACATGCTGGTTATATGGGGAGATCACAGTATTTTATTGATGGGTGCACCTAATGTCCTACCATATTTATGTTGTTCCATAATGAAACCAGAAAAGTGAGCCTGCTGCCTTTTATCGTAAATGAAATGTAAATAAATAAATGATAGCTGTGTATTTACAAAACTGTTTGTCTTATTTACTAAACAACAATGTTGGTTTAATGTAGTAAAACAACAACACTATGAAAAACAACACTTTTAATTTGCATAAAAATAACAAACATTATAGCGTTTCTATGATAACACCAGCAATAGAACGCGTAATGGAACCGAGATAATGTTTACTTAAAATACACAACACCCCTCTCAAACAAATGTGAAACTATTAATGTCTCTCACTCCAATTCCTTGTACACACTTATGATTGCTTGGTCCGAGCAGAGCTTTAGTAAGAACATCAGCTATCATCTCGTTCGTTGGAATGCACTAAGCATTGATTTCTCCTCGTTCGAGAACTTCGCGTTCATAGTGATACTGAATGTCAATGTGTTTGGTACGTGTGTGTTACACGGGATTATGAATGAGATTTTCTGATTCTTTATTGTAACAATAGACGAGGGTTGATATGCATTGCCACTCAAATAACCAATTTCTTTTAACAGGTTCCACAAGTAAACTGTCTCTTTCACGGCGTCCGTGAGAGCCATGTACTCTGATTCAATGCTCGAAAGAGCTAAGGTGGATTGTTCTCTGTCTTCCCAAGTCACGGCAGATTCTGCCACTTAAAAATGTAACCTATATATTATATCCGGTCGTCATGAGATCCTCCCCAGTCTTCGTCCATTTATCCAATCAGTTCTGTACCTGATATTTTGTAGACTAGTCCATGGTTTTTAGTACCTTTCAGGTACCGCAAGACACATTTTGCTTCAACCCAATGTACTACCCCTGCATACGCAGTGTCAGGTCTTGTCGATACTGCGAGGCACATCAGAGAACCAATGAGTTTCTAGTATGGAACATCCCTCATTTTCTCGGTCTCTTCCTTTGTGGACGGCTCCATAGCTTTGGATAACCTACTGTTTTAATCTAATCGAGTGTTCACTAATTTGAAACCTTGTCTACTGAATTTCCTGAGAACATAATTTATATATGATCACTGTAACATAGTGACCGACTTTGAATTCTCATCTTGTTTTAATTCAATTCCAAGACAGTAGTGCAGGTTTCCTAAGTCTTCAATCCGGAAGTTTTTAGATAAATCATCTCTTTATCTTGAGTAAGCTTCTTTACTGTTTATGTAGATGATGTAATCATCGTGACAGACAACCATGATCAGAGGCACACAAACATCATTCATATAGTAGACATAATTGCCACTATTTAATTGTTTTAGCCCAAAGGTATTTAGTCTTTCGTGCTATTTTTTAAACCATTGACGGCCTGACTGCTTCAGTCCATAGATATACTCTTCAAGCAAACAAATTAGATGTTCCATTCCAAGGTTATTGAAACCGTCTTCCAGCTCCATATATATCTTCTCATCAAGATCTCCACTTATGGTAGGCCATTACAACATCAAGTTGGCACAAAGTGAGTCCCAACTTTGCTACTAAGTAAGCAACTAAACTTATTGAAGAATTAAATGGCCAAAGATATTATTTATGCTTTTAGTGAGGATTACTCCGTCTAGATATAATACTCTGAAATTTGAAAAATGACACATGAACACGAGAATCGAACCATGAACTTTGAATTAGTACGCCAATGCTCTACCACTGAGCTATCCAGGAATAGTCCCGTGCCTATGGTCACTACCCACTCATATTCTAAGGCAGAGTCTATGATGGACGTACGAAAATCGTTGGCTACAAAGGTGTGATTTTATTAAGATCACAAGCCATCAGATAATGCAGCCACCTTCTACTCGGTAGTTGGCTTATTGCTGCCATTTGTAGAATTATTATAACTGTAAGGGATTGAATATTTAGAATCAAATAGCCAAAGCCTAAGACAAAGGTCCCGGGATCAATTCCCATGTCCATGTGTCATTTTTCAGTTTTCATAATTTTACTAAGCTAAGTCGAGCAACTGGTGAAAAAGTATCCTGGAAGTCGATCCCAGAACGTTAATTATAGCCATTAGCTACTTATCTAGATTTGTGGTGTTCGACTTTACCGTTTGGTCCATACTTTGTCCTGAGTACCCATCGAAAGATAATGACAGTTTGATTTTTAGGACGTGGCTTCAATGTCCAGGACTTGCTTTGTGTCAAAGCGTTACACTCAGCTTCCATCGATTTCTAACATTCTGCTGCATATGGTCCTTCTATGGCTTCTTGCAATGTATGAAGAGGAAGAAACTTGACCCCAGATATGATCCCTAATATTCTATCACTAAACAAAAAGTAATACATGTTTTACAATTTAGAAGTCTTTATCATTATTGTTAGAGCATGCAGATTTTGATTTCAAGTTGCCGAAATTAATTTTATCTTTGGGCATGCAATTTATAAAATTAAAAATTTATCATAGATTTTTCTTTTAAGAAGTAGAACAAAAGGATACTTGGCTGAACCAAAAGTGCACACCCATCCCTTTTGATACTTTTATTTTTTAGTATTGAATTAGTATTCATAAACATAACTTTTAAATAAACTGCTATATTTTTTATTTAGCACCACGTCTTGCCACCTGCCCGGGTTATATACTTACTATTAATTATATCCATATAAATGTTATCTTATTGTCAGGCTATTTGTATGCGGAAAATTTAACTTTGAGAGATATTGAATAGTTTTTAGATTCTATGTACATTATATAAAAAAAAAAATTTTGATGAAAAAATTTGGAACCCAAATTTATATCTGAATCGACTCCAAATTTCATCAAAATAATTTATAAACTAACAAGGTATTACATGTTTTTTTTAAACGATCAACCAAAAAATGTAATCAATAAAAATCTTGTCTTTTAAATGATCACCTGGTTATAAAAAGCTAGAAAATGTTTACCGAAGTAGAGACACCCAACATACATGGTAGGGTGAGGCTATTTGGGTCATTTCAAATTTAATTTAATTTCTAAGCTATAATACTCTTGCAAATGTTTTAACAGTTATTTATATCTTTAATCATATATTCTGAAATATTCCTAATAATAGCTCTTTTGAAAATAATATTATAAGTGGGACATAATTAAAAAATAACATAATCAAGTGGAAATAACATTTTAGTAAAAACGTGGGGCTATTTGGATCAGGGATAGAGATATTTGAATCAGACATTTATTTTGATATTTTAATTTTTTTATTATATATGTATACTACTAGATGCCAACAAAATGTTTATATGAATTTTACACACTTAAACTGTTATTTTCCAAAGGTCCCAACACATACTTCATGAATCCACGATTTGGAGGTCTGACACCGAATCCAGTCTCCTTTTCCACTTGAATTTTTGTCAAGATAATCAACTTTACAATAACCACATTAAGAATTTTCTTCTTCTTCATTGTCAAAAATATGATCGACACTATAGTCTTCATCTGAGTTGCTGGGTGTGGCCAACTCAGATAAAATACGTCTTTTAGGCTTTTTAGAGACTCGGTATTTCAAGATCATACCCGTATAAGTTTCTTTTTTTTTCAAACATTAAAGCTCTTTTCGATCTTACTTTATCAACATTTTCTTGTGATGTTAAATGGCAGGTTCTTTGTATTCTCCTCTTTTGTTTGTATGTGTGTGAAGTTTGACTGCTTTGGTAATACTTGAGGAAAACTAATGGTGGATGCTTGTTGTTTGGTTGATGGTCCTGCAGTGTCACATGGAGTTTATGGTTCTCTTATAGGCCTATCTGAAATAAAGGTGTGTGAAGGAAGAAATTTCCCTTCAGGCACTTTATCGCATTGTAAGGGAATATCCCTGTACATTCAAAACCTTTGACCGAATTCCCAAATGTTGCGCCTTTGATCCAAGCAAAATTTAGCAGTCTACCGAAGGTTAATTTGGTGAGTAAGCTTTATGGATTGTTGTGAAGGAATGAATTAGTTTATTGATTATAAAATGCCTTTAGGGGCTTAAAAATGATCTATCAAGAGGCTGCAGAACGTACGTGGTATCAGGTGGAAGGTACAATAGCTATATTTAGTTATACAAACAAAACCCAAGACACTGAAGAAAGTGGTGTGATGATTGAAAATGTTGCAGCCATTTTAAAAACCAAGTCATTCTTCATGTAACCACTCTTTGACATTAGTACTAATGATTCCGATGGCATTCCAATGTTAAATTCCTCTTTTATCCTTTTTCCCTTGAGAATCATGACTGAGGGTATTAAAACTACACTAGCGCTGCAGCATGCTACAACGGTCACGTTTTCACCTCTATCTAAGCTTGATAATGAAACTACCTTCCTCTTCCACTTTTTTGCTACTATTTTAGATGTTTTGTTGTTCATCGGAAAACCAGTTTCATCCATGTTGTAAACAGATTGAGGCTGAACATGGGTTTCAAAATCAACTGTGACATCATTTAGTAATTTGTAAAATTCTTCTACTGCATTTCTATTCATTACCTCAGCGTGAGATTTTGACAAAACTTCTGGCTTTCTTAGGGAGATATCTTGATGTCGTTTCATGAAATAAATAAATCAATCCTTGCCTGACAATTTTAACATAATCATTCCAAGGGGTCTTGATGTAAAGGGACTTAGTAAACGGGAAGGCAGCTTTACGCACACTTTCCTATGAATGACCACAGCCACGATTACAAAAAACTTTGAAAATATTTCTGCAGGTCTCTCTGCTGCTCGAAAGAAAGGACTGTAGGATGGCCTATTGACATTTGTATTACAATTGTTTTTTCTTGGTGGAGCTCATCAGCGGTTTTAAGTAGTCTAGCCGCCCGAACTCTTCTTTGTAGTGTACTGTACGGTACCTTGAAATGTGATGCAGCTACTCTGACACTCCAGGTTTCGTTAAGTGTACTGTTTAGGGCCCGGGTCATTCCTTCTTTTGGTCATTGTTGGTATCTATAATTTTTTTTTTGTATATTCGAACCATCAAAAAACATATTTTAAAACTAGATCGAAACACTAAAATAGCTTAGATAATTATAAAAGTTTAAGTTATATTGTATTTAAATACTGTACAAATGTTTAAGATGTTAATATACAAGGACTTACCCCCACGAGTATTCAGATTTCAGTATTACTAAACAACAATTAAATGTTAATACATACAAACACACTATCATTAAACCAAACCGAGACACACCGATCCATCAACTAAACATTCACTTAACTATCTGAGGTGGCCCGGCAAAATACTGAATTTCTTTTACCACCCACCCTTCAAGAGTGCCGTTATAGGGTTAGCCAGTTAGGTCGGCGTTTAAAAGGGCTGTCCAAACTTTAACTTACAACAATAGCACATCTAAATATTTTAAACGAGTCAGAAATATCTTTCCAAATAAACCAGAAATACTTTTCAAGCTTTTAGTACTAGTGAGAAACCATGTATAGTAGTTAATATGTTGAGCTTGTTTTTAAAATTTAATTCAAAAGTTTTTATTTTCAAATCCAACAAGGATAATAATATGACAGCCTATAAGCTCGCTTTACGAAGTGCAAGAAAGTGATAAAAAATTAATTGTAAGCTCTAAAAATAAATAAAACCGTACGAAAACTAAAGATCCAAATAGCTCCTTAAAAAGTGATTCAAATATCCCCGGAAGCAAACTATTTTTCAATATAAAATAACTATTGTTTTCCAATAGAATACGCTCAAACTTCTTGGTGATTATGCTAGAAGACAAGGCTAAGGGTTTTAAAAAATTACTTTGAAATCGACAACTATATAAGGGTATGTATGACCTTACAACAAACAGACAATTATTTACATCAATAGGAAAAGTATGTCAATCTTACCTCAATTGATCTCGTAGAACAATTTTTTCAGCCATTTAAACGATTAAAAATTATATATTTTATACCAATTTACAGCCAGTAGATTATTCAATAAATTATAAAAACTAAACACCAAAAAATATGTACAGAATAGTTGTGCAGTAGCTTGAATCCTTATTTTGATTCAAAAAGCCCCTGGCTCCAGAATACTTTCAATATATAATTCTTTTAAATATCAGTTTTAAAACTTATCCTTAGCAATTTAAATGGTTGTATATTAGTCAATTGACTCAATAGTGTCCTTTTTTGATAATAGACGAAGTGAATGCTATTGGATTGGGAATGATTCAGTGTGATATTCGACCATTAGATAGGACACTGCATTTACAGTGATAGAAATCAGTCTTTCCTTGATGGATGATTCTATGGCCCTATTTGTTATAATTATATAAAAGAAAGGTGCAAAGTAAGCGTGCTACTTTATCAGGATAAACTGAGTGTACCTAAACCCTCTAAAGGTTGCAAATTGCAGCGAAGTAAATCCAATATTTGTGGCATTCGGATTGTACATTACCTAAGACAAACAGGGCAGGGCAAAATTGTTTTATTTATTTTTATACGAATATGAAGTTAAATTGAATAAAAGTATGGTATGTATATATATACCTAAATCAGCTTTCACCAGCCCCTTAAGTGTATTAGTCATTGTGCCCGACTACGAGCATTGGGGTCCTGGATTTGAATCCTGACTGGAACCATGGGTGTTTCTTCTCGAAAGGAGAATTAATCCAATGGTCACCAGGGTTTGGCTAGTTAGTCTTATGTTAAGTTTAAGTGTTTCAACTCTTTCACACCTTCATACACACTATCACTGATTATTTCATCGAGAAACGGTGAGATCCTTCAGGGAGATACTGTACGATTCGTACATTTGGGCGTCCCCTGCGTAGCGGTACATTAGTACCGGTTAATCTTTCCACAAACTGGGGCTACGAATGATGTAGTCCAGACTCGAAATATTATTATAATCTCCTAATTATGAAAATAAAATTTCTTATGAGAGTTCCTTCTGAAATCTGACTAGTTTGAGCTCATTTTACTGACCCATAATGGTTAAAACGTATTGAGTGAGAATAAAGTATAATCATTGAAACTACTTTGAAGCGAAACGTTAGAAAAGTGTGCAAAATTTGATTAGCCGATACTTCAGCTCAGTCAGTAGCGTGTCTGTCTACAGAGCTAGGGGTCCCGAGTTTTATTCCTGGCATAGCCGAGAATTTATCATTAGCAAAACGAGGATTTCCCCTTTCATAATGATAAATCAACGACTAGTCGCTGGATGTTTGTCTCTTCTAGATTTAACCCAATTTATAAGTCGTGTGCTGATATTATTATTCGGTCCACTACTGTAATTAAATCAGAAAAAAAATAGCTCATATGTTTGCCCTAGAATTATATTAAGGTAGATCTCTGTTTAGCCGGTATGGGTGTTTACACCTATGAATACATATGATCGATTTCATCTTTATTTTTAAAGCCATTTAAACATTCACCCTACTGATAAATTAGATACCCTTCTTAGTATGCTAGATCCACTATTCTGGATTATAACTGAAATATCTCTTATTTGAAAGTATGCCTTGTAATTACTTGGCCCACCATTAGCAGATAATATTTTTATTAATTATTATTTAGCACCGCGTCTTACTACCCCTTCGGGTTATACGCTTTAAGTACTAATTACGCTAATGGATTAGGAATTGGGAAGATTGAATTAAAGGAAGTGAACCCGCATTTGCATGGAGGGAGAGTGGAAAACCATTTAGGAAAAACCATCCCCAGTTCACCCGACCGAGATTCGAAACTCTATCTCCCCGTACTCAGCAGTCGAGCTAAGCACGACTCGCGCGTTAGTCAACTACGCCACCGAGGCGGATAGCAGATAATAGGTTAGGTAATAAATGATCAGTAGTTATGAATGATTAAACTATGAATATAAACGGTATTATTAAACTCTTATTGTAAAATGGGATGGTAAAGCCATAAAGTTTTTCTATTAGCAAAAATCTAAATTTTCTGCAATATGGTCTAATATAGTCATCTAGATTGGTTTTGATACATTTTTGTACCGATTCTTAGTGACCATTCGCGCTGTACGCAATGGAATTACACAAGTAGAGTAGGAATAGGGAGGGTATAATAGAGTGAAAATGAGATTTTATTTGAGGAGCTATAGGGAGGAACTTACCAAACTATACATGTTGATCATTTAGTCTACGAGACCACTGAAGCGGTAGATATATTTTTTTTCGTCACACCTATTCAGGATTGTACGCATAAAAACTAATTACCATACTGAGATGGATGAGTAAGGTTGAATTTGGAGGAAGTGTATCTGTATTTTCGTGCAGGTAAAGTGGAAAGCCATTTGGGAAAATACATCCTCATCACACCCAACAGGGATTCGAACCATTGTATCCTTCTCATCGGCTGTCTAATTTATTGCGAGAGTGATGCCCTAGACCCTGTGGCCACCAAAGCAGGTTTGAATATTATTGACTAAAATAATAGAGTAGGTTTTCATAAGGTAGTATTGAAAGTAAATGTACTCTAATTTGTGTGGATGGATGGTGGAAAACCATTCAGGTACAAATATTTTCAGTACACAAACTTGATCCTGGTGTTCCAGCTACCATCAAAACCATTCTATTAATCAGGTATTTATCAAATATAGGTCCATTGTATAAATCACAGTTCCCGGTTTAAAGTGTTAATTTTTGATGGGATCAAGACATATTAATCAAGATTTTATGATTGCTGATTCATCCGTACTTCACTCCCCCTTAATGTTCCCAAAAGCCTGGCGGAAAATTAAAAATAGAATAGAATATGAATTATGGTGGCGTTAGAGGAAGTGATTCCTCCATATTAGAATAAACGTTACTAAAAAAAAAGTAATCTTATTTCAGCAACACCCACTTCACTGATTTTGAATTAAGTTTGTTCTCATGAAAGATAAAATATTGCAATAATTTCCTTAGTGGGGGAGAAAAGAATATCTCACACGTTATATTATACACCATTCTCTAATTTAACTCAAAAACTAGACTAACATTTACTTGTTTAGTGACACGTTTCAGTGGGCACGCGTATTAAACGTCAGGTTCATCTAGACTAGTTTGATATCCGAAGGGATGCTGGGGCTCAAATTCCAGCCATTTTAACTGAGATGTTTTTTTTCTGGAATGTTTTCCTAATCTCTACCCACGCCAATGTAAGTACTGTACATTTAGTGTAAACTACTTATTTCTTATCCCTATCTCATTGATGTAGTCAAATTCAAATAACCGAAAACCCGCCTCGGTGGCGTAGTTGGCTAACGCGCTTGTCGTGTAGAGCTCGACTGCTTAGGACGGGGAGATCGTGGTTCGAATCACGGTCGGGTGAACTGGGGGTGGTTTTTCCTAAATGGTTTCCCACTCTCCCTCCACGCAAATGCGGGTTCACTTCCTCTAATTCAACCTTCCCAATTCCTAATCCATTAGAGTAATTAGTACTTAAAGCGTATAACCCGAACGGGTAGTAAGACGCGGTGCTAAATAGTATTATTATTATTATTAAATAACCGAAACTGATGGTAAGGTGAATTTCAACTCAATATATATATTTATAGATTAATAAATATTTGTATTTAGCTATTAAAACATCTTGACCCCCTCCTGTGTGGTCAGAGCTCCTGGCTATATATCCAGAGATTCCGGGTTGAGCCCCGGCGCTTCCATATTTATATGTGAATCATTGGGTCTCGAACGGGGTCACACTAAACCTTGTGAAGATAATTAAGGAGCTACTTTAATTAAAAGGTAGTGGCGGTGACCTGGCGGTCTAGGTGTAAGGTGTCAGACTTCTGTACTGGGGCCCGGGGTTCAATCCCAGGTCCCGGCACAGATTTATCTGATTACCAAACCCTTCCTTCACCTCTGACAAGACATCTTGTGAATGTGGGGAATGCCAGGCCACCACCGTGGTTCAGATTCCACGTTAAACTGTAAGTCCTCCATTTCATCTCACAATCACCCTACCATTACACATTAGCGTAAGTGCGTATAACCCGAACGGGTAGTAAGACGCGGTGCTAATAATAATAATAAAAGGTAGTGGCTCTGGTCTAGAAACCTTACGTTAGCGGCCGGAGGGTTTGTTCTTCTGACCACATCAGCTGGCACTACATTCGCCAACAGACGAATGACACTCGGTTGGTATAGCTCGATTGGAAGCTGACGCAATCAAGCTTTATTTATTATAAGATATTATAGTTGAGTAATTTAATTTAATGGTGCCTACTTTTGATATTATGAAGAATACTTAAAATATACACATTTTTTTCTATTCTAGGCATTATTTAAAAAGCCTAATGCACTGTGTAGCTATATATGGCCTGCATGTATTGTTTTTACTAATTAACATTGAGATTTATTGAGGAATTTTGAACTAATTTACCACAGAACTACCTCCAAGTATAACATATCTGGTTTTATTACAATTTAAGCTAACGCAAGCCAATACGATATCATTGAAGGCTTAAACACTCTCAATGGATGAGATAATTCCAGTTTAGGCTCAAAGATTATATATAATTAGCTTTATTTTTAAATAATATTTCTAATAGTAGGCTAGACTACTCAGATAATATTTGTTTAGAGTTAATATAATTTTAGGAATATCAACACTGCTCAAATGAACTTTCTCAATGTTTACTTGTATACTAAAAGTACAACCGAGAAACGGTACTGTTATTTTTTTTAATCAAACAATTATCAAATAAGTTATCTATATAGGCTAGATTGTATTTATTGTTGCTGGTGGATTTAAAATTTACATGTTCGTATTAAAATACAGACAAAGAGTGTCTACAACATAAGTATGGCTTGTTTTTATTTTCAACCTATCTTACTGCTCGTCAGGGCTATACGCATTTATTAATACTTATGGAGGAGGGGGGTGAAAACAATATTTAAAATAAATATACGTGATCTGATTTAAAGGGAGAGTGAAAAATATGAAAATTAATCTGGTTATTGTTGAGAGGGAAAAGAAAAATCACATAGTTATACAACTCTGTGAAATCGCTTGCCTTTACACATGACTGAATTTCAACGAGAGTCGAAATTGTCTAGTTGTACTTAAATATTCTATGTTTATCAAAATCTTCAGCATCTTATGAATAATTGTGACTTCGTTTTGGTTTGACAATATTAGTATTCCCTTAAGCACACACAGCCATACTCTGTGTTGTTTTATAAAAGCAGTGCTTATTATATTGAATGAAACCAATAGACCAATTTCTTGATATTTCCCAAAAGTTTTATTTAATGCAGAAGCAATTCATAAACTGGAATATTCTCTAAATCACTATTATTAATTAAAATTAAGGAGGTTTTGGATATGGAAAACTAAACAACCCTTATTCTTTAACTTTATTTATGTTTCCTCCATAACTAGTATAAAATGATCTCTATTAAGTTTATAAATTATAACCACAAATAATAAAATGTATTATTTTAAAAGCAATCCTGAACTCCAATCTTTTTAAAATGTACCCAATGGACTACACGAGATTAACCAGTTTTGCATTTGCACACAAAAACCAACTTGAACCATACAGACTATGTAGCTCATATCATAGAAATGCAACATTCTCACAAAGCCTTAGAAAGAAATTAACACATGTATGCAAGCCATTCACTTTTTCTAACTCATTCGTAACTACAATTCTGTTCTCATACATGCCTTGGCCTTTTTTTGGGAGAGTTGTTTTCGCTTTATTCTTGATTCATAAGGTATTCTTTTTACTTTTTAATTCAACTTGTTTTTTACTGTGTTCTTTTTTCTCCTGGTGGGTAAATTACTGTAACCTCTGTATTAGTATTACAATGGTTATTTTATATCACTTTTTTGTTTAAAAAAAGTGAACAATATCTCTGGAGAGAGTTGTGGGTAGGGAGTGGACATAGCAAGAGTTGAGGGGGTGGTGGAAGGGTAGTTAGGGGTAGGTATGGTATCACATGAGGAAGAGGGGTAGGTGGTGAGATCTCACAACCAGAGGACGAGAAAAATACTCAGCTTGGAAACGTGTATGTGTATGTGTGTATGTATATGTGTGTGTCTGTGTGTGTGTGTGTGTGTGTCTGTGTGTGGTACGATATTGTCAATGGAATGGCTCCGGCCGTCCATTGGAACTGAAGAGAAGAGTCGTGTGTTGTAAAAATCCTTGTTGGTTCATCTCCAGTTAGTATGTGTGGTATTGTAGGGCTAGAGGCGGAGGGAGCCCACCGTTTCTACTCAACCTTTCTGAAACCCCCTTTTCTCCCACCTTTCTATCCCCCTCCCCCCTTTTTTCACACTGTAAAAACTGTCCTGCTTCCCACCCCCTTTATCCTCTACTCCTGTAGCGAAGCGAAGTCCAATATTCGCCGTGACACGGAGAAATAATTAAAGTAGGACTGGCAGGCTTGTGGTATGGTTTTTCAGTTTTCACCTCTAGTGCTGGAGTTTGCTGGAAGCAAGCAAGCTAGCAAGCAAGCGGGGAGGGCAATAGTAGCGCGGGATCTAGCAGACCGCGTGTTAGAGATACCCTGACACCCCCTCACTTCACCCCTTCCCCCTCCTACCTTCCTTGGCCCACACCGATCATACACACATGCATACATACCCACACATACATTCATGCAGGACCGCGGTGACTAGCCGTGAAACATGACCCTCCTCAGTTAGAAGGGACCCCGCCAAGAAAATAAATAATAAAAAAAAGAGGACAAAGGGAGGTGGTTTGTGTGTGTGTGTGTGTGTGTGTTTAAAACGATAAATACAAACAGAGGAGAGGCCAAACCAACAGTTTCCCCAGGATTCCACCGCATGGCGCCACTTGATTTCAGGCCTCACTACCCGCGGATTAGCGAAACATATAACTAGGTACGGTTGGTGGGACACGTGAGAACTGGTCAAAAATACATGGAGTAGCAGAACAAACTGAAACATTTTCTCTCCACAGTGCTACAAAATAAGAGTGAGAGTTAAACAAGGATATAGAAATAACATTTGCCATCAGTTATCATTAGGTACACATTGTAAATGCTAAATGGAACGTAGATATTAAGAGAGGGAGCTTTAATGGTTAGTGTACGAAAAAAAATACATACAAACTTAAGGTTCAAGAGATAAAGTAATTTAGTTCATCAGATAACCATAGCTTTGATCACGTTGACTAAGTGTCAACCGTATCTATTTGCGGTGGGGAGATTAGGGTTCCTATCCCAGCCAAATTTATTAAAGGTATTTATTATTAAGTGGTTTATTACTCCTCATATAAAAATGTAGGTACATTTTCTCTATATTCAAATTTACTCATTCCTACTACATCGGAGTAATAATACACCCACTTATAGAACAAACGCGTATTAAGACGTGGTGAAAAAAATAGTCAGGGACTCGCATTGGTGAGCACGTGACATAAATGGCAAGTTTATCTATTCTTGTTTGCCATTGAAGAGGAGGTTAAGGTTCATATACTGGCTGGGTGTTCTGAGGGCTATTTTAATAAATTGCGTATGTGGGTACATTTTATATAAACTCTGCCTTTTAAAACCTTATCCTGCCTGCATAATTATAATGAATATAGCCCGGACCGATAAAAAAATTATTTTTATTATTATTATAATTATTAGCACCGCGTCTTACTACCCGTTCGGGTTATACGCACTTACGCTAATGTGTAATGGTAGGTTATGGTGAGATGAAATGGAGGACCTACAGTTTAACGTGGAATCCGAACCATGGTGGAGACCTGGCATTCCCCACATTCACAAGATGTATTGTCAGAGGTGAAAGAAGGGTTTGGTAATCAGATAAATCTTCGCCGGGACCGAGGATTGAACCCCGGCCGCCAGCACAGAAGTCTGACACCTTACCCCTAGACCGCCAGGTCACAAAAAAAATAGTTAAGATAGGAAAACATAATGTTTTACAAATTATTAGTCGTGGTTGTTTATTCTATTTTACGAACATAATCGCTGCAAGTGCTTAGAACTTCACGGGTTGAATTAGCGGTGATGTGAAATTTCTTTAGTTTTGATTTTAAAATGTATCCTTGGTGATAAAATTTGTTAGAAAACGAATCGATTATATATTCGAGAGCACATACTGAAAGCGACGAGATTTTGGATACATAATTAAGAGCACATACCGAGAATAAAGAGATTTTTGTCTAAATGAGCCTTGTATAAGCCCTTTGTATGTGTAAAATTTAAGAAAATAAATACTCTCCAAGGTTTTTATCTCAGTTCTCCCAAAATAAAGTAGACTACATATGCACAGTTTCAGTTTTATAGGTGTATTAGTATTGTAGCTTGTCTAAACAGTTGGAATCAAGTCTATGGCGTAAGGTTCAACATACAATTGAAAGTTTAAAAAACAACTCTAAGCTTTACATCAGTTTTTTAAGTGGTCTAAGTTATCATGCTTATAATATATATATATATGTATGTATATATATTATTTTTCAAATCATACCCACTGGGCACACACTGTTAGACCTGACTTAGTAAATATGCCAAGTTTCGACATTTTTATATCTTAGTTTCGGAGATACCTAAATCGGTGGTCACATGGTTGAGTTGTCAATATTGTAATATATGCAATAAAACAAACACGCCGAAGGTTTATCTACACCTAGTCTGTGAGAAATTTAACCTTTCTATTTTTATTAGTTTTGGAAATACCTGTGTTGGTGATCACGCAGTCTGAGGTTTAAGATTCACAGTAGATTTAAATGTAAATACTACCTGTCAGCAAATCCTTAATTTTCTCTAAGCATATATTCCAAATTATGTAAAAGTAAAAAAAAATGTCTAAGAGGCATATGCTAAAGATTTATTAAGTATGTGATGTCATGTAGAATAAGTAAGTTCAAGGTGAACACACTCATATTTTCTAATAAAAGCATAAGATGCTTCAAATTTCTAGGTTTCTTGGTTTTGAGGTTAACCGCACCGCTGAGCAAGCTTTTTAAGGGGTTAAGCTTTGAAAATATTGTTTAAAACAAATGGTATACTTATGATGCCTATTCTCAGGATTCAATAATTACTAATGCAAAGTTTTTAGGTCCAGAAGGATTTGTTTTTAATATGAGAAGTAATCTCTTTGAATAGATAAAGGTAGAATCAAAAGGAGGGATGTGGAACTGTAACTGTGTAATTATTAATTTTCAAAGAAACATTTTATTTAATAATGAGAATACGCAAATACCTAACATATTAAATAGAGTAGCTCAATCTTATTTTCTGTAACTTATCTTTTGATTTAAATTTGAAATATCTCAAATTTATCTTAGTTTTTTAAGTATATAATCTACTCAAGTGAGCAAGCTAAACCAAAAACTAATGAATTCGTCACTAAACATTACAAAATATTGAGAAAAGAATCGTTATTTATGTGGCTTAAGAGGCAATTCTCTCGGCACAAAAATGTTGATAGATATGCCTGAGGTGCACACCATGAGTTCCCCTAAAATGTATTTCAAGTTTCAAATTTATAGGTTTCCTAATTTTGGATATCTACCATTAACAAACACACAGCTTGGCCTACACATTCCAATTCATGTATATGATGTGACCGACACTTTAAAGATATAGTTATTACTAGCAAACAAGTTTAAGAGAGGGAAGTTTCATTCAACTACCCCCATTAATAATCGTTGTAATAAACGTACCATTCAAAATTACAAGACTACCACATAAAACCAAGAATGTAAATTTTAAATATAATATTTAAGTACTCTTGGGATCAAACAAATATATTCCAAACGAATAGTGTATTATATACTAGCTGCAAGTGTTTGGGTTGCCCGGGTATAAAATCAATCATTACTTTAATAAACATACATACTGAAAGTGATCGATATTGAGTTTATATTTGTAACATCTCAAACTGGTATTAACACGGTTTGTCTCCAAGCTCGTAATATATTATGTACTGTACATTGTACAAGTTCAAAGAAAAACCGCTTTAAAATCTCATCTTTATCCTCAGTGAGTATGTATGGCTGCAGCTTTATATTATTATTATTATTAGCACCGTGTCTTACTACCCGTTCGGGTTACACGCACTTACGCTAATGTGTAATGGTAGGGTGATTGTGAGATGAAATGGAGGACCTACAGTTTAACGTGGAATCCGAACCACGGTGGAGGCCTGGCATTCCCCACAGTCACAAGATGTCTTGTCAGAGGTGAAGGAAGGGTTTGGTAATCAGATAAATCTGTGCCGGGACCGAGGATTGAACCCCGGCTGCCAGCACAGAAGTCTGACACCTTACCCCTAGACCACCAGGTCACCCAGTTGCTTCTTATGGAACAAGTGATATGTTTGTATGAATACATAACTATCAATGGGAATGTGAGCTCAAGTAAAATAAAGACTTTTTCTACTAATATGAATAAGAAAAAGACAACCTAACAAAACATAACTTTTATTTTTCTTTGGGCTTAAGATTGAAATATCTGGTGTAATATATTTTTGAATTGGAAGTTCATATTTTCCCCTGATGATAAAGTAAAATATAAAACAAGTGAAGATATATTTAACATATTCAGTACATACTAGTAGTAAGTTTAACACTATTCCCGTAGCCTATGGCGTTATTCTTGAAATACATGTAATTATTTATTTTTTTAAATACTACCAAGGCTCACCTAAATACATACGCCAAGTTTCTTCAGCTTTCTAAGTTTCTTTGTTCTGATGCTCTTTCGTCTACATACAAAAACACTCTCAAACAAATACATTCTCATTTTTATTTATATAATAATGGATAACATCATCTTTACAACAACATATATATTTAAAGCGACTGACTTTTGGTTTCGTTTTTGAAGGCTTACATTATTTCATAGAGAATTGTTTACTTATTATTTACGTACGAAACCTTAGATGTTAGGATATAACGTGGTATTTCTAGTTTGTTATAGGGACAAAGCTTTTGCAGACTGTGGCTGTGTTAAGGAGGCCGAGGTGGAATTGTGGGCGTTAGGGGGTATAAGAGAGGGTTTATGAGGGGCAAAGAGGGAGAGAAGAGGCGACGGATATAAAGGAAGGGTTGGGGCCACCTTGAGGGCATTCAGGGTAATTGGAGCTGGATTTATTAAGACGCTACGCACAGGGTTCTAACTTGGTTACAGCAAGAACATTGCCAAGTAACAGCTAGGCATGGTCTCCTCGTAAGAATAGCACAAATCATAAGTTACTTGAACTACAGTTGGCGCATGCGCAGGGAGAACGTTTTCTGAAGATAGTGAGGAGTAAAGAAAAGCTTATCGTTGCCTGCCTATTGTTTGTGAGTAAAGAATTAGCATATTATATGATAAAAGGTGTTATTTTCAGTGCTAAGCCCGTGATTTGTTTGAAGTCCCCTCTCCAAAATATGAACACTGAAAATTAAGTCTTATTGAAATAAAATAAACTTCAATAAACTAGTTAAGGTTCGTCTAAAAATACTACTGGTACAATTCCATAGCTCCTGGTTAAATTATGAATTTACCAGCACAGATTTTTCTGATTACCAAACCCTTCCCTCACCTCTGACAAGAAGTGTATTAATCACAACTTGTGAATGTGGGGCATGCCAGGCCTCCACCGTGGTTCGGATCCCACGTTAAACTGTAGGTCCTCCATTTTATCTCACAATCACCCTACCATTACACATTAGCGTAAGCGCGTATAACCCGAACGGGTAGTAAAACGCGGTGCTAATAATAATAATAATAATAATAATAATAATAATTTATCAATTTATCTTCAAACCAAAGGACATAGTTTTATACGAACACACATCATGTGTAACAAAAGTATTACCATGTAATATTTAACAATTACTAAAATTTAAATAAATAATATATATGTATGTATTATTCTTAGGATTTACTTTTGCAATATATTGGACGGGATATAGTGGCTAGAATTCCGGTCATGTTTATTAAACTTAGTTTTTCTACATGATTTTCCACTCTCCTACCATGCCAATGCATTCACACTTTGTTTAAACTCAGATATTATATATATATTATTTATATATATATATATATTATTTATATATATATATATATTATATATATATATATATTATTTATATATATATTATTTATATATATATTATTTATATATATAAAGTAGGCTGAATACAACCATCATACTAATCCTAAATTTGTATATTAATTTTAATTTTTTAAAAGAATCCTGAATCTAGAATATGAAATTCTAATCTAATCAAATATGGTAGATATTATAGGTTTGCTTTAATTTATTAATTCTTATTTTATAATAGGAAATAAAAATATTAGCCAAATGTTAAAAATTTAATTGTTATAATCCATTTATTAAAATACTCAATTAAGTAAATGTTGAATTAATGGTATAGGGTCTGGTATTTAGTCTCATCTTATAGTTAATAATGTTAGTAGCCACCAATAGGCAAGATTAAATTTAAAAAAAAGTTTATCCTTTTATCGAATCTAAAATTCAATATTATCGTATTCATGAATCTTGCATATTCCTAAGATTTCAAATATATTAATATATATATATATATATAATTTGATTATGCTGTACACACACGTCTAGTATATATAAACATATATACCACACACACAAATATACCTCATATAAATACATATACTACACACGCAGATATAGTCCTCATACAAATATATATCACACACACATATAATTACACCCCATTATTGTATGATTAGTAAATAAAACGATTACGTCACATCCAATAATCGGACGACTAAAGAAGAGTTGTGGGAGCTCATACTGATTGCTTTAGTCCTTAGTTGAAGCTTTGATTACTGCTTGTCCAAGCAAAGACTAACGATAGGTTTCACCTTCTTTACTCCTCACAACATGATATCTTCCAGTAGGTATATCTATTTACTTTTAGCACCGCGTCTTACTACCCGTTCGGGTTACATGCCTATGCACTAATTATACTAATGTGTCAAAGATTGGGAAGGTTGTATTTAGAGTAAGTGTACCCACACTTTCATGAAGGGAGAGGGGAAACATTTTTGGACGAACTGACGCCAGTTCACCCGATAGGGATCGAACTCTGATCTCTCCATCTTCGGCAATCTAGTCTATTGTGAGAGTATAGCCTTAGACCATGTGTCCACTGAAGCAGAACAGTAGGTATAGAACTACATTTTATTCAACATAGCTATTCGGGCTATCTAGCTACTATAGAAAAGTATATTATGAGTGTTTGTTATTTAGAAAGGGTGTCGTTGACATTATCATAGTTTATTCATTTAAATCTTATGGTGTCAAACATGATTTCGAGTTTGTTGTTCGGAGGTTTTTGTTTAACGGTTGTGGTCGTATTGGTATGTATTTTATTAGCTCAGTTGTGAGTTTTCATTAAGAATTTTCTTATGGCGGGAATTAGGGAATACCCAGGTTCTGGGTCTGCGAAGCTTATGAGTTTAGGAGGAAAGAGGAAATTCTGGTATTAACAATTGCCAATGTGTTGTAGATGGCGGTAATTGACGGATCTTCTTTCGACCACGGGATCCT
This sequence comes from Timema californicum, assembly GCA_902141385.1. Lineage (NCBI taxonomy): Eukaryota > Metazoa > Arthropoda > Insecta > Phasmatodea > Timematidae > Timema > Timema californicum. Next base: position 11,270 of record CABFOW010000036.1, on the reverse strand, counting down.
ATTCTTTTCAAATGGGGCTTTTCTCAGATGGCTGGTACAAAGTTCTGACAGAATGCTGTTTGTGCTGTAGAGGGCAATTATTGGGTTGCCGCCAGATATAAAGGCGCTACCCAATTGAGTTAAGAATGTTCCTGTGTGAACATCAAAGAAAGGCACTGCCCAAAATGACTAAGAATCTTTTTGGGCAGTCATCAGAGAGGAAAACATTACCCAGAATGACTAAGGGTCATCTTGGGCAGCCGCCAGAAGAGCAGGTGCTATCCATAACGACTATGGACCTTCATAAGTAATCACCAGAGGAATGCGCCCACCAAAGTAACTCAAAATTTTCTTGAGCAACAATTAACTAGGATAATTAAGAATAGTCTTGGACAGCCGTCAGCTAGTTAAATGTTAAGTAAATACATTTTTGGTGTTTCTTGAGCAGCCGTAAAAGTCAATCAATATTTAGTTTCACAAGAATTTGGAATTGGTTGTTACGGTGCCGTTATTAGTTTTAACCTTTGAAGGGAACTCATGATTCTAATTCTCTATTTTTTTTCTCCCGATAATTATTTACATGAAATCTTTCAATATGTTACAAAACATTATATGCGAGTATTACAGTTATATTTATTTCTAGTTACATATGATAAATAAACCAACAAGAAGACACTTCTTTTCTCTCTAGTCTATTTTATTACCCTCCCCTCCACCTGGTCGGGTGGGATTGTAATAGGGAAGTCATCTTTCATATCACTGATTCATAGAGATGGGGTTCAAACATTTGAATTATTAATAATGTTGGCAGTTATAATATTATTATATAAATAACTATGAATTTAACAGACTCGAAATTTGTGTCCGATGGAACTTAGGACACTTCCATAAAATCTCTAACTTGACACCCAACCTCCTTCAAGTAGGCCTATATTTTAAAATGACTATCACCATCGATGTACTGGCCCATTAAGGCGTATTGTATTTTGAGTTTTCCAAACTAGAGCTTTATACATGCCTAAGATTAAATAATAATAGTAGTATCAATACTAATAGTAATAGCATTAAGTCATCTAAAGTGTACTCTCCAAAAAGAAGGAAACGACACAGGATACATGAGGACACCAAAATCATTGCTCCACATTTAGCAAATCACCCAATTTTACGAAAGCCATTTTATTTACTGAAAATCACATCAATGGTCGTATAGGGTAGTTTTAGATTCACTTACTTTTATTTACTGCTAACACGGACGTAAAGGTTGGAATCCCAGCAAGGTTTACTGAATATATTATTTCTTAAGTGGATTCCTCCTCCAGGGTCAAATTTACTCTTAAATTATATCTTCCTCATTCCTACCCCATTAGTGTAAATATGCGGATATTACAGGTGGGTGGTACATAAATAATTTATATTCTACCAGTCTTCATAGTTATCGATGTTTGTAGACTTATTGATTGTTTTTAACTGACTTATCTGTTGTTTTCAGGAATTCAATCCCATCCTTTCTTTCAATTACAGTTTTTTAGCAATGAATTAAATATATGTCAGGATTTGTTTTATTGAATGTATAAGTTAGGATTTTTACTGGGAATTTGTAAACTTAAGGTGGGAGTGTAAGGGACGCTAGAAAATGTTGGTGTTCTTCCAGTTTTTATATGAAAACTTAAAAAAATATCAAATATTTCTTCAGCAGAAATTTAAATTTCTTCACCTGGTGACCGGAAGAGTTTTTTCATATTTGTCAAGTGTGTTATGGAATTTACTGTCAGCTTTTTTTCTTCATTTATAAAGTTTGTCATCTAATGTCACTATGATCATGACAAGTATTCAAGAATTGTAGATATGAATAAAATTAAACTATGTTTCTACTGAAGAAACATTTGATTTACTTCTACTATAAATAATGAAAAAAACACTTACATTTTCTCACGTCCTCTATACTTTCACCTTGATATAAACATGTTGGCAACATACCAACAGTTATTTGTTTCTTGACCTTGAGAGCACCATTCATCAATTCATCATTTGTTTTGGAGGCTATTATTTCAAACGTGTTCTAAGAAAGGAGTAGACCCCGTTTTAATAGTGTTTTCAATGGGTATTTAAATAAAAAGTTATAGTTTTTTTTAAATATAATTTCAAATGGACCAATTATGTCAACATTATTAAAATAATGTTTAAAAATATTTTATTTTGTGATTTATGAAATAAACTGACGTGATGGAAACAAACAGATGTCATTTTTGAAATCAAATTTAAATTTATTAGAAGCAACCCTTATTATAAAGCATAAGTGAAGAATTAAACCACTCTATCATCAATTATTGTTTTGGTGATCTGGCGGTCTAGGGGTAAGGTGTCAGACTTCTGTGCTGGCGGCCGGGGTTCAATCCTCGGTCCCGGCAAAGATTTATCTGATTATCAAACCCTTCCTTTCACCTCTGACAAGACATCTTGTGAATGTGGGGAATGCCAGGGCTCCACCGTGGTTCGGATTCCACGTTAAACTGTAGATCCTCCATTTCATCTCACAATCACCCTACCATTACACATTAGCGTAAGTGCGTATAACCCGAACGGGTAGTAAGACGCGGTGCTAATAATAATTATTATTACTATTGTTTTACCCACCACTATGAAATTGACCCGGTTCCCTCATCATCTCCTTCCCCTGCACCTAGGAGGACTGTTCGAAGAGTGACTAAGGTGGTGTGGCCTGTTTGGCAAGTGGATTGTTTTAAGTGTTTGTGGCACCAAAGCCTGTTGTCCTCTTGTCGGTAAAACATTGAGAGACTGTTAAAGGAGAAACGGGTCGCTGTTAGGGTAAGGGATAGGAGAGGGGGGAGACGAAGAGAGCTCTCTTTGTCGTATCGATTTCAGATTAGCCGTTCTCTATCTGTCTTTCTCTTGAGTATAATGTCTGTAATGGGGCAATTATGTCACGCCACACAAAGAAAACCTAGCTGGCGGTGCTGCGTCGCTGTAGCCAGGGAGGAAAAGCGGGGCCCCTACTTGTCATAATTGTCAGTGTAATTAGTATTCAGGCAGCGAGATATTGTCTCAGACACATACATATACATACACTCACTCGGCACAGTCCTCTACAACCTGCTCTCTTTATATATTTTTTATATTCCTCCTATCCCCCTTTTTCTCATTCACAATCATTCATTTACAACACCCACCGGTATTTATTTACAAAGGTTCTTCTTTTACAAGCCCTATACTAAGCACCGCGATAAAAAGTTGTGACTTTGAGTGTTGGGAGGAGTGAAACCAATGTTTCAGTAGCTGGAATTTACTAGTTTATTTTTAGGATATACAAAATCGTTGATGTCAACTAAATCTTTTGAAACCATATATTTTAGACAGACACATCTAATTTTCATAGTAAAAATAAGATAGATGGTTGACCCATTCACACTTGATTTCCCTCAGTAAAATATTATTTAATAAGACTACTACAAGTTAGATAAACCGTAAATTCTTTAATAATTCTAGAAATACTCATACATTGTCACTAAACTTTTTTTTGTATTAATTCTAAGTAACCTTTTTTTGTAAATATTTATTTTATAAAATCGTTTATACCTTAGACTATGAAGTGTATTCAGGTGACCTGGCGGTCTAGGGGTAAGGTGTCAGACTTCTGTGCTGGCGGCCGGGGTTCAATCCTCGGTCCCAGCAAAGATTNATTACACATTAGCGTAAGTGCGTGTAACCCGAACGGGTAGTAAGACGCGGTGCTAATAATAATAATAATAATAATAATAATAATAATAATAATTAAGTGTATTCATGTACATGTCCTGTAGGAATCTTCCTGCAAAGATGTAAATTCAAAAGTCCGTTGCAGTATGTGTTTATTTAGATTCTAGATAATGAAACGAGAAAAAAATAATTTGGAAATTCAAGTTAATGCTGTCCAGGCACAAATAGTAGAGTGAGTGTTTATATTCATCATCGGAATATGGCGGGTAAACATAAAATATAGATAATAGGCCATGCAGGGTGAGTAAATCTTTTATATTTCACCTCTCTTTCGATGGCACAAGAGCATCTGAGTATGATAGTGGTGAGGTGCGTCCATTTACATTAGGATGCAGCCTGATTCACACAATATCTTCGAATTCACCAAGCAGGCAACGTCGTTAGGGGCTGGCAATATCAATTACCATTACCCACTATGTATTCTATTTGCCAAGGCTGTGTATTTCTTTACCCATTTGGCAAAATAATTCCTTTAAAATCAATCTTATAGATAAAATAATGGCTGTGTCCTTACCTCCAATTGAATTGTTCCAACACCTTTTAAACATCTCAGAAATCTGAAATTTTGCAAGCAGATAGAGAGGCCCCCATCCCACCCCTTTCATACAACCAGGAAGTTCCTAAAATGGAGAAATTTGAAATGAGACACAGGGAGTTAGGTTTTTTTTTGCATGGGGAGAGGAAAATATAAAATCCTATTACGGAGATAGATAACTTAAATTTGGCAGGTAGGTAAAGGTAATACTCGAGACAATTGAACAAGTCTTAAAGTATGAAATTTCAAAATTGGAGTTAGTGAAATGGGATATCGGGACTCAAAAATTAAAAAACTAATAGAAACACCTTCTTACTGTGGTGGTATGAAACTTAAACTTGGTAATAATGTTAAAAATCCACTCCAAATAACTAAAAAAATACCTGATAATTTCAAATTTTAAAATAACATTTTGGAAAAAGAGTGTAGGGAGGATAGTAACAGAGAACCACAATTTTAGGTGAGATATAAAATTAAACTTTGCTAGACATGTAGTTTGCTTACTCCAAATACCAAAATAATTTCTATATATTTGACATTTTTAATTGATTGGTGTTGGAATAAGGGAAAGGGGGAAGGTTGAAATTTCCAAAACTAATATTTGAAACTACTTCTTACAGTGGCATAAGATTTAAATTTGACAGGATTTTTTAAGAATCATCCTAAACAACATTAAAATCAACATCAACATAATTTTTTTTTAAATCTGGGATGGAAGAGTCCCCTCCCAAAATAATTTATAAAACAAATAAAATAAAACAAAACTCTTCCCATATATTAGAAAATTGAAATATCCACACACGTTTAGAGAGGCAGGGATATGTCCATACAGTCGGTAAAGTTTTATTATGGCAAATTTCCAAATATGTCTCCTAGAAATGTGAGGGTGGGGCTGGAATTTTTAAAACTGAAATTTCCCTATAAGATATTTAGAATGGTTTTTCCCCAAACATATTTTAAATTTTGAATGCTCCTATAAGATATTTAGAAAGATTCTCAATCTAATTGTTTTGAAAATTACACTGTTTTAGACGCTATTTAGAGTGGTTTTTTTACAGAAATATTTTGAAACTTGGAATCTCCTACCAATTATTTGAAGTGTCTTTTTTGGCAAGTTTTTGAAAAGTGAATACTTCTTGAAGCTATTTTTAATGATTCGCTCTTTAAAAAGTGCGAACCGTCGCTTCTCCTATCACGTAGAAAAAGAGACGAGTACGATTACATAATTACATAAGTTATAATTGGTAAAGGATATGGAATGGAAATGCATCACAGAAATATATAAGTTTAACAAATAAGTTTATTAAAAAGTAAAACAAAAATATATAGAATTACATAGGAGTGAAAAGATTTTAATTCAATAATTTAATGATAATTATTCCGTTATCGAGGTAGAAAACATATGGTTGGACGAATATATAATAACACTTCGTAAATAAGGAACTGACAGAAGTCAGATAAAACATTTAGTTTAACAGCTCTAGAAATATGGATATTTGTTCCTACTCGAACGAAGGAGCGTATGTCGCAACTTGGCAACAGTAAAAAGGGATTAAGTTCCAGGCCATATGTATAAAGACAATATATCCAGGCGAGTACCAAACTAATACCTGAGAGGTATAATCATGAATGAAAGTGACAATTGAAAATAAAACCATTGCATAAAATCCTATATTTTTAAAGTTACTAAGAAGAATATAATTTAAGCTAACTATCTTGCATTAACCCTCATGAGAGCTACGAAAAATTTAAGAATAATATCTTATAAGAGGAGTTTCCATTTTACAAATAATAGATGGCTAACAATCAGGTATCTACACAGTAATTTACTATGGCTTGACATTTCCTAAAGAGTACTTACAGAACAATCAATAATAAATTTATACATTTACCCCCTACTAGGGCATTCAATAGCTAGTAGAAACTATCTCTGAACACTTAGATACATATGGAACCTTAAGGGTCCGGAACAAAGAATTAGACCCGTGGGCCACTACTTCAATCTAGTGGTGCTCCCACAGGTTGCGCACCGTAAATAGCTGCATAAAAAGAATGCCATCATGACTGTAATCAGTTACTGACCTAACTAGGTCCAAGAAGAAAGTGTTATATGATCTTATTGTAGCCATAAAGGGATCCTGAACGTGATCATACCATTTAGGGTGTCATAAAAATATAACAATGTCTCAAGGACTTAGAAAAGGAAATCAAATTCAGTATACCCAATTACATTGTCCCATACATATGCGGAGCATAGAGCCCTCGTATTTAAACTATTCCTTATGGGCATAGGGAAATAACCGTCAGACTATCTGACCCAAGAAACTATGTCTGATGGACAAAGAAAATAAAGTTAGACATTCTAACTAAAGAAACCATGTCTGATGAACATATAAAATAATTTTAGACACGCTGACATTAAAACTTATGTCTGATGAACATACAAAAGGAAGTAGGACATTACAATATATGAAACTATGTCTGATCGACATAGAAAGCGACTTAAGATATTCTGACACAATACTCAATGTCTAATCGACATAGAAAATAAAACAATACATTCTGATACATTAAACTATGTCTGATAGACATAGAAACTGAGTTTAGAATCTAATGTAAATTCTAAACAGAAGATATAAATACTTAATCCTGCGCTACGTAGTGGTGAGTCCAACTCCTGACACATTGTGACCGCCAGTAGGCTTCGGTGCTGAAGTTTTACATCGTAGTTCTTCCTCCGGTGAATAATTACAATGGAATACAAAAATGCGACTCACAGGGAATCAGTTATATAGGAACAGAACTGGCTTGGATTTGGACTACATCGTGATAGCTAAGGGGAGTAGGGGGGTTAAGAGTTGTAGAATTACTCCGCTTTCTCACCAGGGCTGTCAGAAGGGGTGGTGGGTGAGCAGAGACAGTTATCTTTATATTCTTCTATGTGTGACCTTCGATCAGGACGTGAAAATGCTCGTGGTGCCGGTATGTTCCGCTGGAGAAATTTTCTTCGACGCTTGGGCGTTTCCCGGCAACATTAATTCACAGTGAGAAAACACCTACCAAATCTTATTGGAATAGATTATTACCTGTTATCTTGTTTTAATTGTTTTTATGGAATTTTAATTGTAGATGTCATATTATATAACTGACATGCTACAAATGTTTTAAAACTAGATTCTTCTAGAAGCTATTGAAAGTTGCCGTCCTCAGAATTCTTTTGAAAATCTAAATTTACCTTGAACTTATTTAGAGTAGTCCTTACATAATTTTAGATCACATGCCTTTTATAGACGCTATTTGTAGTGGTCTTCCCTAGGAAGTTATTAGAAAATGGGGAGACCCTAGAAAATATTTGGAGTGTCCTCATATGGAAAATCTCTGAAAATGATATTTAGCTTCAAGCTATTCAGAGTTGACCTCTGGCAAAAAATGAAAAAAATGGATGGGATAATAAGCTATTTTGAATAATCTTGTTTTGGCAAGTTTGATAATTGAGTGCTTTTATAATTTATTAAGAGTGGTTTTCTTCTAACAAATTAAAAAAAAAATCCTTTAAAGTTTTTTTTGAATTTTTTACACAAAGCCGTCTTACAGATTTATATTAAATAATTTCAAAGGGGAGTGAGATAAGTCTAAATGGCCCAAGTTGATTCTAAGAAAGGCGAGCAAGTTATTGTCATAGGAGGAATTTTGCTTTCCAAACAAATGATTGACTTTGGTTTGTACATTTTTTAAACTTTGTTTTCACCTTTACAAAAGAAAGGGATTGTACAAAAATTAATACGTAGATTTACTGAACACTGAAATGTTACACACATGATTTATTTAAATTTAACTTGACTCACTGAATTACTCTCTTTATCTAAAAAATTTAGTTTCAGTACAAAAATAATATAATCCTTGAAGCTTTAAAACACTTCGAAACGATAAACAAGACTGGAACCAATTATATAATATAATGAATCTGTATCTTGGGCCTGAGTCCCTGAAATTCCTGGCCCCTCCACACGTGGGTTGGCTGTGTGTATATATATATATATATATACACTACTTATATAGCAAAGTGTTGATATGTAATTCTGTTGCCTAAGTTTGAGAACCCCTTGAGTGCAATGCAGCTTTTTTTAATTAAGTAGATTTTTACCGGGAAGGTCTTAGTCTATTAATTAAACAAATTAACTCAATTACATTAACGTTTTTCAAAGTTTTTGGTTTAAAACGCGAGACAATTTACGAATTATCTTATTGGATGTAGAATTAATTATTTTTCTGTATAACTAGATCGACATATCCAAGTAATAATTACATATTACATTTCAGTATTAAATACAAAAATAAGTCATATTTTAGTTTAGTTGGTTGTTTTGAATTCAAAGAGCCTAATAAAGGATAAGGTGACCTGGTGGTCTATAGGTAAGGTGTCGGACTTCTGTGCTGGAGTCCGGGGTTCAATCCTCAGTCCCGGCACATATTTGTCTGATTACCAAACCCTTACTTCACCTCTGACAAGACGTGTATTAATCACAACTTGTGAATGTGGGGAATTGCAGGCCTCCACCATGGTTCGGATCCCATATTTAGCTATGAGAAATAATTTCTGTATTTTTAGATATGTGGGAGATATCACAAATAAAAAAATCCCAAAACATTAATCAGTAAAAAGTGTCCCGCTCAGACAATATCAGCGACAAAATTTAATGGCAAAACAGCTATAAGTATTGCAAGCAGAAAAGAATGAAAAAGAATATTGAGAGTTTAGCTCCTTTCTATCTTAAAACCAAACTAAACTTTATTGAACGGTAGCCTAAAACAGAACTGACAGGAACTCAAAAAACTTCTAAGACTAAAAAAAACTAAAAATCCTTAAAACTTCCATACAGGAACTCAAGTTAAACAGGTCATAAAAATGAACTCAGTTTATGTGAAAAGAATATTGTCTTAAAATGGAATACTAAAAATTAAAATAAAATCTGGTAGCACAACTATAGCATTGTGATAAATATGAATCAGAAATAAAAGTAAGTATTTTAAAGTAGAAATAAATGGGGAAAAAATATATATTGGACGTGAAGAGAAAATAAAGCAAGAGAACAGGTTAACACAGGTGTACAGTAGCGGAGTAACAACTGGACTGATCCTGGAGCGTAACTATAGCGTTTTGATAAACATGACTCCAAAATAAAAGTAGGTACATTCAGAGTCATAAATATTCGTACCCTTATGTAATTTTTTTTCCCATTATAGTTTATGTGTATACGATTTTTATTGTTTTCAAATAAATATATTTATTTATAGGTGGCTTTAGATCAAATAAAACCTTATTTAAAAATATAAATTATGTAACAAATTCATATGTGCTTCATAATAAATAAATTTTATCAAAGCATGCAGTTGATATTATTCGTGCACTGTACTTTGACCTGTAATCATTACATATTAAAAACAATTGCTAGATTTATCTCACACCTTAGTTCATTTCAAAACATTTATTTTACACCTCGTTCATTTCTAAGCACTCTCAGATAAACATTAGTGCAAAGTTTATATTAAAAAGATAGTAATAGTGTAAAATTACAATGGGACGAAAATCCAAGAAAAAAACAGAGTTGGAAAGAAAAATTTATAAACGCTTACCTAACGAATGCCGGTTGCTAAGGGAAATCAGAAACATTGTTAACAAACCCCACAAACTGTTAAACACATAATTGACCAACATGGGATGAGAAAAATTAATGAATGGGTTTAGGCCGCTTGAAAGTAGAATTTTTCCAAAAGCGTTCTATAATGGACCTCTACAATGAAAGAATCACTGTGCAAAATGAGAGTAGAAGACAAGCCACCATGTGGAGATAGGGGGGGAATATACATGTTTTGGCCTTAGACAAGTTTTAGGCCTCTTTCTTAGTGAACATTGAACATATTAGATACAACGCCATGTGACACTGACCCACAAAATCCATTATTAATAGGCTTGTCAGCAGTTCCAGGGACTCACAGAAAAACACTTGATTAAACTAATGTTAAAACCTGCCTGGATATAAAAACTACATAATTGAAAAAACTGCATTGCAATAGGTTATGTGGTTATAAATGTCCTAGATTACATATATATAACATTCATACGAAACTTTAACAGGGACTCGAAACCTAAAACCTAAGTAGATCATGCTACAATTTGCCTGATTAATATCCAACAAAATGTAAAAAAACTACATTGGAATCGGTTTGCTGTTTCAGATATATACACAAATATCCGGCTGGTACTTCACCAAGACACACAACACCAAACCTGATTATATCATACTAAAACATGCTTGGATAAATATTATACAAAAAATATATAACAGCTACATCCCAATCGGTTAAGTGGTTCCAGAGATATATACACATATCCAGCTGACACTTCGCATGGACCTACACCAAAACACCCGATTACAATTATTACACTGAAAAATGACTGGATAATCGAATGCTAAAATTTACACCACAGTAATTATATGGTTCTACCCATGTATACAAACAATTGGCTGGCCCTTCACCGGGACTCACACTTAAACACCTTATTATACACAAATAGTGTTAAAACCTTCCTAGATATTGGTCCAGTATAAAAGTAAAAACCGCACTCCAATCGGTTATGTGGTTCCAGAGATCCTAAGCTACAGATTTAAATAAAACCAGTCGTATCTTCAACGGAGACTCAAACCCTGACTGTATGTATTATAGATCCTATCGAATATAAATAATTGCACCACAACTGGTTATGAAGTTACATGTATAACTGGCAACAGGCAGACTTTTTAAAAACAGTATATATATATACATATATATATATACATATATATATATACATATATACATATACATATATACATATACATATATATATATACATATATACATATACATATATACATATACATATATATATACATATATATATACATATATATATACATATACATATACATATACATATACA
>CABFOW010000035.1:585357-601143 GCA_902141385.1 Timema californicum | reverse complement strand
CTCCACCGTGGTTCGGATTCCACGTTAAACTGTAGGTCCTCCATTTCATCTCACAATAACCCTACCATTACACATTAGCGTACGTGCATATAACTCGAACGGGTAGTAAGACGTGGTGCTAATAATAATTTAAATTATAACCTGGACAGGTAGATCGAGTTAAGGATTGGTCGGTTTGAGAATAGTCATTTACCAATGAGCTATCCAGGTTTGTCCCATGATCAGAGAAGCTCTTAAAGAAGATAATATTAAGATGTGGCTATAGCCGTAATTAACAAATATAATAGCTTGGACTATTTAATCCATCATGATATTTGGATTCGTGTGACGTCCAAACTACGTCCGTACAGTTCGCTGGATCTTAGGAGAGAGAAATTATTTCTGAAAAATTACATCACACGCCAACTTGGAGGGTGTCGGCTTCCCCTTAGTTGTTAAGTCCTCTTGAAGAATTAGCGAGGAGCAGATCCCTTAAAGTATGGATAAATAGTGACTCTCCCCTCTAAAGGAATGTTGGTCAGCTACATCCAATATGGCGTGTGTTCTCAGGAATTCATTATTTGTCTTACTCACTATCTAGTTCAGTATTACTTCAACAATTATATTACACAACTTAACTGAGTCTATGAGAGAATAATTGCAATGAGGCATAGCGTTACAGTAGTTTACTTAAAAAGTAAAAAATAAACTATTTTATTGAAATCAATCTACATGATTTTGATTAAAATTCGTTTCTGAGCACAGTTTTGCATTATAAACAGAATGGCGCATTAAATTTTCCGGAGAAATTGACTTATAGGCTACTTTTTTACATAAGCAGATATCTCCAATTTGGAAATTTGTTTTGGCATGTCTGCACATATTTTTGAGAGAGAAAAAAACTTGTGTCTGAAATATGTTTTTAAATAAAACCAACAGTTTCTGAGCTATTGGCAAATTTATTTTTAATAGAGGTCTGAGAAATGGGGAGCTGAAAACTTACATAACTAATACACCCCAGATAGTCAGAAAAGTCTTTAAATTAGAAATTTTAGAAGCGGATAAGTGGATTGAGAAGTAGTGGTGGGCTCTAGAAATTTACAAAAATATTAAAACCAAGTGTGATGAAAAATTTCCTAAACTCCTGCTTGATGAGATTTAAAGTTGTTGTTTTGTTTAGGAGAAGAAATTATCTCAAAAATTGAATAACACCAAAACTAAAAATTATATAAAAGGGGGTTAGTTAGAATAGCTATTACAAAATGATAAAGCATAAAATAGCAAGTTTAACCACTCATAACTCTTGAACTGTAATGATTTGAAATAATTTACTCACTATTTATAGCTTACTTGTTAAAATTGTGCAACACAATTTTATTGCCAAATTACCTAAAGTTGTAATCCCTGAGTTTAATATCTAAAAATTCGTCTTGAGGCGTCTACTTTCGTATGATCGGGTTTTCTAGTGCACACACTCTGAATTTCCTATTTGAAATTAGGCCTGGCCTCAAGTATCCCAGAAAGCTGGAAAATGTTTTGACGCTTTATTTTGAAGGTCTTATTAGCATACTAATTTTACTCCCTCGTGCGAGGTTTGCGTTCACCACACAATGGAAAATACACGCTGTAATTAAATTTTATTTCAATATCTCCTTTTAAACTAGTTTTACAATAAAGATAGTGTTTACCATTATTAAACAGAATCGATTTTTTTTTATAAAAATGTTCCTAGTCATATTTATAATTTTATCGATAGTTTCGAAGCTATTGCCATTGAAAGGTCTGCGTTCACCACAACAATGAAAAAAAACACACGCTAAAATTAGATTTTCTTTCTTTTCTTTCAATGTCTCATTTTGAGTTAGTTTGACAGTAAAAATAGTATAACCATAATTAAACAGAATTAAATTTTCTATAACAATGCATATTTGTCGTGCGATGAGTAGTTTCAAAACTATATCTATGAGAAACGTAGCACCATCGTGCAGCCGCACCGAATTATTGTTTTACCTTGTCCTATCTCGCTTCTTGCGTTACATGCTATTTAATTGTAATGTTTGAAAAATAACGATTGCATTTATCACTAAATATCCATGGCTTGATATGTCAAAAAACCAATATTTATGAGTAATATCTAGTTTTTATACTCGTTTCTTCACCACGCGCGTTTCTTTTAGCCTCGTATCCCCCGTAGGCCATTACTGAAAGTGTTCTGATAAAATTTATTATCACAATGCCTACTCTTCTGGAGGTATCAGAAGGAATTGAAATAATTTTCCAAGTGTCTTTTTATACTACAGAAACACTAGTGGATGCTAGGATATCGTATAGGTATATCAAAATATGATGAAGACGCTCAAAAATATTTGGATTAGTTTTATCTCACTATCCCTTTCCAGTTGGACACAATGTAATGTCCATAAGTATAAGGAGATGACAATATTGATTGATACAAGGCATACAAGATCGGCTTAACTTCAATGACAACTTTAATCGGCAACAATTTCGATAGTGTTAAGTTTCAGTGCAGAAAGAGAGCGATGACCCTCTGAGCAGTCACCGCAGTCACCTCAAAAACAAAATACATTGTAAAAACATTCCAATCGACCCTGTAATACTTTATCAACGGTTTTGTCTGGCCAATACATTTTACAGCAGAGTTACAGCAGTATTTTCAGTTTGAATTGGCTCCCTATCCACATTCACTCTTTAAGGAATTAGGAATGAGAAAAACAAGAAAATCTGTTTCATATTAATTGTTTTCTCCTCTATCAGATGAAGTACATTTTGAAAATATAATTCACTTTGTAGACAGTGGATTTATTCTTCACCGTGTGGTTTGGCATCAAAAAGAGAAGTTCTCTTGATCCTAATAAAGTATATGAAGTATGTTAAAAATACTATAAAGGAAAGAATATCATAGTTTTCGACAGATAGGAAGAATACTAAAGTACATAAAATCAACCGATCCTTTTAAACAATTGGTCAATTGGTCAATATACTATTCAACGAGTCATTGACGGCAACTATGTCTCGATAGAAATTCATATTAAATGCTAAGAATAAAAACCATCTCATCTTTATGTTATGTAAGAAGCTCAATAATGAGGATCTTGTTGTTAAACAAGGTGATTAGGGTGCTGAATCTATCATTATCAACACCACAGTTGATATATAACGGGATTAAGATTGTGTTATGATTGTTGCTGGAGAATGTGATCTGTTGGTGCTACTTACAGCTTTAGCACCATCTCGCTCCAACATTTACTTCATGAAAACCATCTCACTCCAACATTTACTTCATAAAACCAAGCAAAGGGAAAACGGTCTAAAGAGTGTTTTCCTCCAGCAGCCTCAACTTTATCAAAGAAGTGAAGGACAATATTTTGTTTCTACATGAATTTAGTGGCTGTGACACAGCCTCCTCATATTTCAGGCAAGGTGAATTAAAATGTTTTATCCTATTAAAAGACAAGAAGATACAGAAAATTGTGCCGAATTTCAAAGACTCGGGCGTAATAGACACGGCGGAACAACAATTAGTTGCAGCCCTTTACCGAACCCTGAGCAGTGAAAACTCACTGGACGATACAAGATTCCAATTTTTTGCGAAATCTTTATCAAAAAATACATTAAATATCGCATCGTTGCCTCCTACTTTGGCAGCTGCACGTCAGCATTCGTTACGAACATACCGCCAAGTTCAGCAATGGTATATCAATCCCAAGAGCTCACCGGATCGGGGGTGGAAGAACACGAAGTAGGGCCAGCTTCCCATTACCACCATTAATGATCCAGCTCCACAAAGGGTCCTAAAGACCATATCCTGCAAATGTACTAATGGCTGTAAAGGAGCTTCCAGCTGTAGAAAAGTTGGACTACGATGTTCCATCATTTGTTTAAATTATCGGGGTGAATTGTGAAAAAACATTGAACGTGTAAAGGAGAGTTTGGATTACGACCAAGAAATCGATGTTCAACTGGACCACATCATGACCGAAGAGAACGGCGAGGTTTTTGAGTAAGAAAATGAAACACATTCACACGGGAGCGGCCAAGGAAATGAAATAATTGATAAAGCGGAGGAAATTTGTCTACCTTCAGCTTCCAAAAAATAAAGATGAAATAAAAAATTGTGGTGCATTAGGCCTACGACGCTAAAAACAATGTGGCATATACTTTACCTCAGGGTGTTGTAGAAACGAGTATAGAAACTAGATATTACTCATAAATATTAGTTTTTTGGCATATCATGCCATGAATAGTTAGTGATAAATGTATTCGTTATTTTCCAACCATTACAATTAAATATTATGTAACGCAGAAAGCGAGATACAAGGTAAAAAAAATAGTTATGCGGTCCTTCCCATGGTTATAATTTCGAAACTATCCATCGCACGATAAATATGCTTAGGAGCATTTTTATAGAAAATTTAATTCTGTTTAGTTATGGTTATGCTTATAACTATTTTTACTGTAAAACTAACTTAAAATGAAACATTGAAAGAAAATCTAGTTTTAGCGTGTTTTTTTCATTGTTGTAGTGAACGCAGACCTGTCTATGTCTATAGTTTCGAAACTATCCATCGCACGATAAATATGCTTAGGAACATTTTTATAGAAAATTCGATTCTGTATAATAATGATAAAAACTATATTTACTGTAGAACTAATTTAAAAGGATATATTGAAAGAAAATATAATTTCAGCGTGTTTTTTCCATTGTTGGGGCGAACGCAGACTTCGCACGAGGGGAAAAAAATTAGTATGTTAATAAGACCCCCAAAATAATGCATTCAAACATTTTCCAACTTTTAGGGATTTTTTTCCCCTCTTTAGTAACATTTTTTTTGCCCTGGCGCCTGGCCTATAAAGTGTATTGTTATGAGTTGTGTTGTGCTTAACATTTTTATGACCGCACATTTCAATTATTCTAGACATTATAAATACGAAACACTTTGTTTAGTTTAATCACTGTTACGTTTATCTGGGCAAAAATTTTAATGCATGTTTTTAAAATAGAGAGACCCGCCTCGGTGGCGTAGTTGGCTAACGCGCTTGTCGTGTTTAGCTAGACTGCTGAGGACGGGGAGATCGAGGTTCGAATCTCGGTCGGGTGAACTGGGGGTGGTTTTGCCTAAATTGTTTTCCACTCTCCCTCCACGCAAATGCGGGTTCACTTCCTCTAATTCAACCTTCCCAATTCCCAATCCATTAAAGTAATTAGTACTTAAAGCGTATAACCCGAACGGGTAGTAAGACGCGGTGCTAAATATTATTTTAAAATAGAGAACAACAAAAAATAATCAGCAGATGCACGAATTGGTTCTCATTATTACTTCTTTAAGGCAATTAATTATTATACCTAAACACTGATTAATCTATTCAAAATGAACCATTTGGTAAATTTATTTTAAATTTACTCGAAAGCACCGTCACGTTTACAAAATATACTTGGAACTATCTAATTAATTTTCGTAATCTCTTCCATCACTGACGCATCCAGGATTTGTTTGTGTGTGGGGGTAGGGGTTGAAAGGGGGGGAAAGGGGGAGGGAGCTTAATTTCGCATACCAGCTCAGCGGGGCCCATTGATTTTTCCCACGGGAAAATTTGAAAATTTAAGTACTGCAAATTGCAAACTCATCAAGAGAAATACAACAATATCCAAAATAATTTAAAATTTGTAAAAATGGTCATAATTATCTAATTATCATGACTATTAAGTCCTTAGGAACAAATTTGTATCTATGTATACTGATAGAATATACAAACATTCAAATTTCAATAAACTGTAGACCTATATTGTAAATTTTATTTATAAAATTATTTTATGAGTTAAAATATGAAAATTCAAAAATAATAAGCAACTTGCATTAACTCTTAGCTCACAAAATCATTTTTGAGCTAATTCACTTTAGTCCTATGTTAATTTTCCTTGGCTTCATAGAAAGTTCATAGAAAACTTCATCCTCCCCATGTGTAGAAATCATATCTGGCCAAAACTGACATTCCCAGATCTGACCAATTCAGTTATGGCATTTTTCCACATGGGTCCGTAAGTGACACCTCTGGATGTATGTATAAGAAACCCATTAAGTCTGTCTTCATTTGTAGAGTTTCTCATGTATGCTTTCACCAGCTTTAGGGACCAGAAATAGATAGGTGGGTAGCGAGATCGGGGGGGAGGGGGGGGGGTCCACCCTGAAATCCCCCACTTGGCTGCACCAGTGTCTTCCATATTTCTGATAATCAGATAATGCATTCATGCTTCCGCCATTTTAACTTTTGGTTGATAAATAATTCCGAATGATTTGTTGACAGTTTGGTAGTTAGGAGAAGATGAACCCCAGTGTAGTATATTATGATTTTAAAATATACATATATTATTCCAAAACAAAGCTTTATCGAAGAATATATACATAGATAAATGGAAACAGTTTCTAGATTGGATCACACGCCAGCCCCATCTCGAAATGGTATAATGTCGCATCATCTAGGCGATAGCCCACATCATCTGGTTCGATTATCTCTACTTGGGGGAAAGTGTGCTACCCTCATTTTAAGTGGTGAACTGACACAACCTTTTTTTGTTTGGAAAGTGAACGTAGACTTTCTGAATAAACTACAAGTAAAACGAGTCCATATAGCAGCAGGCGAGTGACCTTAAAATGTGCTTGCAGTCTAGGTATAGTTGGATTGCCACGGTAAGAAACTTTTCAGAGAGCAGACACAAATGACTGTAGGATAGCTAACATAAAAAGTTGTGAGTGTAGGGGATGCGAGAAAAGTTCTTTTGCAGTTTCTATACCAACACTTTTTATGGCCAAAACAAATCTCCAGTAAAATTTTAGTTTAATTTTATTCAAATGGTTATATCAGCAGTTGTTGAATATTTGTCATGGTCATAGTGGTATTAGAGGAGAAACTTTTTATGCTAAAACAAAAAGTTGTCATTGAATTCCAGGACACCCCTGAAATATATTCAAGAACTGTTGATATCACACCCGCCTCGGTGGCTTAGTTGGCTAACGCGCTAGTCATGTTGAGCTCGACTGCTGAGGACGGGGAGATCGAGGTTTGAATCTCGGTCGGGTGAACTGGGGATGGTTTTTCCTAAATGGTTTTCCACTCTCCCCCCACGCAAATGCGAGTTCACTTCCTCTAATCTATCCTTCCCGATTCCTAATCAATTAGCGTAATTTGTACTTAAAGCGTATAACCCGAACGGGTAGTAAGACGTGGTGCTAAATAGTATTATTATTTTTGTTGATATCACCATGTGAAGAAAATTAAACTCTTATGTTGAACTCGAGAATTATTTAATTTATTTTGACTAAATAAAAGGTTTTTGTATAAAAACTGTCCTACACCTTAGCTCAGTCGGTATCATGTCTGTCTACTGTTCGGTTCCAGGTATGGCCGGAAAATGTATCATTGGTGAAAAGTGGGCTTACCCATTCACAGCGATGAATTATCGGCCGGGCACTTTATGTGGTGCCTGCCATAGATTATAAGGCATGTGAAGCTACTACAGGCCTAGCAAGTCGGTAGTGGAAACTGGTGAAAAATATATGGTTCGAACAAAAAACTCACCCGGGCCACAGGCTGGAAACAGTAATGTAAAGTAAAAAAATATATAAAAAAAACTGCAAAACACGGATTTTTTCTCACCACCTCTACAATCCCACCTTAAAACTCGTGTATCTACCCTTCAGCTGTCAACATTAAAACCAGTTGTCAAAAAAAGTTGTGTATATCAAGAAGGGATTTAACTAATACTAAACCGTTTACATGACTGATTGAGGGTAAGGGCCAAAGGGAATATTAAGGGCATAGTAAGAGAATCTGTTTTGTGTGTGTGTTTTGTTTCACCACGCCTTACTACTCGTTCGGGCTACACGCATACATTAATTACGCTTAAAGAATAAGCATGAGGAAAGTACCAATTTAGGGGAAATGCACCCGCATTTATGTGGAGGGGAATTGGGAAATATTTAAGGAAAAACCCCTTCAATAGACCCAACCGGAATTCAAACCTCAATATCTCCGTCAACGACACCGAGTTTGACGCGTTAGAAGATGCGACCACCGATGAGTGTGGTCTGTTGTTTTAACTGAATCGACGCTAATTAGGAATTAGGACACACATAAGACCTTACTTTTGATATCAATGTCCATATTTCACCCATTTAATTAAAGTTACTTTTTATTAACAGTCCCTACTGTTAGGGTCGGGATGGGAGCAACAGTCTTCACACCCACTTCAGTGGCCGCATGGTCTAACGTGCTACTCTCGTGTTGGACTAGACTGCTGAAGAGAGGGAAAATCCGTGTTCGATCCCGGTTTGGTGCACTAAGGATAGTTTTACTAAATGGTTTTCCACGCTTCCTCCACTCAATTGCGGGTGCATTAGTCTCTAAATTAAGCCTTCCTAATACCTAACTCATTAGTGTAAATAATACATAGGTGTATAACCCAGATGGTAGTAAGATGGGCGCTAAAATAAATAATAAACAGCCTTTACACTAATATGTAGTTAAAGAATAAAATTTAACTTTAACTAGCCTGTATTTTAAACGTATTGTCTTGTGTTTAGTTTTTTTTTAGCAGCCCCGTGTCTTATTACCTGCTTTTAGGTAATAGGCATATGTACTAATTACGTTAGTTAATTAGGTACAAGGTTGAATTTAGAGGAAGTGTACATGTATTTACGTGGAGGGAGAGTGGAAAACTATTTAGGGAAAACCTCCCTCAGTACACTCGACCGGGATTAGAGCCCCGTTTGCCACGTAATCGGCATTCTAGTCTAATGCGATCTTGTTATTTAATGCGTTAATAGATGTTTTTCGCCGCATCTTACTAACTGTTCAGGCTACACATATTATATTATATTTTAACTACTAAAATGGGGTAAGGATGAGGAGGGAAGCATTTTAGAGATAATACTCGCTTTGCTTGTTGGGGGGCTCCACCCCCAAGCTCCCAAACGGTTTTCTTTGCAAGTGGATGTAAACTAATTTAATTCCACAGCCGTTTTTGATAGGTCTTACCGTTTAGCCCCAATGAAAGGTTCGCACCGACTTTAAAGTTGCTGCGCCATTTTGATTTTTTTTTGGGGGGTTAAAGATTATTTTTTTTACTTTTTGGAAATTTCCCGTCGGTTACAGGCTAGAAGCTATAAGTTTGCCAAATTTCCAGTTTCTTGCTTATCTGGAAGTGGCTAAACATTAATGTCACTGAGTGAGTCAGCCGTGTGGCTTTATAGTATAAAATAATACCCGCATTTGCGTGGAAGGAGAGAGGTAAACCATTTAGGAAAAACCAGCTTCTGTAAACTCAAACGGAATTTGAACCCCAATTCACCCGTAATCCGCAGGCCAGTCTAACACGAGAATGACGCCTTAGCTAAACCATTTGTCCATTGAAGCGGGTGCGTTAGTAAAGAAACACATATATATTACCACACCACAATTTTTTTATCTATTTTATTTTGGTAATTCTTCTTCAATGTAATTGGCCTTTTTTGTAATCCTACGTATTTTATTTTATACATTTAAAAATATTCTGACAAGTAGCCAATAGTTTTTACCAGACTACCAAAGTTACTCATGTCATAAAAAAAAAGGGACAAAAACGCCTGTGTCAAAGGGAGAATGCCATTGACCATGAAGGGGGACATGAACCTCTGAGTTTACCGGTCCGTCCGTGACTTGACGGGAGACGAGGCCTCGTTGTGGGGTCCTTACTAATCGCTTCGCTCCTTATCAAGACTAACTCACATCGGTGGGAACGTCAAACTTGTCTGATTTATCAGTGAGGTTGGAATTTGAATGCAATTTTCTTTATTTTATTTTTTTCAATTTTGTTTTTCAATTCTTCCTTCACGTCGATTCATAGGTACGCCCCACTGTACATTCCCTCTAAATTCCACCTTTCCTCATTTCTGTCTCACTAGCATAATTAAAATAGCCTGGACGGATAGTAAGACGTGGTGAGGGATATACAAATATGGTGGCCAGATGAACTCACTAAAGTAACTTTGGTTGACGGACTAGCCAAAAAATCTCTTATTGGTAAAATTGTGGCTTCCTATTTTATAGTGATAAATTAACAGCTGGGAGACTGGATGTTGTGTCTGTTATCGATTTTAGTTAGTTTATAAGTCATGTTCTGATATAATAAAGCAGTTCAAAAGCGCACGTTATATATTTATATAAAATTTAAATTGAATACAATCTTTGGTTGAGAAAAAATTCTTCGCCTGGATATCCGGAGCTAAAAGCTCTTCGTCTTGCTATGCGGCTATGTTTATATCAATCGATTGTACAGCACGAAGGTAAGTGAAGTAGGTCATCAAGCGATGTTCATTACCGTGTCAGTAGGACACTTGCACTACTGGTTGAGAGATGTTCAATCCACTTCCGACACACTCCGCTGTGTTACCTTTGTTTCATACGCGCGGACGATGTTTCAGTACAAGTCCACTATTACTGTTTGAACGAACACTATTATATTAGCGATTATATTTTGTATGAACCTATTCCTAAAATAAGGATGGAAACAATGTTATTGTAGTTAGAACTATCTCCTAAGACAAAGATGGAAGCAATTAATGTTGTTTGAACTATTTATTAAAACAAGGATGACAACAATGTCTGTGGGTGCATCGTATTTTTTTTTTTTGTAGTAGCTACCTCACTGATTTTTATGTGATAGTCTTAATAACTGTGTCAGTAAAGTTTATCTCTTAAATCTACATCGTAACTATCAGCCGTATGTATGGGGTGCTATAGACGACGTATTGCGCTCTGCTGAATCAAATGGATTACAACTCTTCCCTTTAAGGGGGCGTTCAATTATTACGTAAGCACATTTTTTGCCATTTTTAGCCCCTACCCCCTTTATAAGCAACAATAAGCAAATGCCTGGCCCCTACCCCCTTGCTTACTTAAGTTTGTCAACTTTAAAAAAAATTGTTCACGGGAATAACCATTATTTTTCTCATGCAATTTTGCCTCCAGCCTGAACAGGTAGTAAGACGCGAGGGTAAAAAAATATTAATACAATTTATAAATTGCTGGTAATTATTACCATAGAGGTGTAGATTAATATTGCGAAATAATTGACAATTAACACGGGTGCACAATTAAATTAAATTTATTGAAAAAGAAAAATTATAACATTATAAAAGTTTAAATTTTAATTTACTTTTAATTGTGAAGTTATACAAAAGTATTATTAGTTAATACATAAATATTATATTCATAAAAAAAAACACCCTAAACTCATTTAATCTGATGACCAAGGTCCTTGAATCCACGTCTCAACACTTTAAATTATTATGTTTTTATTTGGGAGGAGGTGAGCACTAGGTCACTCATACTTTGACTTACTTCTTTCTATAGGCTTCTCCACTTCTTCCTCGTTTAGTCACTCAGCATCTTCATTGCTGCCTGACGCTACCCCGAAGTCCAAACGGCTTTCAATGCGCCCTCCCTCAATTTCACCCATATTTCTCTGTTTTACGTAAGCAACCTTTTTGGGAATATTTTTTAATATTTTCATTGATTTTGTTTATGAAAAATACTCATTTATATTATTAAAGTTTTAATTATTGATTTTAGTACAGTTTCAGTGAATACTTTAAAATTCTTGTAGTAACAATCAAACAATCAAAAATGTTTAAATAAATATATATGTATACACACACACACATATATATATAGCTCGCTTGAACGAGGTAGAAGAGACAGAATCTGACAATCACAAAAGTTATCTCCAAACTCCTGGAACCCCTCCGGTTTAATTATTGAATTTACTCCTAAGTCATGCCAGGCCTCCACCGTGGTTCGGATTCCACGTTAAACTGTAGGTCCTCCATTTCATCTCACAATCACCCTACCATTACACATTAGCGTAAGTGCGTATAGCCCGAATGGGTAGTAAGACGTGGTGCTAATAATAATAATAAGTTGCTCGCCACTTCTCTCCCCCAATCAACTATTTGCTCCTAGACAACATCGATTTGAAGTTCAAAATTAACTTTTTCTTGTTTCATATATTAGATACACATATGCTTCCACAGAATTTTTTAAATCTAAATTTTAGCGGAAAGATTCCCACAGGACATTTTCATGAATAAATCAAATAGCCTAAGCTCTGGACGATTAAAAAAAGTGCGCTACCAAAAAATCTACATTAAGATACTAACAATTGTTGTGTCATTTTAAGACTGTTTTTAGAATAATCATAATCTAAAATTTTTGTTTCAATTTTATATCTTTAAAACCCACCGAATAAAACGTTAAGTGATTAACATGGAAAATCCTATATCGACTTACTGGGACGTCATTGGTAGTGAACGTCCTTCATATTCATTCAGCCACGCCCTTTAACTAGCTTTTATTTCTGTTTTATTTCGTTATAAATTTGTGTTTGTGTTTGTGAAACTTCTTTTGTATAGATTGCGTCTCTACTCAAATCCTACTTCACGCCTGACAAAAAATATTTTCACGATCAACATCTTGGCTATACCTGGCGTACGGTTTCCTTTAAAAAAAACCCATGCAGACGGAACTTTTTTGAATCCATTTCACAAGAAATATGGAAATAATTAACGTGATGCAACAAGGACCTTCTCCAGAAGATGGCTAACATCCATAACTGTTCGTGGCGCATTCATCAAGGTTCAGTTGTTTTATTTACCACGGACAGCTGACCAAACGTGACGAAACTTATATGCCATGCTTAATGCATCGATGGGCACGTGGTCCAAATGTCAGGCTCCCTTGGTCTGGTTTGACAGTGATGGGAAGAATGGGGTTCGTATCCAAGTGTGTTTTATATATGGTTTTTAGCTCTACCTCCACGTAAATGCAGGTAAATTTCCAAAAAATAATAAATATTGTAAATTTGGAGATAGCCCGGACAGATCGTAATACGTGATGCACTAAATAACCTATCTTTAGACCAATTTAGGTGGAGTTTTTTAAAATTCACATTTCTCATTCTGCTATTTTAGTTTATCAAAGAAAGCTTTTAACAGAAACACAACGCATAAATAAAACAACTACTAGATTACTTATATATATGTGTGTGTGTTACAGAAACTTATTGGGGGCTCATAAATAATTTCAGTGGGCTACTGAAAGGTTACGCCGTGTGTGAATGTTTTTTTTTCTTATCATATAGTTAATAAAATTAAGTTGAAACTAAACTATCATGATTACATGGCTTGAAAATAAAGGTTTAAAGTAAAGTAATAATTTAATAATGTATTTAACCTCCATAGGCGGTAGGTAGCATGACCTAGCTCGTCCCTCCCTTTCGATATACTGGATATCATCGCTGAATGAACTCTTTGTACTTAGCACCAAGTCTTACTAACCGTTCGGATTATACACTTAAGTACTGGGGCCTAATTACTCTAATGGGCTAGGAATTGGGAAGGTTGGATATAGAGGAGGTGAACCCGCACTTGCGTGGAGGGATAGTGGAAAACTGTTTAGGAAAAACCATCCCCCAGGTCACCCGAATGAGATTTGAACCCCGGTCTCCCCATCCTCGGCAGTCTTGCTCAACACAAAACTAGAGCTTTCGTGTGGCCAGCCTCCCTTTAGCTATAAGACAAGTTTCGCAACGCTGGTCAGTCGAGGTTGTCGGTAGCTCCTTCTTACCCCATTACACCACCTTCCGACATTGTTGAGAGCGAGGAGATTTTGTAATAGTTCACTGAGAGAGAGCGAAGATGAAGTTTATCTCCATAAGACTTGCAGATCCCTCATCAGCAATGATATTGG
This sequence comes from Timema californicum, assembly GCA_902141385.1. NCBI lineage: Eukaryota > Metazoa > Arthropoda > Insecta > Phasmatodea > Timematidae > Timema > Timema californicum. Next base: position 587,361 of record CABFOW010000035.1, on the reverse strand, counting down.
GTGTATACAGGATGTCCGAAGACGGGGAGATCGTGTTTCGAACCCTGGGCGGGTATACTGAGGTTTTTTTTCTTAAATAGTTTATCACTCTCCCTACTAGAAAATGTGGGTAAATTTATTTTAAAATTCTACCTTCCTCATCCCTCTTCCATTAGCTTAATTAATATATTCATATAACCAAAATGGGTACTAAGACGCGGTGAAAAAAAGGAAAAAATAATATTAATGGTGTTTTAAAAAAAATCGAATTTTCATAATAAAATAAACATCAACACAAAGATTGCAAATAATTGTAATTACGGCACTGTTTACATGTTCTCCAAGATCATTGGTCATGAGCATATGATGACAAACTTTTTAAATGAAGAGAAAGAGTTGTCCCTAAATTCTAGGACACCCTTGACAGATATTCAAGAACTGTTGATATTACCTTGTGAAGAAAATTAAACTCTTTATGTGTGACTAGAGCAATATTTGATTTATTTTGACCCAAAAAAAGTTTTGCTATAAAAACTGTAAAAACACATTTCCTCGCGTTCCCTAAATCACAACCGCCTTCCTTTCAAAAGAATAGTAATTTTATCTTCAAATAGCTTTAGTTTTATCAGGTACCATATTACAAATAATTGATTTATTTTAAGGAAGATTAAATCCTGTTACCTATACCTTTCATATTAATCATAGAACTGCAAACATTTGCGTAAAAAATCGTTGAAAATGAACTTATTTTACATTTTTACATATATTTTTCAATTTATTCAAATCAAAATGAAAGGTTGTTTATGGTATAACCCGCCTTGGTGGTGTAGTTAACTAACGCCCTGGTTTAGTGTTGAGTTTGACTGCCGAGGACGGGGAGATCGATGTTCGAATCTCACTCGGGTGAGCTGGGGGTGGTTTTTCCTAAATTGTTTTCCACTCTACCTCCACGCAAAAGCGGGTTCACTCATCTAAATTCAACCTTCCCAATTCCAAAACCCGTTAGCGTAAATAGAACTTAAGTGTATAGCCCGAATGGGTAGTAAGACGTGGTGCTAATATTATTATTAATTGTATAGAGCAACGTTTCCCAAACTTCCGTTAGTCGCTTACGTCTTTAGCGGCTATGTCATAAGCCAGGTATGTCAAACTAAAACTATGATATTTCTGTAAAATAGGTCCCCTCTTATAATTAAAACCACTTCCCTCAAACTAAGACATTCTGTTTTTATTTTTGTTTAGGGAGACAGGGAGAAATCACTGTTCAGTTTGCAAAAGTAAGACTACTCGTTTCTTTTCTGCGCATGGAATTGTAACTAAACGTGTCTGAAAGCTAGGACATGCGTCGGTACCATATTACACACAGGCTTACCCATAACATAGGTACCATATTACACACAGTGTTTACCTATAACATAGGTACCATATTACACACAGGTTTACCTATAACATAGGTACCATATTACACACAGGTTTACCTATAAAATAGGTACCATACTACACACAGGTTTACCTATTACATAGGTACCATATTACGCACAGGTTTTACCTATATCTATTTGTTTTACAAAGAGTTTTTGTCTTAACACCACGTATTATTACCTATTCAGGCTATACTCCTATATACTATTTATGTTAAAGAGTCAGGGATGAGAAAGGATCGAATTCATATGAAGTGTACCCACATTTGGGTGGATGGAGAGTGGAAAACCACTTATTAAAAACTACCTTCAGTACACCCGACCGGGATTCAAACACTATCATCGGCAGGTTTGTCTAACACGAGAGAGACGCCTTAGACCATGTGGCTACCGAAGCAGGCTACTAATTGTTGCCATGATAGTTGATCGTTCTCACGGTAATAGTTGACTTTATTCAATTCAATACTGTACTTGTTAAATACGGAAACATCACTTGTGTGTATGTGTGTGTGTGTGTGGGGGGGGGTGGATTATTATTATTATTAGCACCGCGTCTTACTACCCGTTCGGGTTATACGCACTTACGCTAATATGTAAGGGTAGG
>CABFOW010000035.1:521056-585300 GCA_902141385.1 Timema californicum | reverse complement strand
CCCGTTCGGGTTGTACGCACTTACGCTAATGTGTAATGGTAGGGTGATTGTGAGATGAAATGGAGGACCTACAATTTAACGTGGAATCCGAACCACGGTGGAGGCCTGGCATTCCCCACACTCTATTAATAATATTTTAACATTTTGACAAGAGTTGGGAAGATGGGGTGGAGGAGGAGAAGGGGACGCAGAATCACAGCCACACAACATTATATAATTAAAGTTTACATATTTACTATTGTTCTAACAAGTTCTGAATGGACTTTATTGAACATTAATGAACACACCTCAAATCGAACTATATTAAATTAGAGAAGGTACGTGACTCTTTAATCCAACTGTTGAAAGAGCGGTGTTAAGAGCCCCGTCTCACCTCGCGGACCACGAGGAGTTTAAACATAGACAAGTTAGGTATCCTTTCTTTATGGTTTAAGGTCATTCTACATACACAAAAACTATAGCACAGTTTTAACAAATGTATAATCATAAGCTATAGATAGTGATTATATTATTTCAAAACATTACAGTTTACGAGTTACAAGGGGGGTCAAACTTACTACTTTAAGCTTTATATGTACCATTGTTAAAGTAAAGTAATTAATGTATGAGGCTGAAATAAAGTATACCAGACATGCATATGAAGTGTACAAAATGAAATATTTATAATATATTAAAGAAAATTAATTTTGTGTGTACAGTATAAACAGTTTGAAAGTGGTAAAATTACATCATTTTCAATCATATATAAATACTGTTATTTTTATACTCCAATAGTTTGATTCTATCTAATTTTGTAGAACACAATGTCGCTATTTAGATATTTTTTTAACTAGCCTATTAAGGGTCCCACTCACGAGGAGATGTTGAGGCAACCAGGTTGACAATCTCGTCGCTTTCGACCAAGTGTTTCAAAAATCTCTTAGTCAGTAGGGAAACGCAATCAGATTGTAGGCGATATTTGGACCACCCAACTGATGTTTTGATTGACGGTCTGCCCCGTGAATCCAATCGCATCCGCCGGAAATCTGAAGCTGATTGTACAATGGTGGCACACTGGATGGATCGCTTGACCTGCTTGCTAAGCTTGAGATGAAAGGAAGAAAAGAAACGCGAGGGAAGCTCTATACTTTTGCATTTTTTTTAAATCATAAAAGTCGGTGACCTGGCGGTCTAGGGGTAAGGTGTCAGACTTCTATGCTGGCGGCCAGGGTTCAATCCCCGGTCCCGGCACAGATTACCTGATTACCAAACCCTTCCTTCACCTCTGACAAGGCATCTTGTGAATGTGTGGAATTCCAGGCCTCTCCCGTGGTTCGGATTCCACGTTAAACTGTAGGTCCTCCATTTCATCTCACAATCATCCTACCATTACTCATTAGCGTAAGTGCGTATAACCCGAACGGGTAGTAAGACGCGGTGCTAATAATAATAATAATAAATCATAAAACAACTTTTTCGGCCAAAATAAATACAATTTTGATTCAGTAGAGTAATGGAATTGGATTAAAAAACTTTATAATGAGGATAAATATTCCTGGTAAATTCCACAACGCACATAACAGATATTCAAGATTTGTTTATATAACCATACGTAGAAAATTAAACCAAACGTATATACGAGAGCATTATTTAATTTGTAATGACAAAGAATGTTTTTTTTGCATAATAACAGCAAAAAAAAAGACCTTAACTTGCGTTTTGTACCATCCCGCCTTGCGTTTCTATTGTAAATAGGATAGTTCGAAAGAAATGTATGTACGTATAAATATATGCCCACAAAAGGTCTATCAGGAACTAATGGAAACAAAATGGAGGAAAAGATCGGTCGACAAACAAATATCTTGTATGTCGCCTGATGAATAGGTAGCTAGGGTGGCAACAGCTATTCCAAATCAATCACATTGTCAGCCCGGTTGCTTCAATATCACCTCGTGAATGGGGCCCCTTTAAGGTATGTATAGTACTCAACACAAAGGTTGGGTCCTCGACGGTTCCACCGTCAGTTGTGAAGCCTGGGCAGTACTGAATAAGCGTACTAGGAAAATGAGAAGTGGGGTAGATTCCCGTGGTTTTCCTCACTGAGTCAGAAGGTACTATTGCACAACAGTCTGCCAAGTCCACCAAACTGCATACACCAACTGGCCCTACAAGCGATACCTTCACTCCACTCATCATGATTGGCTGTATATTGAATATTATTACTAGTATCGTTCATACCTCTGCCATTTTCATATTAGTCAGAACCATAAGCCCATAAGTGAGACTGAGACATATCAGTAAAAGTGGCAACTTGCTCTAGCCCATCCATACCACACGATATAGTGCATTGTAAACAATTGCGGGTTCACTTCCTCTTTGTTAAACCTTACTAATCATTAATACAATAGCGTAATTAGTATATATGCGTATAGACTGAACGGTTAGTAAGACATGGCGGAAATTTTAATTTTTTTATTAATTGTCTTTATTTTGAAACGTGTTTGTGAAATTAAGGCTATTTTGCCTTGTCTTACACTTAGGGCCAGTTTCATGACTACCGAATGAATATTGTTATCGGGAGCTTAAAGTTAGCGTCCAGATAAAGGTTATCAGCCACTTTAATATTTTACGCGTATCATGAACTGAATTTATCTGACAGATAGATATATGTAGGATAAATATATTTGTATACAGAAAACCCTAGGTTGGTACTGTTTTTACTGATGTGTACATGCGTATAAACCCTACTGCTACCGCTACAACCTGGCTAGTGGCTACAACCCTCAAAATTGGTTAAAGTGGTGGGTAAACGATTGCGAGGAAACAGATGGCGTCACGTGGGTGCAGAAGCTAGGTTATCTTACACGTACTAATTTCGGTGTCTGCCAAATTGTGGTCAATAGTTAGGTACAACATTTACAACATTTCATTTACTGTACTCACATTTAAATAATTTGTTCTAATACAACTATATCTCTACAAATAATTTGTCAGTTTTTATAAAAGTGTGAATTAAATGTTCTAACTTTATATATAGTTAGAGCCTGTGCCTGTGCCTACTAAACACGTGAACCAAGATTTTAACCAAAAAACAGATTCTGATTGGCTAAACTTCATGAAAAACAACGCGATATTATGGCTACGACCATTTTAACTTTCAGATAAAAGCTCCCGATATAAATGGATGGATGGATATAAATGTGATGGATAAATACATTTTATCTGGCAGTCGTAAGACGAACTTTTAATTTATCAACCAGATAGAGCTATTTATCGGTCAGATTAATATTTATCCAGGAGTTATAAGACCGGCCCTTAACAAATTAAACTAAACAAGAAAAAGAATAACTCTACGGCACCCTTCTTCCGCCAAACCTGCATATCTCTTATCCAACCAACATAATGCAACAGTTGTAGTACATGTGCGCTTATTTACACAATTGTGTTTACGTCACTTCCCTGTAATATTTCACCACGGAACGCTACCGGGCAAACAGAAACATTGTTACATGAAGTCATGGACTGGAAAGTAGTATAAAGGCAGGGTGTTAATAAGAGTATACAAACGGACACCTTGATGATGTATAAAGATAGAGAGACAGTAATTTTACCATCTTGCAGGGGAGGCGTCGACCAGTGGTCTTGCGGTAAAATTTTCTTCTCAGGAGCCGATGCTCGTTGGTTCCAACCAGGTCAATGTAACTTTCTTAGGAGATAAATATCCGTAGAACAACTTCCTTCGGAGGTGAAGACCATCGGTCCCAAGTCGATTGTCGCATGTGAAAGAACCCTGGAAGGTATGTGTAAATACCTTTCCCGGGAAAAAGAATGTGATAGGCCCTTTCGTTCACGCTCAAAGAAATCTTTGTGTGCAGATATGATCAGTCGGTTCAGAAAGTACACGTTAAACATCTCAAATAAATAAAAAAAAACGTGCAGACGTGTCTTGCTCTTATAGTTTTACGGAAGATCTATGGACTCTACGTGATTTGGAATGTAATTTGTCTACTGTATGAAATGTTGATTAACTTTGAATAGCTTTTAGCAACTCGTAGTGAATCGTGACTTGTGTGGCTGACAAGTCACATATTTAGGATACAATTTGGGTGGAGAGGGAGGGGGCGAGGCAAATATCATAAGCTGATTAACCAAGAAATTAGACACAGTATTACGCTCGAACCAGAAAACGTATCGAAGCATGGGTTTCTGCATTCTTCCTCTGGCAAGAGGAAAATATGGAGAAGTTTAAATACATTTTTAATGTTTAATTAAATGTTTCTCAATATTGTTGTATTTTTTGAATATTATGGCAAAACGGTTCCATTGGACTCAATTCCACGTTTTATTTAAAGTATAAAACAGAAAAAAGATGTGACGTCGGGTTTGAGTCGTATTACTTAACTAAGCTAGGTGCTATCCATGGAGGGAGACGGGTTCTTAAGAGCACTCAAGAGCCCGTCTCACTCCATGGATAGCACCTAGCTTAGGTAGGTAAAACATCTTTAACCATGTGTCACACCTTAGTGAAGTTGTTTGCAGCTTCCATTAGAAATCAATGGTTATTGAGATCAGTGAAATAATTTTAAAATATTTTACAAAATCCATTGAAATTGAAATGTAATTATTCTGAATGTAAAATACCTCTTCACTCATCCCAATTTCACTGCTAAACACACGCATTGGTGCTCAAGTGGACTAAACGTCAACCTTGTATAGTCTTATTTACCTGTCATAGTATGGCTGGGGTTCGAGTCCCGACCAGTTGTATTAAGGGTGTTTTTACCTGGATGGGTTTCCACGCAAATATGGATACGTTCAAGGCCTTATCCATGGGAGAGCTTAGGAGTTCCTTCCCCCTCCCCCAAAGTTGACAAACAATTAATCAATACTGCCTTATTTACGGTTTGACCAAAACTATAAACTATGAGCTTATAGCTGTTCGCCAACGTTCCAAAGTCTTAAGTACAATTTTACAAATAGTTTGTGAGTGTGTTCATTAGTCAGACAACAAATCTGTGTAGATTATGGCAAAATATTGACAAAGTAAATAGGAAGTGTTGGTGAATATGTGGCGAAAGTCTATGATATTTTGATATTTGGAAACGACAAAACCTTTCAACTGGAAACTATTCGAAGGATGATTCCAAAAATACGTCACAAATGAGTCAGCAAAGAAAAAAGAATGCGAGAGTTCTGATAGTATAAGAATGGGGGCTGGGGGTTAAGATATCGCCCCCTCTCGCTCCCCAAAATGTTTGCATTTTACGAACTTCTTCCTTATCTACCCAGATATCTGCCACCATTTTCAATACTTACGTTCCTCGTGGATATAAGAGTCAAAGTCTTCAATACGTTTGGTCAAGAAATGAATTTATTTGAAAAGGATACAATATTGGGAGGAAGACGAAATCATCTCTAAATTTATCCAGGGTGGGTCAATGGCAACGGAACCTTATTGTTGTAGGGTGAAGTGGGGCAATTAACCAAAAATTTGTGTTTAGGGACCTGTCTATGCATTACCCAAACCAAAGAGTCCTAATAGGGGCAAACTTTTGACAAATGAATGATCCTCGCCTGAAATTTTTTGAAAATTATACACCCTAGAATATTTTTTGGAGTGGTCTTCCCTCAGATTTTTTTTTGAAACTTTTATTCCTTTAGAAAATATTTAGAACAGTGCCCCTCAACCCTTCCTGAAATGTTGACCTGGTTACGGCCTTGGATGCATTCCCTCTAAATTAAAACTTTACCACCCCAACCCAATTAGTGTGATTAAATTTGGATAGCCTGGGCGGGTATTAAGGCATACTGGGGAAAACAAACCTTTAAACAATGTGGATATACACGTATATAAGATTACTTAGGAGTTGAGGTTTGGGCAGGGCAAAGCATTTAGTCACACATTTAACATTATGATAAACCCTTTGGTTTGAGGTTCTTTAGATTAGTGGTTCACAACTCTTTTTTTTAACCTAGCGCCCACTTCTGAGAATTGAATGCTGGTCACCCCACCTTCTTCCAAAGTTAAATATAATAAGCATGTTGAAATCAGCGATTATATTCTTAAATTAATATTACATTAAACATTCATATTTAATTATTTCAAAATAAAGTGTTAATATGAATATGTATAGGTAAATTTTATTAATTTTGATTAATTCCCTTCAAGACCTTCTAGTGAAAATATAAGTACCTATCGATGGAAAATAAAAATAAAACATAAAATCAAGTCACACAGTTTTATCAACAACAAAAATGTACAAAAACAAATGCTTTTTTTTTCACCTGTCAAAAATCCCAAATTTGTACACACTCCTGATAAGCTACCTGTTGCCAAATGGAAAATACATCCTCTTTTGAAAAAACATGACTAAACAATAGCTGTGGAATATTTTATAATCCTTATGAATAAAACACTTTAAAACATAACTTATGTTAAATGTTTATAAACACAAGCAATTAAATGAACTGTAAAAATTAAAATAAGATTAAGACGCATTTAAAAAATATTTTGTTGCCTTTTATACCAGTTAATTATTGATGTAATATCCATAAAAACCTAAACGCATCCTACCATACCCTTACAGATTAACACCCTCCCTGAACACCAAAAAATAGCCCCTTGGGGGCGGTATCACTCGGGCTACGAAATACTAATCTAGCTAATAATAAATCATTGCTAATATTTTAATTCGTGACTCAATAACATTATGTTTTTAAGTTTAATTTAATTGGTTAAAAAGTTGCATCCTAATTTTAATTGAGTGTATTATATTAGTTGACATTATAGGGCTGACCGCGGGTGGTTCAAGACACATTTACCACCCTTCACCCTTGGCTCCTAGCCTATTGTTGGATTTATAGCGAAAGTGCCGTGGAATCGCAAAGATGCAATCATCTTTAACAAATACCCGCTTCCGTGGCTGATTGGTATAAGGCTTCACACTCGTGTTAGACTGGCGTTTTGATGACGTGGAGATCGGGGCTCGAATCCCGCTCGGTTCTAGTCGGGGTGGTTTCCCCTAAAAGGTTTCCCATTCTCTTCCCACGCTAATGCGGGTAGATTACCCCCAAAATGCTTCCTTACTCATCCATGCCCCAATAGAGTACTTATCACTTTTATCAGATATGCGTAAAAACTGAACAGGTAGCAAGACGCGGTGATTGAAAAAAATCTTTAATAAATTAAGGGCACAGAGGAAAAAGGCAGAAAGTCTAATTTTAGCTCTAATTGAACTAGTAATTCAATCTGTTAGACAAACATAAAAACTTTCTACTGCACTTTAGATTATAGTTAAAAGAGGTCTCTGTCATACATGGTTTAATTTAAAATATATATATTTGCTGGGGTCGTTATGGGGTTTTAGATAAAAAAAGTTATTGTTTTGGAAAATGTTTGTAATGTGACTTACCCCTATTTCCCCTGTACCCTTCAAGTCTTTTTTTTTTTTTAATATGAATTGTAGGCCCCACGTAAACGCGCCTTTATTGACATAACAGTGGCGTATTCACGTCTTAGTACGTACAACGTGCCGGAAGCAAGGTCGAACGCAAGAGAGTTTAGTACCCTTCAGTGCCATTGTCTCAAACTACCTAGATGATTGGACACATTAAGGTGGAAGTGTAAGAAACCTGAGCTGAGGGCAGTGTTTTCAAAGATTTTATATAAAAAAAATGTTGGTAAACAGAAATTAATACTTCTTCAGTAGGAACATAGAATTTAACTTTATTTAAATGGTGACCTCAACAGTGGTCTTTCAAGGCTGTGCTGTAATTTAATGACCACGTTTTCCCTTCATTTAAAAAGTTTATCATTTATTGCTGCTATGCTCATGACAGATATTCAACAACTGTTGAAATCACCATGTGAAGAAAATTAAACCTTATGTTTGTACTGGAGCAATATTTTATTTATTTCGGCCAAAAAGAAGTTTTGCTGTAAAAACTGCAAAAACACTGGCCCTTTCTTGCTTTCCCTACACCATCACCTCAAGGAAGCCTCCTTCCGGAGCACAGAGACGCGTTGTAGACGTTAAAAATCCCAGTTAATTGAGAACAGGTTTGTTATTTCAAAATTTGATTAACACCAAAGTGGAAGTGAAAGGTGTCGACATGCACTTAAGGAATTACAAATCTTACAGCTTAAGATTTATAGTTTTGAAAAATACTATAAGAAATTAGAATTAGCTAATTTTCATCGACATTTATCGCTATATGTCACAGCTCTGAGATCAAATTAAACTGTTAGAAACATCCCCAAGCAAATAAAGCCTTTTGGTTTTAAGACACATTCCCGAAAGAAAATTCTAAAATGAAAGATAATTTTTTGAGAGTTATTTTTAATCTTTTCCACAAGAAATACCCTATTGTGAATATATTTTTCCTTCAAGTATGCGATGTCTCTAAGTAACCACTGGTGACAGTTTAAAATTAGATTAAATAATATTTCTAAATCCGAGACAGTCGATTCATACAATGGCAATGCACCTTGTACTTACACTTGTCAACCTAAAAGTGGAACGAATAAGGTCAACCGTTTCCAATAACTAGATTGGATACTAAGCTTGTTGGAAGCTCTGGAATGCGTATGAAATAGAAATTTGGTCCCCTCTATTCGGCCACTGCCGTAATTACAATAATTTGCAACCTGTGTATTGATATTCATTGGAATTTCGCCCCTCAAGTCGCAGATGGCTATGGTATCTAACAGCTCGCGATACTATTGGTCACTCAAATTGTAGCTGACGATTTCAAACGACCCGCTTCAGTGGTCACATGGTCTAAAGCGCTACTCTTGTGTTAGACTGGACTGCCGAGCATGGGGATATCGGGGTTCAATCGTGGTCAGGTGCACAAAGGGTGTTTTAAAAAAATTGTTTTCCACTCTCTCCACACAAGTGCGGGTGCAATTCATTTAAATTAAACCTTCATAGTCCCTAGCACATTAGTTTAATTAGTACACAAGCGTTTAACCCGAACGGATAGTAAGATGGAGTGGTAAAAAATAAATAAAAAATTCACAGGTCCACCACAGACATAGACTTTTTTTTTAAAAACTATGAGTGAAGATTGGCCCCGAGTGCGGGACGAATCTTGTAGAGCCACATGTTAAAGCATTGATGCGCCAAACCAAAGGTGGCGGGTTTGAGTCCCATGTGCAGGTGTCATTTTTCAACTAATTTAAATTAATTATAACCTTTATTAATTGCCATTTATATATTTAAAAAATCTCTTAGGACATTCACTTGTATGTAATATATAATTTAATTAGAAACTAGAAAGATTTATCTATAACTAACATAATGTCCCGGTGAATTTTTTCGTCCGAACCGGTGCGCACAATTGTCTAAGTCCAGCAAACGTCAAGAAAATACGTTTTTGAATGGGATATTTGGGAATCTTGGCATAATTTGGAGAGTTCTGGCATCTGAGGCTATTGTACCAAATATGTACTCTTTATTAGACACGGATCAATACCCAAAAATGTATGAATTTGCTTGCTAAATATGTGAAATGTTTGGCTAGAAGTGGTTTTTCTCATATGAAGTGAAACCTAACACCCTAGAGCTTACGCGGCTAACAGGCACACACACTTGTCATCAAGTTATTAAAGTGACCTTGGAATAGTATTTCAAACCTAACATTTATACCATTGTTGAAAATTAAAAGGTTTGACATTTTTGGTTGAAAAAAAGTGTAATGTTATTGTTTTGTATAGGAGGCTTACTATTTTCTTTTTTTTCTGACAATAAGCTACTACTCAGGATAGGTAGTTTGAATCCTTCGAATTCTATGGTATTCGAGAGATTCGAGATTAGTAAAAATCTAAAATAAAACTATCACGAAAACAATGAAGACCTTGATTTGATACAACAATTTTAAGCAATTGGTAAACGAAATTATATTAACTTAATGTGGTTGTAAGAATAACAAAATTGCAAAAAAAACATTTTTTTTCTTTATTGATTATGACGTAATAGAAATGGCAAACAAAATATCACTTGTCAGTGACACCAAGCTTTAAACAATTTGTTTAAAATTAAATTTTAAATGTTTTCATTTTAATTACATGATAATTTTTTTAAAAGATTCGAAGCTTCTAGTTTGAATTTAAGACTCAAAAACGTATTTAGGATTCAGATTCGAGAAACATATGATTCGATCCAACTCTAATTTTTACTTAAAATAATGACAATGCTTTATTTTGTAATGTTCAATGTGGCTGTTATGATAAAATGGGTTTGATACGCCTTATCTAAGGCATCAATATAATAGGCTGAGGTAAAACTTAACATAAAGGTTGAAATTCGAATCTCGACACTGAATGAGAGAGGGATTCAACAGCCCCTCTTGATGCAAATGTTGGTGCATTTCCTTTAAGTTAACCTTTCAATCACGGTCCCTCAAAACAAGCCGTTAAAAACAAAGGTATTGAAATTACTAGCAAAACAATTCACAACATTTTGTTATCAGAAAAAAATAAAAAATTTAAAATAAGTATATATATGTATATGTATATATATTTGTTTTTGGATGTCACAATCCGTAATTTTTATAGATACCTTATAAGGATGAACAAGCGTTTGATAATTTTAAGTCGAATTTCTAACTAGTATTTCCAATTACGTTGAAGCTTAGTTTTTTTAGGGCCTTGGTGAATATATACATATATATATATGTAGAGATTAAAAAATATATAGTAGCTCGGTATCGTTCAACACAGACCATAACTCACCGGTTATCAACAAACGTCAGCATGTGTTAGAAGTGTTCATATCTATCTATGTAAGTGCTCGTAAGTGTATTTTCTAAGAAACTGGACATGATCTGGCAGCTAAATTCTAAACATGATTTTTTATTACACCATAAAACTATTCGTTAAATTATTTATCATCAATCAAACATGTCACACATCAGATACGCTTATAATAAAGAATAATTCTTGGAACACAAATTTGTATATATTAAGTTGCTCAGGTGAAACAATTTCTTGCATGACACATGTATCGGTAAAATAGCAACACACATGTTAAAACAATACATGTGTGTACTATAGTGACGTATAGATAATTCTACATGTTTTGACAGTGTTAAATATATTGTGAATTTCGCTTGAAATATAAATGCAGGTAATAACTTATTTGAGACGAAATTATTTTTCGTGTTTATTGTTTTAATATGTTTTTTGTGTTCCGTGTATCAAGCACTGGCTGTCCGTGCTATACGAACAATTTTAATTATGAAATAAAGGACGAGGAAGGTAGAAGTTAAAAGGAATTACAGCCACATTTGCGTGGAGGCAGAATGGGGATTTTTTTTTAAAGCACCCTAGTACATTCTGGTCTGTATCCTAGCAGCGAGCTCCCTGTCGCTTGAAAACCAGAAAACCCCTCATCGGTGGGTATATGAATCAAGGTATCATTTTCGTCTGGTTTAGTTACGGGAAGCGAGATTCGAATCCTATCCGGGGTGTACTGAGATATTTAAAGGAATATACGACTCTACCTCCACGCAAATGAGGGTATATTTTCTTTAAAGTCAATCTTCCTCGACCATTGCCCATTAGTGATGTGATAGCCCATGCAGACGGCTATTAAGACGTGGGGTGCGTGAAATAAAACTGCCTCCTTTACTCGCGTGTTAATCGGAATATATAAATACAGAGTCAAGAAAAGGTTCAAAACTTTAGGTACACTAACCTGTAGTATTCATTAAAACAAGCAAAAAAATATTACTAAACCTAAGTCCGCAATCTAACTCACTCAAGAGATACAGATAATTTTGTCATTCTGTAATAATAAAATATATAATAAAAAATGAAATGTTATTTGAGTTTACATGGTACAAATTTATCATCTTGTCACACAAAAAAAAAGTATTCTAAATGTTGTCCTTCCATTTCCACACAAATTTCATATCCTCGAATCAGACTGTTGTGTGCTCTTTGAAAAATACCTGGTTTCATTAGAATCGTCTGACAACAGTTTTTAACTTTCTGTTGCATGTCTGATAAATCATTTTATTGAATATGAATACAACACTAAACTATTTAAGTATCCTCCATATAAAAAAAAGTCTAAAATATTAATGTCAAGGGTCTGGGGGATAAGTACTATGGTGCTAGACCTCTTAGACCTATCATCGCCTGCATTTATGTGTGAGTTGGTCTGCGGACTTAAATTTACAAACACTCTTTCACTAATTTTAATTAATACTACAAAGTACTAAAGTTTTGAGTCCTTATTTTAACACCCTATATAAATAGAAGAAACACACTCACTCACTCAATCGCACCAGTTGTCACGTGGATTGACGCATCACGCTTGCAATAGATTAGTTTGGCTGTGACGTGGAGATAGAGGTTCGTATCTCATTAGGATGTATCGGGAATGACTTTCCACGTGTGGGGCTACCAGTCATTGTGGTTTACCCTTTTTTCCTCAACACTAGCGCGTCTGTGCTCACTAATAAGCTATCCTCGTTAGCAATGCACTTTATATTAAATCCTTAATAGCCATGTTGGTAAATCTCTTAAGGGGAAAAAACACAAAATAAATCTTTATCAGCTCACAGTATTAAAATATACATTAGGTAAGCTCACGTAAAAGGTATGGTACAATTTTTGTAGGAAGGAACTCAACTGACAACCATAAACGTTACTAGATCAACTTACACACATTCACACGTCAAGTAATGCTATCTGCAACTATCACGTGTGATAGATATAATCAATTCCTATAAAAAAATTACTAATAAACAAGTATCTGCTTCAGTGACCGCATGGTTTAAGGCATTACTCTCGCAGTAGACTAGACTGCTGATGACGGGAGATCGAGGCTAGAATCTCGGTTGGGTGTACTGAGGTTTTTTCTGAAATGGTTTTCCATTCTCCCTCCACGCAAATTCCAGTACACTTCCCATAACCTTCATAGTCCCTAAAACCATTAGAGTAATTAGTTCATAAGCGTATACACCGAACGGGTAGTAGGACGTGATGCTTAAAAATAATTATGATATCGTGAAATTGAAACATTGTTCACCACAAATAATAAGTTTGTATTTTATGAAATTTTCTTCCAAACAAAAATCTACTAGGCCTATCCCCCCGTATGACTCCAAAACAAGTTTATGAATAAGATTACTTTCCTTGCGTGTAGGACAAGAAAGAACGTGTAACACACTAATGTGTTAAAGCAGGAATGGTCAGACTCTTTGATCTAAGGATCTACTATCTAAGGATATACTTTGTGATCTACTATGGAACCATAGGCTCATATTGTTTGTTTCATTGATAAACAATTAATAAACTAGTTTATTATTATTATTATTATTATTATTATTATTATTATTAGCATCGCGTCTTATTACCCGTTCGAGTTATACGCACTTACGCTAATGTGTAATGGTAGGGTGATTGTGAGATGAAATGGAGGACCTACAGTTTAACGTGGAATCCGAACCACGGTGGAGGCCTGGCATTTCCCCATATTCACAAGATATCTTGTCAGAGGTGAAGGAAGGGTTTGGTAATCAGATAAATCTGTGCCGGAACCGAGGATTGAACCCCAGCCGCCAGCACAGAAGTCTGACACCTTATCCCTAGACCGCCAGGTCACCCTAAAGACAATTAAAGGTATGATCCTTAATAATCACCGCTCGAATTCTCATTTTAAGCCAACACAACACAATTTGATGAGTCAGGGCTGACCCAGGCGGGTATTTATTTACTCAATACATCCTACTATAAAGACACACGGCTGACTCACTCACTCACTGACATTAATGTTTACCCACTTTTAGATGAGCTAGAAACTTGAAATTTGGTAAACTTATAGCTTCTAGCCTATAACCGACGGGAAAATTCCAAAAAGTTTAAAAAATATATTTTTAACCCCCGAAAAAAAAATTAAAACAGCGGAGCAACTTTAAAGTCGGTGCGGACCTTTCTTTGGAGGTATCTTGTGGCTAAACCGTAAGACCTATCAAAAAACGGATTGCACCAGCAGCTACAGATTTGGTGAGATCCATAAGTTTGGTCATTGAGGGTTTGGGGGTGGAGCCCCCAACGAGCAAATCGAGTTACCTTATAAAGTCAAACAATTCTTAGGAAAGTTCACAGCTATATTATTAAAGACAACACCGCTAATATAATATACATTGCTGAACGTTCTTGTCCCTACATGCAAGGAAATTAATCTCATTCATAAAACTGCTTTGGAGTCATTTGTACAGGCGTAGTACACAGACAAGAAACTTTCAGGAAATACAAACAAAAACTGTTTCGCAGTCAACAATGATACACCTTTACTATATTATTAGTATTATTTTATAGGTATTGAGAATATCTATCAAAAGTCACATTACTTGACGTATGAATGTGTGTAAGTAGATCTAGTACGTTTTCTGGGTGCCAGTTGAATTCCTTCCTACGAAAATTGTACCGTACCCTCTACGTGAGTTCACGCAATGTTTATTTTAATACTATGAGCTGATGAAGCTTTAATTTGTGTTCTATTTTTCCTTAAGAGCTTTCCTAACATGCTTATTAAGGACTTAATCTAAAGTGTATTGGTAACAAGGGTAGCTTAGAGTGAGCACAGAAGCGTTAGTGTTGAGGAGAAAAGGGAAAACCACAACGACTGGTAGCCCCACAAGTGGAAAGTCATTCCCGATACACCCTAATGAGATACGAACCTCTATCTCCACGTCACAGCCAAACTAATCTATTGCAAGCCTGATGCATCAATCCACGTGACAACCGGTGCGATTGAGTGAGAGAGTACTTGTTTTTTCTATCTAGCTTGAAGTTTGACGTTTCTCTATTGTGTGATGCTTTTTAACGTGTCCTTTTTTTACTTTTAATCGTACCATTGTGCAAGGATGAAATAAACTTGGTCGATAGCGTATTCAACGATAGATGAAAGATTTACAGTCTACATACTCAATTTCCTGTACGGCCATCAATGTATGAATTTGAAATGAGTTTGTAGTTTTCACAAAGAGCTGAATTAACTATAGGAGGGTACTCGCTTCGTTGGCCGAATGGTTGAAGGCAACACTCTCGCAATAGACTGGACGATGACGGGAAGATCAAGGTTCGAATCTCGGTCGGGTGTACTAAGGGTGGTTTTTGCTAAACTGTTTTCCACTCTCCCTCTACATGAATGCGGGTACACTTCCTCTAAATTCAACCCTCATAATCCCTAATACATAAGTGTAAATATTATATAAGCTTATAACCCGAACGGGTAATAAGACACGGTGATAAAATTAGATTATATGATGAAGTCTGGTGGGGTGTTTATCCAGTGATTAAGTTTGGGAAACTGCCGATGACGGGGAGATCAAGGTTCCAATTTCGCCCGGGTGTACTGACGCAGTTTTTTTCTTTTTTCAAAAATGGTTTTCCACTCTCTTTCTCCAAGAAAATGCGGGTACAATTCCTCTGAATATAGCCTCCATAATCCCTTAAAGCATTAGCATAATTAGTATATAAGCGTTTAACCCGAACAGGTAGTAAAACGCGGTGCTATAAAAAAGTTTGGTAAAATATTAATCACACTGATACTATGGCTAGTAGCTTTAACAAAAGTTAGACAAACGTATCAAACAGGAAAACATAGCCTAGATAGCTCAGTTGATAGAACATCGACAGATTAATTTAGTGGCGGTGGAACCTTATTTGTGTAGGTTGGCGGGAGGGGCCAAGCCATAAAAAACATATTTTTTTAGGGATACATATTTTCAGTGGTCCACTACCCCAATTTTGAAAAATAAATTATTTTTATGAGCTATTTGCAGTAGGATACTCTAACCTTGTCTTTTTAAAATTTAGATCCTCCTTCCGCAAATTTTGGAAAATGATGCTTTTAGAAACTATTTGGAGTGGTCCTCGCGAGGAAATTCTTCAAAATTACATGTATCTAGAAGTACCCCGAAATTTTTTGGAATTTGTATAGGCCTAGATGCTATTTAGAATGCTTCTAACTTGATTTTTTCTGACACCTAGATGTCATCTAGAAGCTATTTCAAGTAGACTTCTCCGTCAAACTTTTGGAAATTGAACGCATCTTGAAGTAATTTGGAGTTCGATTTAAAGGTGAATTCACAGGTACGCTGAGATTTGAAAGCAGTACATTAACTACGCTGGCCAAGCGGACTTCTTGTGATTGGATTAAAGCTGTCACGTGACCAAATCTCAGCACTGCTCACATTTTACAGTGAGCGTGTGAATCCACAGTATGATTATTATTATTATTATTATTAGCACCGCGTCTTACTACCCATTCGGGTTATACGCACTTACGCTAGTATGTAATGGTAGGGTGATTGTGAGATGAAATGGAGGACCTACAGTTTAACGTGGAATCCGAACCACAGTGAATCCACAATAAGGCTATCTTTCAGCTTCATATTTGTTAATATCAGAGGATTTGAAATATATCCAAGGGGGGATTTATTCCAATAGGGGGTAAATTATTTCCATGGAAGGGGGGGGGATGCCTAACCTAGCCCCCGGTTTCACCACTTCTGCGTTAACTTAAAGTTTCAGTGCTCGAATCCTTGCTAAGGGCGTATTTATTAAAGTCTCAAAAATCAGTTTATTATAAATAAAACAAAAAATTCAAATCCCAGTGTTTAGTATTTTTAGCAATTAATTTTTTTTATAGATAATAATGTGTTTTTTCTAAACATAAAAAAATGCATGTTGAAAATTGACACCTGTACGTGAGAATAGAACCCGTGATCAATGCTCTTGCATTGAGATATCCAGGCTCGAACTGTACACCAGATTCATACACCGCTGATTATTTTAAGGCAACGTCTATATGAACGTGTGAGGTCGTGCTTATCTTTTTGTGCTTCAGAATAGCAAAAGTTGGTTGTGTAGTGAAACTCCCGTAGTAATGGTAGGCCTACATCCTTTTTCTCTCAGTATAAACAAAGTATATATCATGTTTATTATTTTATCGGCCTTGATGAGATTTATTAAAAGTGTTTGTTACCAGCATCGGTGGTCGCCTCGTCTAAGACGTCACTTTCACATTGGACTGGATTGCCGCTGTTGGAGAGGTCGGGGTTTCAATCTAGACCGGGTGTATAAAGGATGTTCTATCCTAAACGGTCTCCACTCTTCCTTCGCGCAAATCTAAGTACACTTTCTATATCTACTTCATTACTACCCCCCAGGGCTGTATTAATACATTCTTAGGCCCTAAGCACTCAAAATTGTATGGTGCCCCATAGACCCTTTCAAAATTTTAACGTCCTGTTTCTCCCCTCCTTTTTTCAAATCAAATATATATATATATATATAGAATAATATACATACGTATATATATACATATATATATATATGTTTCTCCCCTCCTTTTTTCAAATCAAATATATATTTAGAATAATATACATACGTATATATATATATATATATGTAAATTAAAACAGGAAAAAATATTCTAATAGCAAAGTCCTTGATTAGGTTATTTAACACCAAATGGCAATAAGCGATATAAGAAAATTATTTTCTTATATTTGGGCAACAGAAAAATTCAAATTTTAAATATTTTAGATTTATTAAAAAAATTGTAATAAGGGAAAAATAAAAATGCAAAACATAGGCCTATTGAAAACAATTATCTTTATTAAAATAAATGTATGTAGGTTGATAGTTTGAAAAAAATATTCTAGTGTAAAAAAATAATATTATTTGTACGAAACAAAACATCTTCTATTCCATCACTTTCCACCACTTCACTCCAAACATTGCGATTAACAAAGCTATTCACGAAAAAGGAAAACAGCTCCACTGAAAAATGAAAAAACCTATAATGAGCGAGTGGGCAAGTTTGGTGGCTCAGTGTAATCGACACTCGCCCAGATTGTTGGAACAAGCTTACTCGCGCACGAGTTTACAAGCCAGCGAGTAGCTACAGTAGCCCCATGGCTTCTTTGGTGCTGACTGACAGCTTTGAAAAGTTACCAGACTAAATTATGTATCTCTACGCCGAACTAAATGATCTGCAACAACATGTGTTTATCAGCTGTCACTTCTGACATTCAAAATTTATGGTATATACCTAAATGTTGACTGTCAGAAGTCAGCTGTGAGCTGTCAGTCAGCACCAAAGAAGTCATGGGGCTACTGTAGTGATCTCGCCCAGCGTAATCGACCTCTACCCTTGATGCCCTAAACAGGTGTATATATATGTTTAATGGTTAATCCAGCCCTGCATACCTCATTAGTGTACATGTGCAGACAGTGCGGACTGTTAGTAAAACTCGATGCACACCAAAAAAAGTTGTAGAACATTCGATTTACTGTATCTATATATAATTTCCTAATTTGTGTGTTTTCCCACACCCTCTAGAAACCGCTAGATGACCTAGAAAGCCAAAACTCTGCACTTATAGTATATACCACGCTACAGAGCATGACAGAAACGGATTTTCTAGTTTTATTTTGTCCATACAATTTTTTTAAGTCTTTCGTGAATTAAAAGAACGGAGAGAGGTAATTGCATTTTTTTCAGCTTTTGCTAAAAGGATAGGTTTCATCCTAATTATTCAAGTTTGGTTCACCTCTCGCTGAGAGGTTTAAATATTATCATCATCATCATCATCATCATCATCAGGTGTTATGTCTTATGACAGGTCCATTCCTTTTGTCAGTGAACTTAGACCACCATTACACCCTATTTGAATACCCCTTCTTCCTAAGCTTCTGTTTCCTTCAACATTGTCTTTTGTGACGTTGTGCAGAAAACAGTTCCTCCTAAGGATGTATCCGATCGAGTTTGCTTAGTACCAAAGAATCACATCCAAAATGGTTCTCCCCCTCCCCACCCCATCCCCACGCTTCTTACTACTGTCCGTTCGGGATATCCCTGAAAGACTATGTTTATTTCCACGATTATTTTATACATAAGCATAGGACCATCCTTGATATAGTAAATAGACCAGTGGTGAGAGAACATGGCTACTAGCTAGTTAAGTCAACGCTCCCAGGTTTGATTCTTGTGTCCAGGTGTAATTTTACGAGATAATATTTCACTAAATACAAATGGTCAAACATTTGCTATTCCAAAAAATTATAATCAGTTTTTATCAAACCGAATAGACAAGAATTGGCACAAATACTAGTCGTTGTGGTAAAAAAAAATCTAACAAAAACTTTGAAACACTTACTAGACTTCAATGAACTCGCAGCCGAGCAATATTTTGCCGGGTCCCAGTTCGATCACCGCCACCGTCTGGTCGTGATAATACACCTGCATGAAAGAGTCGTTCCTGAGCCTGATGCCGCTGTAGCCCTTGTAAGGGCTGGTATCCCGGCGAGACAGAGAGTTGGTTTGCCCATTGACTAGTACGGGGCCTGCCACTGCGAGTAGCAAGAGCCCCAAGATGGACAGAGGCACCGCGGCGCCGCTCAAGGACCTCGTCTCGACGCAGAACCAAGACGGAGTGTCGAAACAGGTGCCTCTGTAGTCGGGCGCCATGGTCACACACAAACACTGTTTTTATTTGAAAGTTTAAGATAAAAAGAAACACCCGTTCTTCGATTTTTCACTTGAGTGTATTTATTATCAATATTGTTTGAAAAAAATATTTTAGGTTAACAAACAACGAATAACTCATTTTTATAAAAACAAAAAACAAACCACGTTTGACATTTTCCCGCTAAAATGAGATTTTAGGCTAGTTTTAGTTTCAATCGCCCCTACAACTTATCATTCCAAAAATTGTAGCGAATGCTAACTAGTTTCAACCTATAGAGTTTAAATTACTTTACCGGCTGAAACATATATATTGTAATCCACAATAAATAGCGAGAGAGAAAAAGAATGTCCTAGTTTCTTCCACGGTCATCTTTTACCCATTGCTTATCACAGATCATTTCGACACTTGTATCAGGAACACAGGAAAACTGAAAGAGGGTGTTCATTTATGTCCTGTTCCGGCGACTAGCAGGAGGCAACTGTTTCAGCAAGGCCTTCCCCGTCCATGGCTAGCACGGAACGGTAGGCGCGGAGTGGAGCGAGGCAAGGTGTGGAGTGGAACAAAACGGGGACAAGCGATGAAAGCGTGGTGTCGGACATCATCTCAATGGAGACTCTCGTTTCCCTTCCAGACAAATATGACACAAAGGGGGGGAGGGGGGGGGGAGATCGAGTATCTATCACCAAATAATCTTAAGGGGTGTGTATGACTTGCTGGTTTTCTTTCATTTATCTATATACACTAAATGCCTTTCTGGGGGTTTCACACATTAGCCTTATCAAGATTTGAGCCCAAAGTCATTTGTATTTTTCATCATGTCTTAATAATTAGCAACGTGGAATAGGGATGAGAATGATTGTGTTTTAGAGGAAATGTATCCACGTTTGCATGGAGGAAGAGTAGGAAATCATTAAGAAAAACTACCATACGTTCACCTGAACGAGATTATAACCCTGATCTTCTCTCCACCAGAAATCAAGTATAAGATAAGAGTGATTTATTAGACCATTCGGCCACCGATGTGGGTCATTATACACTCAAATTACTTTATGAAGAGTCCTCGGTCCCGGCACAGATTTATCTGATTGCCAAACCCTTCCTTCACCTCTGACAAGACATCTTGTGAATGTGGGAAATGCCAGGCCTCCACCGTGGTTCGGATTCCATGTTAAACTGTGGGTCCTCCATTTCATCTCACAATCACCCTACCATTACACATTAGCGTAAGTGCGTATAACCTGAACGGGTAGAAAGATGCGGTGCTAATAATAATAATTTATGAAGAGTTTACTGTATAACCATTTGACTAAAAAAACTATCCACTATTTGCAATAAGAATTTGAAAAGTGATATTCACATTACCTGCTTCGGTGGCCGCATGATCTAAGGCATCACTGTCGTAATTGAACATCTGCTGATGATGGGGAGATAAGGGTTCGAGCCAGGCCAGCAGGGGCAGATTTACTACTCTGCCGCCAATAGACACTAGATAATTTGCTACCCATCTTTTCCACTTTAATTTACCCCCTTCCAAATCACCGTCTCCCCCCTACAACGCTTTATGCACCGAAACATACATCATATACATAAGTGCTATCTGCGGAGTAACAAAAAAAAGTGCTTACATTAGTTGGATATGTATTATAGTGTGGTTTTAAATATAGTTAGAATCCAAGCAAAGACTTAAAAATTGAAATAAATACTCTTACATTAACACACCACACAAATTTAATAATATAAAGTTTGCATTAGTAGAGTGTAGAAAATGTTACTACAAATCAAATATTAGAGGGCCCCTACACGATCAATCAGACTGACAGTATGCATCAATATTTACAACAAGACCGTACACAGTAAACCTTAGCGTCAATATTTTTATTAGTCTCAGCCCCTACATGCAACATGCACCAACATGGATGATAATAAAAAGGTGTTCGTGGTCCATGTTTGCTACTGAGACTGAAGGAAATACTGATGAGCACGCGCACATAGTCAGTATTTCTGTCAGTCTCCCCCATCACTTGCAAGATTGATGGACTGATACCGATGTGATCAGAAAATTCTGATCACATCAGTATTTTCATAAGTTTGTACATAAATCCATCGGTATTGCCCCTACAAGATCAGTTAGACTGTCTGTATTAATTATTACTTTATTAGACAGTCTGATTGATCATATAGGAGCCCTTTTATCAGATACACATTAAGAAAATAGTATAATATATCTTTTGCCTTGATTTCTACTGGGCAAATTGGTCGATGATGCCAGACAAATCCATTTTCTCCAAAAAGTTACCTTCAATTGAGACAATTTCCAGTGAATTATGGTGATGCTCTGTAATGATTGTAGGCAGCTAATATTTTACTCTTCTCAACAACAAGAAGGTACACTGGTACAGCACGCTCTGCTGTTCAATTAGAAGCTAGAGCACATGTGAACATTCGGAGGGCAATGTCAATATTTGGGTAAATCACCTGTAGTTAGTTACTTTTTTCGTATAAACTGATACAACTCAAGAGGACTTAATTCCTTCTCAAATCTAGTGTTTGTTAGACGATGCTAATAAGTAGTGATTACTGGCCTTGAGGCATTAGAGAGAGGATAAAGTGGGTAGCAGGAGAAAGTATGACTCAGTCATCACTTCTACCCCTTCCACGATATAATTATATCAACTTCGCCACTAACTTCAATGCAGAAATAAAACGGCACATCACAAAAATCACACACAAACACTGAAGCCATAACATTATTTTACCTGGCAGAAAAAACAAAATATATATTAGGCCTATGCGTAAACTCGCCATTGCTGGTCAGGTACACTGAGGTTTTGTTTTATATAAATGCTATTCTACTCTCTGTCTACGCAAATGCGCTTGCATATCCTCAAAATCCAGGCTTACTAATCCCTAAGACATTAGAGTAATTAATACATATGTGGATAACATACAAATAGTAAGAAGTAGTTCTCAAAATAATCACATTTTAATTCTTTCCAATGCTACCCATGGATCTATTTTTGATTTTGACTAGCAAACACCCTTGTCTCAGGGATACAGCAGGATGCCCATACGCTAAAGGTGCGCCAAACCAACGCCACTGTTGGTGATTATGAACAAACATTATCTACAAGTGTTTCAGAGGTCACTGTGGGGTCATAGGCGCCAACAGCCCCAATTGTGTTTAACATCTTTTAAAACAATAATAAATAATATTTAGCAATCAATAATAGGCATTGTCATTATTATATTTGGTCAAATTTCAAGTTGTGTATTGAAAGTGTGAATAAAATTGAAAATTAAACTCAATTAAAAATCAAATTTTTCGATAATTTTCAACATTCCATTAAATATTTTTTGAAAATTTACCAAAGATTTTAAATATTTTGCAAAGATTTATGAACAAGGTGAACAACAAAAGAGTCTGCTAGGATATTTTTAACAAATGATATAACAATGGTAATGTTATAATGAGACAACAATACACATTTTTGATACTAAGTGACATTCCATTCCCCTTATCAGAAGAAATGAAGCATCTGAAAATTTGAAAAAGCTAAAATAGCTCAAAAGGTGAATATGGCTATCAAAAGTTTCATTTTTTTTTTGCTTCATATACACACATGAAGAATCATTAGAATATAAATACAGCATAAACTTTGTTGAATGGAAACATAAAAATTCTTGGAACCTACAGCTAGTAGATTACATGATGTCCTGTAAAAATGTACAATCAAAGAAAAAATGCCATAAAAATAAATTATAAGTTATCAAATATCTAAGTAGGGTTTTGGAATCTGAATACTACAAATAAAGAAAAGTCTCAAAACATGATCTATAGGTTTCTCTTGGATCACAATCAACCAGAAATATTCAAAGTCTAAAGTGTTTAACTAGATTTTTTTAAATTAATGATTCAACTTTGAGAAAGAGTCAAATTTACTGAACATAAATTTGTTTTAATAAACAAATATATCTACAGAGTATAGTAACATTTTTAAATAGCTTACATGGTTAATGAGAAATGCTTTTTTTCTCAATTGTTTAACAGTGAGTGAGAAATCTTATTTAATATTATAATATAATACCTTATAAAACATTTATTGGCTGCTTTGATATGATATAAATTAGCTTATACCACTGTTTATTCTTGTTGTCAAATAGAATATGTCCTTATTTTAAGTTGCATGAAACTAAAAATATAATATAGTATGCATAACTTGAAAAATACGCCACAAAGTGTATTTATTATCTTCTCCTTCTTGATTGAACATTTATTGGAAGTTGTCACCAATGTAAAGGGAATAAAAAGCTAGCATCATGGAGGAATTTGATTATGTCATTTCTTACGTTTTCCAGTACACAGCAGTTATAGTTAATCACGAAGATAGCCAAACATGCATTTTTTTATAAGTAGAGTAATTACGTTAATTGGGTGGATTTTAAAGGTTTATATATTATTTAAAGTTCCAAAATGTGGCCTGATTTTTAACAACTTAGTTTGTCTTCCATATAACACTGTACAGTATGTAATGCACTGGCTTGTGTACTGAGTGATGTCACATGCTACCTTCTATTACCTTTACATTGATTGCCCATACATTTAATATAGTAGAGTATGATTTTTTTTAAATTTTACCTTTTGTTAGTAAAAGTTGATTCTAAAATGATGCAATGCTTGCAGAGGCAATTTTATAAAAGATAAAAGTGTACTTGTGAGAAATAGCCTGCATTTTATCACATTTTAAGCCAAATTCTTTGAGTACATACACTTACTTCTCTATTGAAAATAGCAAACATAAAATAATGTTAGCCTTTAGTCCTGTGTGAAATGTTTCCATATAGGCCTAAATAATAGCTTTTTCTAACCGACATAAAATAATTAAGTTTCAATAATAATCTAGAAATCAACAAAGTTCATTTTTTAAATGCTTAGATAAACTTGATCAATTGTTGTGCTGCCATTCAAAGCTGATTGTCACTGAATCAACCCTAATAAAAAGGATTCATTGTGATGTAAGGTACATGTTGCTATGGCCGAGGCTGGTCCGTTGGAGTGGGCATGTTCACTTTACATCAGCCCTACATCGCCCGGATTCTCACCACGGCCTCAGCTCGAGAGCTTGATACAATCCCTGCAGCCTGCAGGGCTGTGTCAAATCACAGAGACAGGCTGTGGATACATTGTATCCTTCGCCAGTGATAGCGATGCCCAGAACTTTCTAAGCATCGATCTCGTTGCGGCTCTTGATGGCTCCGTGCAGGTGGCCAAATTCAACACCCACGACACTCGGTACAAACAGGTATAAAACTACTTCATATATTAAGTAGTTTTAGTTTGTGAGATTTGGCCAGTATAATGAATATGTATATATATTTAGCATTGCATCTTACTATTTGTTTGGGTTGTACACCAATTTACAATGACTATAAAGTGTTAAGGATGAGAAAGGTTGTTTAAAAGGCTTGCCTCCCAAAGTTACAGAAGTGTACTATGTAAATTATTACTAAGCATCTTTGAATTCAAAACAAATTAACCAACAAAATACTCATGGGTTTCAAGTAAAGATGGAAAAGATAATATTTGTCTCAAATCCTAATAAGATTTTTCTTTTGATTCTTGAATCTAAATTGGAATTCCTAAAAAATGTGCTGTTACCGAGGGCAGACCCTCCCTCGCACCCACTTCCCTGTTAATATGCCACTGCTAGAGAGAAAAAGAATCAAAACATTTAGTCCAAGGTTCATAAACTCAGACACGTCTGAACAGTCCGTTTGTCTGCAACACTTTTATATTACCTACCAGCCCACAGTCTTTTATGGACTACAACAATAATTGTTCATAGTTTGTGTCTTGTTTCAGTCTTAATACATGAGTTCAGTGACCACTTTATTGTTTTGATGAATGTTTCAATCTCCTCTTTTCTATCGATTGTATTTATAAATAAGTTTTTTGCGGGATTAAAATTATTTATAAAAGCGGTACTATTGATCAGGAGCTACTATCAAACATAAACCTCACTTTTCAGGCATCAGCTCTGATTTGGCGACAGTGGCACATCCAGACATTTTCTTTGGATCAAGGTTTTATCTAAATTGAAATTTCTTGGGGGAGTGGGGCATGTCAGGAGCAGCAGCCTTCTTAATGAAAGAAGTCAGGAAAATGTATTAATATTAAATAAGCTTACATCTAAAAGTTATTTGGATGCGTTTTTTTTATGGAACTAAGGAGGTAATTTTAATAACGTAAATGGCTTACATAAAATGTTTTGAGGGTATTTTTTCTGTATTTTCATAAAATTGGACATTTTTGGGGAACTTTAAATATGTGAAATGGATTATTTTATTTTAAACCGGTCTTAAAACTTAGCCTTTACACTAAACACAACTTTATATTTTATTTCTACTTCATATTATTGAGTTTTTATTAAAAGTGATTGGAGGGGCAACTGCTCAGCATGTCCTCCTCTAGGTGCACCACTGCTTGGTTGCAGTAATTTTTGTATTTTCTTGGTTCTCTGGCCTTACAGTGTGTTCAGTGTCCAGAGTACAAGCGGACCCAAGTGAATGAGAATGTAATGTGGGCCAGTGAAATACTTGAAGCAGTATCATTTAAATTAACTAGCAAAAAAACTAAACAATTAAGTAGCCTAAGTATTTAAGGTGATAAAAAAGTAATACTGTAGATCTAGGTGGATTTTTCTATTCAAAACTATAATCACACTCAAATTTTAAATATATAGCATCAATTAGCTAGTAAAGACCCAAATTAGTGGGCACACGAAATAAACGCCAGGTTTGGGGGTGATGAGGTTCGGGTTTGAATTACGGCTGCATGTATTGGGTATGATTTTCCTAAATAATTTCACACCCTACATTTATACAAAGTCGAGTAAATTTCCTCTCAACTTTACAGTCCTCATCTCTTACCCATTAGCAGGATTAGAATGTGTATAATTCGGACAATTAGTAAGATGTGGTACAAAATAAAATAAGCTGATTTTTTTATATGCTGTGGCTTGAAACACACTTCGAGATTTTGAATCTGACCCCCCGACAAATTTGAGTCTCAGGCAACTGATTTAAGACTTTAGATTTGGAGTTCAAATTATCGAGGATTTAAATGAATTATCTCTAATTTAAAAAACTCTGAAATTTAAATAATTAGAAGCACTAGTTTAATAAGACATATTACCTGCACCAGTTGCTCTCGATAGTCTTGAGATAAAATGCGCCTCAAGACATATGTGGGTTCAAACCCAATCGAGGTTAATGGATTTTTACTGTAAAGTAAAAATTCGTAGCCAAACTTCCTTCTGTCATTAATGACATGAAAGATCCTTGAAAAGTATGTAAAAGTACTTTTCCAGCATAATTTGTAGGCTCTTTCTTGCTCACTCATATAAGTCCATGGAGTAAGATGGCTGATAGCCCGCCCCTCCCGAAATTAGCCTATCACAGAAACTGCAACAAGGAAGAGCTAGAGTAGTGAAGCTTCACATCGAGAGAGAAAATAATAATAATAAAGGAATAATTACCTGCACTGATGAGCGTGCAAACTAAGACCTTAACCTCATCTGGTTTGATATGTTAGACACATGGAAGTCAGAGTTTGAATCCTGGCTGGGAGTATTGAAGATTTTTTTCCTTAATGGTTCCCCACCCTTCCTCCATGCAAATGCAGTCAAATTTCCTTTAATTATTCCTTCCTCATCTTTAATTCATTAGTGTAAATATGTTGGTAGCCTGAATGGGAGGTAAGACATGATGCACAAAAAAACAAATATATAGTATATCAATACTATTATTTTACTATTACTATTATTTGCCTTATTAGTTTGTTATTAAATATTACATTTGTAAGTTTTTTTTTCCTTCATCACATTTCACTAAACATTAAGAGTTAAATGCATAATATGTACTAATTACACTGTGTTAGTGATGAGAAATGTTGAATTTAAAGGAAGTGTACTCACATTTGTATGGAGGTAGATTAAAAAACCATTTAGGAAAAACCACCCGCAGGAGACCTGACCAAGATTCAAACTCTGATCTCCCCGTCATTAGCAGTCAAGTCTATTGCAAGAGTGACACATTCAGACCATTTGACCACCGAAGCAGATATATTTGTAGTATTATTCCAGTTATATAATAAGCTTAATAATGAGACACCCCACATTTTATGCAAATGTAAAATATATAACTTTTCTGCATATTTTGTCCACCTTGGTCAAATTAAAACTTTTGATTTAAAAAATATTAAAGTTGATTTTAACTTTTAAGTTAAGAAAATTTCACTGACTCATATCCTATGCTAATGCAGTGGTTTAAAACCCTAATTGAAAAGCCAAACTCCAAATAATGTGTCAAATATTTGACCACGTATTATTCCTTCAAATTATGATGCAATCGCTTTGTTCCACTCCTATTTCCTCAGATAGTGCTGTTACGCGATGTTCCTTGGGCCATTCCTCTGCAGGATATTTCTGAAGCTTTGACCAAACAAGGAATTTCATCTGGAATTCTTGAGCGGAGTCGTCAGCATGTGAGAGTTGAAGTAAGTTAAGTCTACAAGTTATCAATGTTTAACTTATAAGTTTACAATGACAAATTGTTACATTTTGCAAGCATCCAATTAAATAAATGTTATAGTGATGCTTGTTTATTTAAAGCGGAAAAATATTTTATAGTGTAAAATTTAAAAAATGGTTAGCCCTAAATTTTGTTTGGCATTATTACAATGTTTTTTTTATTACTGTGTATTACCTGTTGAGGTTATAGGCATATATGATCATTAGTCTAATGGGGTAGGGATAGAGAAAGAAGCATCTTATAGGTAGTCTACCCGAATTTGCGCGAGCGTGGGAAACCAGTTAGGTAAAAGCACCCTCTGTAGACCCAACTGGGATTCAAACCCCAATCTCTGTCATCAGCAGGCCAGTCTAACAAAAGTGTGACGCAAGAGACCATTCGGTCATTGAACTAGGTATCATAGTTTTTACTGTAGTATATAACATCAGTCAAATAAAATATATACAGAATGATACATTGTTTAATACCCTACATGATTTTTATTTAAACTTCCGATACAGGTGATAGAGCCTTCCGATTATGAGTGTTTGCTTCAACAAGGGTTGAACTTTTTTGGAGCAATTCGGTTCACGGCAATACCAGAGCGTTGCTGGAAAGTTGGAGCGCCACCATGTGGGACAAGCAATGCAACGACTATTTGCAACACCGATAACACTCAGCAAGATTCTGTGCTGCAATGCTATCGCTGCCAGGTAGTTTGTTTTATTTATCTATAATTTTAGTGATCATTTTTAAACAGAGGCTTATTAACAACTTAATTTAATAGAAGGAAAAATTATTTGGGTAATATAGATTTCTGCAGAGTTGTCCCAGAAGGCAGGTTAAAAAAAAGACAATGAAAAATAATTTTAAAAATAAGTTGATAAGAGTCTGAAATTTGGCCTATGAGGGCTGGTACAATATCTATGAAGCCAAACACAAGAGTAAATTCTTTCTTTGAATTAGTAATTGTTATATCAAGTTTTAAGTTTTCATTAAATGTTGGAGTAAAATGACAAACCTTGCTCATTTTATAAATTAAACCATGAAATACTACAAAAACTTTGCCCAGTACTAGTATTTAAATTAAGAAACAATATTGGTTAATAATAATAATGTTTTAAAGAGTTTAAAGTTAATAGACATCAAGACTTTTGTTTTAATACAATGAATACACTTGTTCATCAAGTTGGGTGGAGACCTGGTTGCCCAACAATGCAGCTACAGGAATCCTTCCATTACTTTTTAAGGGCTCTAAAATGGCTAAAAAAAATTATATATAATTATTATTTCCCCACTTAGCTGAAAGATTTTTTATTTGCCCCATGTCTTAATAACTGTCTGGGCTTTACATATATAATCACACTATGTGGTTGAAATGAATAAGGTAGAATTTCGAGAAAATGTGCCCACTTACACATGGAGACACAGAGGGAAACAATTTAGGACAGCCATTCTCAGAGCATCTGGCCAGGATTTGAACCTCAACCTGCTCGTTAATGGCAAGCTAGACAGGAAAATCTTGGCACTTGGGTTGTGTGTTCACTAATGTGAGTCTGAAAATTAGTTAAGAGTATTAATGAAGCATTTGCCAGTTTTTATAGTACATTTGTGCCAAAGTCAACTTAGTTTTTCTACTTAATGAAATTAGATTAAATCTATTTTTTTATTGCATTGGTAAAGGTTCAACACAATTGTGTTAACAGCTGGGTAGGGACGAGGAGGGTAGAGACAAAGTTAACAGAAAATGCACCAAAAAATCTATATTCTAGAGAAAGCACCAGCAATCTTTATGGGTTCTGATTAGTGGTGGGCCGATACCTACTTCTCTCGATTCGGATACCTTGCTTGATATTATCAATTAATCTTTTCGAAACTCGATCCCCTATTCGATAGCATTCAACATGAAATTAATTAAATCCTCATTTTGTAAGCATAGAAACTAGGTCAGAAGAAAAATATTTAATTGTTTTTCATGTGTCAAAATATGGAAACTGGTCAATTAAGCTTATAACAAGAATCAACCAGACTAAAATAACATTTACAATGATTAGTAGGCCTAAAATAAGAAATATTATTACTTATTAATTAATGAAAGATCTTGGATGTCAATTTACTATTTACAAATTATTTCCTAGCTTCTCTAATCTGGATGTATACACTTCTGCTTCATGAATTTTTAAATGTTTAAACATTTTGGAAGTGCTATGCATCTTTCCACCCTGCAAAATTTTGTGTTTACAGAATTTACATATGACATAGTCCAAATCACTTTCACATATATCAAAATACTGCCACACTTCACTTTTTAAATGTTCCATTTTGAAAAGATTATCAGAGAAAGGGAAAACAAGGATTTTTTTAAATCAGTTTATTACTATAAATTTCATTTTGAAAACAATCTCTAGTACGAAGCGAAGCAAATGGAATACGTAAATAGAAATAACCTTGAAAGTCATAAATAATATGACTGACGATAATATTTGCGGATGGACTCAAAAAATCTTTGAAACTTGTCAACTCCTTAAGTTTTTTAAAACTAAAAAGCTATTATGATTTAACTTTTATCAGTTTTTTATTTTTTATTGTTTCACAATATCTATTAAATTAATTTAATAATTTTCTTAAGTAAAAAGATATTTAGAATAAAAGCTATATTGGCGACATTGGTCATGAAGACTATCGAAATTGAAGGTGATGATGCTTACAATAGTTAAAGTCAATAAATATAAAATGAATATTTTATGTAGATTATTTTAAAATCATTTGAATCATAATAGTCTAGCAACGAAATACGATGCAACTGCAAGTTGGCCGATTCATTTCCTCACCACTCCCTTGCCAAAGCGCTGAGGAAAATTGACCTTATGAAGTGAATATTACTTGACTATTTCAATACAAAATAAGTGTTCTCCTTATGTTAATTTTCAAAATACAGTTCCTTTTGATAAATGGAAATGAACCTTGTAGGCGATGATCGTGTTTATAAGCTGCAAAAGAATGGCTTGTTTATATTGAGTTTAGAGCCGAGTGAACAGAATAATAGAACAAAGCAAAATTACGAGTAACTGATGTCTAGCCACTGACATTCAAAATCAACTGTTTGAGGAGTCAAGTCAACTATGTTGAATACTTAAGAGTGGTATCGAGATTTTTACCATATAATATCAATTATTTCGATACTAGTCGATACCATGGGTATCGAGGGTATCAAAGAATCAAATATAAGAATCATTTCTTCACTTAACTTTTGATTATGTGTGTCTATGCATCTTGTATTTATTCACTTCAATTCAATATTTTCTCAAATTCTTATCTTCTCTCAACCTTCCTAGAATTTTTTTAATAATAATTATCTTATTACATTACCAATTATGAGAGGTCAAGGTTATTTTGGTCGCACTCAAATATTACTGCAGAGTTCTTGATATATTTGTGAGTTTAAAAGACTCAAGAGTTTGAATTTCAATAATTACATAGTTTTCTTACATGAATGACCAGTTGCTGACCTCTAATATAAAGGTTATGAATTTTACTGGCTTTTGAACAACTCTAATATACTTTGTTATCATTTTTATCTTCTTAAAATTTAATTGTTTTTTTAAATACAAAAATTTGTTGCCAAAAAAAAACTAAATTAGTAAGGAAAATAAATCAAATTAATCAAGAATGCTTTGAGCAACATACCCAAAATGGTCAGTTTATCTAGAAAAGTTGTAAAAATGAGAGAGAGAGAGAGAAAAAAAAGATACTTTCTAAGAGACACATACAAAGTATCTATTAGGTCAATGCATTTTGCTTGATGGTATGGTAACATACTATTATCTCACTTTTTAGTCTTTGTTTTAACCTCAACTATTGTAATGTGCATGTAGGGGTTTTGGCACATTGCCGCAAACTGCCGCCATTTGCCCCGTTGTGTGCGCTGTGGAGAGCCTCACAGCGTTGAGTTTTGCCCAAGGCCCCGCAACGACCCTGTGTGCTGTCACTGTGGCGGGCCACACCACGCAGCGTACAAACACTGCCCTGTTCGACAGCAACTTATCAACGCCACACCTATTACCATCAGTTTATCTTCCTCTCGGAACCCGTCTAACAAGCAACAATGGGCCGGCATCTGATGGCAAGACTATGGGAATT
Organism: Timema californicum; assembly: GCA_902141385.1. Taxonomy (NCBI): domain Eukaryota; kingdom Metazoa; phylum Arthropoda; class Insecta; order Phasmatodea; family Timematidae; genus Timema; species Timema californicum. The sequence goes on along the minus strand of CABFOW010000035.1, from coordinate 553,116 downwards.
AAATTGTCACCACTATAATCGATGAGTTCCGCATTATTTAACAACACATATTTCATCATTTTCAGAATATCAGTTAAATAATGTTTTAAATACCAAATTGTAACATATTCATAAATGACTTATGAAAGTGGAGTCTGCTAAAAACTTTTGAATAAAGACTACTGTCAATAATAAGTGATGGTAAAATAAAACTTTGAAAACAAAAAAATATATATATATATATATATATATTTAAGCATCTTTAGCAGTTGCTTTAAGTATGAAAATTCATATTATTTTATATCAAAACCAAATTTATAGCCCACCATCTTAAAATTTAGAATTAAATCAGGTATTTTAGTGTATATTATATTTTAACATTACAACAATGATAAACACACAAGCAAGTTACATAAATGATAGTTTATAAAAAATGTTTAAACAAAGTCTGGCACATATTTTTTACACAAGTTTGTACAATATTTTTTTACAACATTCATACATTCCTTATATACAGCAAAATAACACTATGATACAATATAAAACTTTCCTAATTTAACGTTTGCTTAATAAATGAGAGATGATTAAATCAGTCAGAAAAATCTTCCTCCATTAATAACATTATTTACAAACTTACAATTTAGTACAATATTATTTAATAAGTATAAAATCAAAATTAATACACAAATCCAATTACTTTAAAAAAATATGCTGCATTACAAGATTTGGTGAAATGCTATATTTATATAAAAAAAAGTTAGTCATGGAAGTTAAAACATTTGATCAACAAATTATATTACTGTACAAAATATTTAACTGTAATATTCCTAATACTATGGTAAGTGTACAAATCAACAAGATCTCTTAAAACAATGGTTTTCAAATAAGATTTATTTACCAACTAATATAACTTCTAAGGAACCAAAAACGGAAGAAAAACTTTTATACTGTGAATTCTTAGAACATTAATTGATTCTAATTTATGAGTAACCTTTTAGAATATACAATTAAGATAGCCAAAAAGGTTAAATTTCAAAACATTATTTCACAAAGTCATCAAATAATATGTTCAGTTTAGTGTTATTTCTCCCTGGGAAAGTGTACAATTATACATATAGTATACATTTAATGATTTTACATGTAATAATTTATTTATTTACCAATAAATTATTGAAGTAAATCTCAAGCTGATTAATGCCAAGCTCTCTTTAGGAAATTAACTCAAAACAATTAAATGCCATATTAAATATAACACTAAATCATCAATGTATTTATAATATAAAATATAGTAGAGTGGTGATGTGACAGATCTGATGCAGAGGTCACAAACAGATTACGAATAGGAACACACTTTTACCATCACGTGCGTAATCTTTTGTGGGATAACTACGTACCACATAAAGCCAAGATCACCTCCTACACCTGTTACTTTGTCCCCGTCATAACTTATACTTTAGAAACATGCATCATCTCAACCAAAAACCTTTGCAGAATTAAGCGTGCAGAAAAGAAGCTCCTAAGAACAACAATACACAAGACAAGATGTGACAAGATACAAAATGGCGCCATAAGACAAGAAACAATATTGAAAGCACCTGAAAGAGCAGCAAGTGTATTGCCCGAGTAACAAGTGGAGGGCACAAGCCCAGAGGAAGACTAAAGAAGAGGTGGCTTGACCAAGTGAAACAAGATGAGAAGAGCAGAGGTGTGGAGTGGAATGAGGTCTAAGATGAAAAACTGAACAAATATCCAACAAGATGGAAGAAGCTTGTAAACCACACCTGAGCAACTGGGGTTGGATAATGGTGATCAGTAAAATGCTACTTAAGACAAGAAAAGAGAAAAAGGTTGATTCTAGCCAAATTGATTATCTTCTAATTTTTACTCTTCACATGCTTACCAAAAATATACTGTGAAACCTAGTTTGTTTTGTATAAGTGGCATAAATACTTAAAGAAATGTTTATTAGCCTGCCATGCTTTGCAGCAAAACCAGAAACATTAGCAAAACATTTTGTTTCAAAAGTATTGATAAGTTAATAAGATCATATTCCTATTGTGTTTAAAAAAGATGGCACAAAGTGTATGGAAGTAAAATATTAATACTCTTTGGATTAATGGCTCCCACAAGCAGATTGTCATGATGCATTGCAGAAGACACTGAAAATATTTCAAGTGAAGTCTAGCAAACAGAGTTAACTGAACAGAATTCTTTTGTTTGGCTTTGAGTGTCATGTGAACATATTTCAGTTACATACTTGTGGCACAGCAAATATATGACTCTATACTTACTCAAAAGAGAACAAGTTAAAATAACTTCTTGTGGCAGAAATATCCTATTTTTTAGGTTTTTAAATAAGTTAATAAATAGAACATTTTTTTATTGCCCAATTAGTTATTGTAGACACTATTATTATAAACTATAAAATAAACGCTTAGATTAAAAACACAAAATATAAACAATAGTGATGAAGCTACTTTATAAATGGAAAATAAAAACAATTCTAATAGTTTGTTTGAATAAAAATACAAGGAATAAACAAAACAATTGGGGTTAGCCCTCTCTCATCTTTAGAGGTAATTTAAACTTTACCACACTATACCAGTGAATCTTTCTCGTAAAATTAAATACTTAAAGTTTTAAAATATTTGTTGAAAATCAGAGAACTACCCTGAAATATCACAAATAATTTCATTCTTTGCCTTTTACTTCTTCCCTTGCTAGAGCAAGGTCTAACATTGACTAACCTTGATTTGAGTTGAGAGATTGTGTTGATCATCTATTTATTTTGTGTTTTATTACTCGTTCGAGATATGTGTGGCATGTTAATGAGTAGTTGAGTTTTTATTAGGTGCAATCATTCTTAATTCCCTGTCTGGGCTATCCTCAAATTAGTTAATAATGTATTTCTTTAAGAAAAACCTCTTAACTTTTTGAGGTAAATTGTGTTTTATTTGGAAGAAGGTATAGGAAAGATGGAGAAAAACATATGAAAGGAAACAAACATGATATGACTTTTAATGTGATAAGAACACAGTTCATACTTCACACCGCTGCCATTGGACAGAGAGAGGCTGTCTCTTTAAGAAAATCTATCATTAACACCCGATCCCTCGACCTAAATTTCATTCTTTCGGTAATCATAAATTATATATTCGCATCTGTTTGGTTTCACTTTGTATACTTTGTATCCATCTGTACATTTTGTTTTGTTGTAATATAGGATACAGTATCAAAACTGGAAACAAGGTCCTTTTCTCTCCATCCCAAAAAATATTAGTGCTTGTTTAGCTATATTCGTGAGAAGACTGCTTCAATTTGTCAAGAACAATTCGGTTCTACCTCACATTTATTAAATTAGAAATTATTAGCAGTGAACAGTGAATTAAGATTAATTTTTTACCTTTAATATTGTTATTTACTTGTAAATATTAAAAATATTATGCTATTTAATTAAATAGGTATATAAAATGTGTAACTACAATCAACATTATAGTACAAATATCCTCTAACACAATTATAATATGAATACAGTATGAGAAAAATTTTGAGTTATGTTCAATGACATTACATCATCAAGAGCATCCAATGTCCTTTTCCTGTGTTTGTCCTTTATGGTTCCCTTTTACACGTTCCTATCTAAGTGTCCTTTCATTCTGTACATATTTCCTTTTTCTCTCTTTTAGGAAGTTGTGTTGTGAGTTTCACACTCCCTCCAGATGAGTTCCAAAAGAATGAAACCTAGGTCGAGGGATTTGGTGGTGACAATCAATTTACTTCCAAGAGGTAGCCATTTCCTCTTTTTCCAATGTATAGTGTGAGTAGTGTTAATTTAATTGTAAAAGCCATATTGTGTTTGCTCCCTTTTATGTGTTTTATATCCACCTTTCCTGCACCTTCTTCCAAATATATATTTTAAATTAGAATTATACTATACAAAGAGACACAGTAAAAAAATATGTATTTTATAAACCAAATATCAATTTACTGGTAATAATTTGTATGATAGGATGTATTTAAATAAACAATAAAAACACAAAAGAGATTGATGGAGATGAAGAATGTATGGAAAAGGCTACAAGGAAGACCAAGAAAAGTGGAGCATAACAGAAAGTGTTCAAGTGAGAGGAGAAGAGTGAGAGGAGACGAATGAAAGTGATTAAATGTAGGAAGAATGATGGAAGGATAGACGAAGATGGAGGTATTCTAAAAAAAACTAACCCGGTCCCAAACTGGAAAATGACGACTATGAAACAATAAGTATTTCAATTTCACACTTTGATTATTCACAGTTAAAATATTCCTTTTTATATAGCTGAGCATCACAATAATTGAATTACAATATTTACAAGGCGAAACACAATGATCGAATTAAAATACTTTGGAAAAGTTCAGTATTTTCAAAGTGTTTACTTTGTGACAATTAAAATCATCAAAACTTTACTGTATCCATAAATTTGGGTATGAAAAACCTTTCACCCCCTTATGGGTCATAACGATATGGGAAAAAGTGATAAAAAAATAGAGAACTTCTGATGAGAGCTAGAAGGACTTTCGATTTGACAAACTAACACGAGGGTTGGGGCAGTAACATTCGGTTTTATTAATCAATAGCCATTTTAACTTTTGTTCAACAGTAATTCCTTTCTATAGCTATTGTTAAATTAAAATACGAATTGAAACATTCCAAAGCAAAAGATTATATAAGTTATACCTTAAATTTACTTTCTTATAAGTCAAATATTATTTTACTCCCAATAAGGGGAAAGTTTTAATTGTAAACTCCAGCTTTCTTTTGATAATTTCTTACAAAATGTATCAATATACAGAAATAAACTGACCCAGTCATAAAATGTTCATGACATTTATAAAACTCTTTACTTTTACAATTTTTATTTTCATTGATTTCCTTTTGAAACTAATTAATCTTTGCTTATGAAATTGCTAAAACACAAGGAATTTAAAATTGATTAAACCGATGTAAGTTTTTCTATTAATCACAAATGTACTACAAATAATATTGAAAACATGGAATTAACAATACAAGAATACTAAAAAAAAGCTATACAAAAATGATGGATAACATCTAACAAATTCTGGTCATTCTATTTTTTAATATTCCTCTCTTTACATGCTATTGAATTTATTTAAGCCATTTTAGCTCCTGGTTGTTTGATAAATATTTAGCTCAAGACATTGTTGTCACATTCAAAAAAGGCAAAACTTTAAAAATATTTCACTATTATCTTAAAAACAAATACGGTTTATTTTAACCAAAATAGATAAATTCAAGGATTGTAATGTACAATTTTTAAAACCATTTTATTTTAAAAAGTCATGCCATGCTTGCATATTTATATATATTCCTTGTCATGAGGAAATACTTGTAGCAACATTTATTATTCTGCTACACCATTTTGAAATAGTTGTTTATATCATTAAAGAGGTTTCCTTGTATTATCTAACCTATCATTTTAAATTCTGAATAAGTGTTTAGTGACGAAGAATGTATTAGCAACGCAAAAATAATGAAAGTTTATATAAGCAAAGTAAATTTCTCCATTCAGCTATTCATATTTCCATCTCATCTTTAATATTCTGACTGACACACTTGCACAAAATTTAATTTAAATTTATATTTAGTGAAGCTTAGTAAAGAGAAAAACTTGAAAGAAAATTCCTGTTACATTTAAAAGATTTGCGGATAATAGATGGAGCTTGCAGTGTTGTCAGAGTGATGGTACTAAATTGATTGATTGCTGAATAGCCAAGATATTAAAAAAGTGATTCCCATAGCAAAATGAGACAACTCACAAATTAGAATGAGAGCTATCCATTTAGTCAGTAACTTAAACCTGAAATCAAGCTCAGGATAATATCAGGTTTCTTAGTATCGGTTTTTTATATGTTTTTGTGTTCAGGTTATTAAGGAAAAAAATATATCAGAAAATCTAAATTAAATTTTGTGTAATGTGTAATTATATTAAAAAGAATATTGAGGAATATGAAGAGTGTATTGAAAAATTCATTGACAAGTTTTCATGTTTTCTGTTAGGGTCTTAAACTTCCTGGTTGACTCCCTTTCTATGAAATATACTTTTTTTTCCATCGTGTTTTTTTTAAGTTTTCATGTTATGTAGCTTACAATTAGAATGTTGGTAATTTATACTTGTGTATTTGTTTATGGTTCCAAAAGAACCTCTTGGTTCTAGTGGAAATAAAGTTTGTCTAGTTTAGTTAACAACTTTTTTTATCAAGAATAATTTAATGAAAAAGTGTTTATTATATTTATAATGAAAGATCAATTTTATATCACCCCAATATTGATGAACATATTATTAACTTCAATCTTCAAGGGATTTTTCATGTGAAGTTAATATTTTGAAGATTAAAAGTAAAAGATACAACCCTAGGCTTACTACTCTGAAAATGCTATAAATTTTGTATTTTGAAGTTAATTAATATTATTTTATCCTGAACTCGCTATTAAACAAAACTTGTGGAAGAGTCCTGAGGTCAAGATGTGAATAAAATTGGTAAAAAAAAAAGTATTAATAAGAGCATTCACTAAATAATAAAATTCAATGTTAAGAGTACTCTGTTAAAATGCAATAGTTTACCTCCGCTACAAATAAAAATTATTAAAGCCATAAAAATCAAAAAGTTACTATTTAAACATGCTTTTTTAAAATGATTTTTACATAATAAGACTAAATAATTTGTTAGACCAACTTATATGCATACAGTTAATACCATTTTATACTTCCAAATTAAAATTAATATACCTATGTGCACAACAAACATAAGCATGTACACAGTAAAATTTCATTCCTTTTCTAAGAGCTTATCACAAATGAATTCACACTTTTGTTGAACAAGTTGTTTAAAATAAAACCTAGAGAGCCTTACCGGCCTGGTGAATGGAGCTAAGAGATTGTGTCGCATAGATCAAAGAATTGTGCCTTGATTTGTTCGATCTGAAGGGGCTCCTCACTAAGACTAGTGGGTGGTGCCACCAAGTGAGCATTGAACTCTCGATGCAACTTCCAGTTGTTGAGAAGATATGTGTATTCTGCGACCTTGTCCACATCATCCAGTGCGTGATAAACATGTACCAAGCCCCGGTAGTCATACTCGAGTCCTGAATAGCCCTCGCCGAATAACTTTAGGCCTTTACACAAACAAAAGATTCAGGAAGTTTACTTTCACAATATATGGCATGAATTTATGATAAATATTACCAAATGTAGGATCACCCCCCCCCCACCCTTTTTTTTCAGATAACTTATTTTTTTTAGCAATGTGTCCTACTACCCATTTGGGTTATACATTTATGAACTAATTATACTAATGGGGTAGGGATGAGAAAGGTTAAATGTAGAGGAAGTGTACCTGCATTTGCAATGCGAGTAGAAAACTATTTAGGAAAATTAACCCTCAGTACACCCAACCAGAATGAATCCCGATCTTCCTGTCATTGGCAGTATAGTCTATTGTGGGAGAAATGGCTTAGGCCATGCGAGCACCGAAGCGGGTGGCTAGCCTATTTAAATAATATTAAAATAAGTAGATCTCAGTATTGTACTGTTATTTTATTTATTATCAGAGGTTTTTTTTTTCAGCTGGAGGTTTGTGCAAGTTATGCAACAAATAGCAATCTTTATTGACATTAAATATATGATTATCATTTTAAGATCTAAATTGAATGAAGCTCAACAGTAAAAATGACATTTTAAAACAAATAAATTGGGAAAAATAATCATATGGGTAGAAATACAGAAGAAAAAAATAGACAACATTCATTGCATGATAATTACATCAATGGTTATAAGGGGGCGAGGGGTATTCAATACATAGACTAAAAAATCAGTTGGCATCAATGTTGTCAACTTACTAATAGCAATTGAACGCAAGTATAGCTGCTCTGCTTTCTTGAACTTCTTCATGTGGTAGTTGTAGAGGCTTGCTAGGTGTCCTACTGACAAACCCACTTCGTAATCTTCAGGACCAAGAAGTTCTTCTTTCACCGCAATGGCTCTCAAGTGCATTGCCTCTGCATCCTGTACATATCAACATGTACAACTCAATGAAATTTATTCCAATTTTAGACTTATGAGTGAAAATCATGTGTATCCTGGATCAGTACTAGTCAACCATCTTTTGTTTGCCTACTTACTTGAATTTTGGAGCCCTAAAGTTGTTAGGGCATACTAAGTTATACATATTAAATAATCTGCATCTAAGATAAAACTGGTGCTCCCGAATCGCATGTTCTTACATCCGGATCTCTTGTGGATAACCTTAAATCTGGCTCTGGTTATTCAGGGTTTATCAAAAAAATAATATATATTATAAATTTCATGCACCCCCTAAGCTGTCTTTATTCACCTCAGGTTGAATACCACTGGCACTGGATGACTGAAGAGTTTTTTTTATTGTTCAGCACCGAGTGATTTAAGTTCAACTAAACATATTGCTAGATTATACATAAAATTTGCAGGTAAAATAATATTTACAATAAAATACACTTTCTTTCATTCCTTCAGCCATATTGTAATAACCATATTGTGTTTGTTCCTTTTGTATGTTTATATCCACCTTTCCTGTACCTCCTTCCAAATATAGTAAAATTTACACTAAACACTAATATAATAGATTAAAATATAAGTTTCACAATAGTTCAATAGATAGCTAGGCTAGTAAAGGTTTATTAGCTTTCTTAAAATCCATTTTAAATTACCTATTCATTGTTTCTTAATTTCAGTGATATTCATTGTAGTTTCTTAGTTTATAAACAAATGAAAAGGGTGTCAAATAGTGTTACACCTATAAATTTAATTTGAGGGGCATGCCTGTAAAAAAAAAGGAGGTTCCAAAACAATGTATGAATCTTGAAGTCCTCTAGAAGCTATTTGAAGTATTGTTTATTGTAACCTAGGGTGTATATTAAAATAAGCTAAGTTCTGTAAATACTTTTTTTTATAGTATATAGTTGTTTTTAGCACCGCGTCTTATATCCATTCGTGTTATACGCCTACGTACTAATTACATTAAAGGGTTAGAGATTAGGAAGGTTTTTAATTGAAAGGTGGTGCACCCACATTTGTATGAAGGGAGGGTAGAAAACCATTTAGGAAAAAACACCCTCAGTGCACGCAACTGGGATCGAACTCCGATCTCCCCGTCTTTGGCAGTCTAGTCTAAGACAAGTGTAGTGTGTTAGACCACGCAGACAATGAAGCCGATAGTAAATAGTTATAACAAAAACATTAAAATGTGTTAAATATATAATCTATATGCTACTCTTGGATTCATGAATAAAGGCTGTAGAAAATTCAAATACGTTTAAAACAGTATTTTTACTATGAGTTATAAAACTATTTTAAAATAATTTTGTTATTTAAAAATTAGCTAAGTACAGTTTTAGAATGTTTACAGGAATTTTTAATTTTTTAGATTTCTTTAAATTTTATTAGTGGGTATTAATGATTATTGCTGGCAGTTCAAATCCCAGTAAGGTCGAAGTTAATTAGTCTTTTGAACTGTATCCAAAATAGGATGAGGTACATGGAAACAGTTGAAGATGATGACAATGATGAGAGATTCTGAAGTATATAGAAGTTCAGTCCCAGATGTATTATTATTATTATTATTAGAACCGCGTCTTACTACCCGTTTGGGTTATACACACTTACGCTAATGTGTAATGGTAGGGTGATTGTGAGATGAAATGAAGGACCTACAGTTTAACGTGGAATCCGAACCACGGTGGAGGCCTGGCATTCCCCACATTCACAAGATGTCTTGTCAGAGGTGAAGGAAGGGTTTGGTAATCAGATAAATCTTTGCCGGGACCGAGGATTGAATCCCGGCCGCCAGCATAGAAGTCTGACACCTTACCCCTAGACCGCCAGATCACCCCAGATGTAGTAAACCTTAGCTTGTGTTAAAAGTCTTAAAACCATTTATGTGCTTAGACATCAGAGTAAAGGCTACTAGTTATATACCTAGCTTATTTTGTACTAGCAATCCCGCACAGCGTTGCCCGTGACCCACTATGGTATAAGAATTATATAAACCCATCCCCCCTGCGGTGCTCGATTTTCCATGAGAATTTAAATATTAGATTAACAATATTTTCTTCCAAAATTTGTTAAAAATAGCCTAATTAAAATGATAGTTAAAAATTTCAGATCTTTGCATGCTGTAGATTTGGCTGGGCATCGCACACAAACAAACAAGCGCACACATGCATGCACAAGCTTGCACACACACTTCCTTTTATTATTATAGAAGATTGTTAAATATTAAAAGATGGTATTAATAAAAAATATATATTTAACTTAAGCATTATAAAAGCTATTAATTTTGTGCTTTTTTTCAAATGCAAATTAGTAAGAAATAAAGATACCTATAAAAAAATAACACCATGGTCACTAGTATGAAGCAGAGAAAGCACTTTAGTTGTGCTATTATTCCAGATCGTGTCTAATGTTTAATTTTAATATTCTATATCTTAGGAATTTTCCGTGACAAATTAACAGTGCATTTTGACACAGAAGTTTTTCATATCTTCTTCGCATTTTCTTTATTATTCAAAATGGCTGATACGAAAAGTGGGAAATTAAAACAGAATTTAATTTATAATTATTATTATCATCAGAGAAATGTAGATAAAACGACATGCATATGTAAAGTTTACAAAATAATATTATAAGCTCAACAATGTAAATAAAAATTAAAACTTTATTAATAATTTACTAATATTATCAGTAAGCCATTATTAATATAGTTCTTACGTCACAAATAAGGAAATTTTCCTGGTCCTTGTTACTAACAAGATCTAGAAAAATAGTTTATTCAAAAATTAAAAGTAGCGCTAAATGACAACAAAAATTCAAGGTAACTTTGACTTCAACTTTTCTTAGCAAGTTTCAAGATTTGCTTCGCATTTAAAAAGTGGCCTTCGCACACCCCTAGCTATTGGATACTTTAAAGAAAATACACATAAAATTTAATTTAAACTTAAAACATTCTCTTCTTATCTAAGTACCACAGCTTTTACTAACATGATTAGATAAAACATATCCCTTATAAGAATTTTGCTGAGCATTGCCTATTTTTTGAATTTTTTAAAATAAATTGCTTTTATGAAGTATGATATTAGTGATACACATTATTTTCCCTGTTAAGTAACATTCTTGATTTATGTGACTAGGTTGCTAAATAAACAGTTAATTCACAATATGTAAGTTGGGTAGATTCTATATACGATTATTTTCTTATAAGAAAATTGCCAACAATAATTTAAACCAGTTTATTTTCCTTTATTGTGTCTGTTATATTTTCATTCCTTAGTATATTTATTCTTTCCTTACTATATGGAGGGAATTAAAATATTTTTCACTTGATCCTGAATAATTTACTGGATTTAAAATGTAGCCTATGTATTCAACACATCCTATATTTTAGTTCTACTTCTATGGTAAAAGTTTTTTAAATATTAAATGTGGATTAAATTAGTATTTAATTTTAAAAAAACTTCATGGAGTCAGCAAGCAAGTGAGCTATAGTGAGAGAGGTTGCCGTATGTTGGCGAAGATAGTGCCAATATTTGCGGTATGAGGGTGTCATGTGATCAGCCCATCAAGCCCTCAAACTGTTAATAATCTATATTTCCTACTTCTTTATCCTCACAAGGCCAAGTTGAACCCATTCCAGACCCACTGCTTCACAAAAATCTATATATGCCAGGGATCGAACTTGAGTCCTCTGGATCTGTAGCCAGAAAATCTGACCATTAGAGCACCAAGACGGTAATTATTTTATTAAATTTAAATTAAGGTTAGATTAAAATCATTGGAGTCTTGGAGTAGGATTGTGTCAAACATCTAGATTGAATAACTTCAATATAATGAAAGGTCAATCCTAACAAACTAGGCAATTATTAACAAGTCATATGTTCACATTTGAAACACAGCAAATCACCCATTTTTAGGGCATATAGGCTCTTTTTTCAGCAGTGTTTCATTTTATTATGCTCTAGACTAGACTAGACTAGACTAGACTAGCTTATGGACTGGCAATTTTCTGGTACACAGGCTCATTTATCACCCTTTAAATGGTTATTGTTTCTTAGATGGGAAAATTTAAGTTACAGAAAAATTATGCATTAATTTAAAATTTTATCACACAAGAAAATGGATTTCAAGATACCTAAAATAATATATGGATGAACATAGTTACCTGAAACCTTTTCATACTCTGATACAAACGGCCTAGATTTCCAAAATGTTTGGCAGTTTGAACATTTTTCTCGCCAAATGTTGCTGTGGCAAGTTTTAATGCTGATAAATGCAAGTCTTCTGCATTTCTAAGTAGGTCTGCCATCCCTACAAACATAAGCATTTATTAGGACAAACTACATCAGATACAATAGAAGTCTTGACATTTTCATTTCTACCAGCAAATTTTATTATTAAATGTTGGCAAGAATGTTGAAATAAGATCTAATTGTATCTTTTTAAACATCTATCACTTCCAATAAATATGTTATTTTATAGTTTTTATTAGGGACATACGAGAATAGAAAATATCTCAAAAATTCAAGAAAATTCTCAACTCAAAAGTTAAAAAATGAATCTCGAAAATTTGAGAAATAAATAACAGCAAATAATGGCCCTAAGAAATTAAAAAACCTATCTGGGAATTTATTATTCCTCCTGATTGCCAAATTAGAGAATTCACGGGCTTTGAAAGGAAAGATGAAGGAGCACCTTCCCGTTATTTACAAAGCCAATAAAAAGGTGTGGATAACTGGTGCCATGTTCTGTGAGTGGTTGAAAGTCTACACAATACCCGCGTGGAAGAGGTACTGTGCGAAGGAGAATTTAGATTTCAGAATTCTCCTCTTCATTGATAATTCTCCCTCACATCCTCATGACATTCCTGACTTGGATGAGCATGTGAAGATTGTTTTCCTCCCTCCCAACACTACGGCTTTAATCCAACCAATGGACCAAGGTGTAATCGCCACTTTCAAGCGATACTACTTGCGACATAGGTTTGAGCAACTTGTCGCAGCTACAGATGATGAAGACAAGACCAGCATCAAGGAGTATTGGCGGAGCTACAATCTCTTTAACGCCATCAACAACATATCCATGGCTTGGCAAGAGGTTTCCCATACATGCCTCAACGTGGTGTGGCGAAATCTATGGCCTGAATGTGTCACAGATTTTAAAGAATTTGAAGAGATTGTGCCATGTGCAAACACAAACCTCCTCAACATTGCTCATGAAGCAGGCTTCCAGAATCTGGAAATGGAGGACATAAAAGAGGTGGTGAACGCCGAGATTGAGGAACTCACTAACGAGGAGCTACAAGAGCTGGCCCAAAATCCAAGCCCTTAATCTGACAGCGAAGAGGACAAGCCTTCATGCACATTTACTATGAAGAGCATGGCTATTGCATTTCACCGCATTCAAGAAGGACTTAAGATGTTGGCCGATGAAGACCCTGATGTAGAATGCAGCACAAGAGTTCACAGGACTGTCATGGAAGGCCTTACATGTTACCAGGAAATTTACAAAGAAAAGAAATGTGCCGCTAAGCAACCAACTATCCATGCATTCTTTCAACCAGTAGCCACCATGGTGACACATGAGGGGGATAAGATTATGAGTGGTGAGCCAGTCCCATCCATGTCCCGAAATTAAATGTATTCCTGTCCTGAGCTGTTTCCGCGATATGATACTACATGTATTTGTAAGTATTTTGGGGGGCCTTGGAACCTAACTCCTACACTTAACATTGATTCTTAGGGGAAAACATAACTTTTATAAAGTAGTTTTCTATAAAGTTGCGTTTATCAGGAACATAACACAACATTATAAGAGGATTTACTGTATAATACAATCTAAAGCAAGCGCCAGCTTAAATGTCAAAAAGAAACTCTATAAACTATATATTTACTTTAATACACATAATTTTTTTTTTTACTTTCACAGGACTTTTCTCGTGTCTCGATACTTTTTTATATTCTCATCTCAAGATCGTCAAATTATTGAAAAAATTGTTCTCGCACATCCCTGGTTTTTATACATGGTACTATTACAGTTTTTCAAGTATGTAGCTCCAAATCTGTGTTATTTTGTGTTTTTATGTCTGTCTGTCTTTCTATGAAAAAGAATTATTTCTATAAATTTAACAATAATATAACTGGTAGTGATAAGAATATGGCAGTGTGAAAAGTGTTTGAAACAATGAAGAGTGAATTTTATTTGTTATCTATCTATTAATTATAGTTTCAGGTTGGCTTTCTTTCTTATTACTTTCACAGTTTCACTACACTATTGTTCAGTTTTTCCACCTTCAGGAAAACCAAGGGCTTATTTTGAAAAAGAGAATGGGGGTGGAGGGGAAAGAGACCAGATGTTTGAATAGAACAGGAGAAAATATACTTAGCCAAAAGGAATCCACGCTGGGAGAAGATATTGGAGGAAAAGTCCCGGCGTGACAGAATTGCATGGAGGTTATGGTTTGACTGGGTTTCCGGGACACCGGGAGATATCCTGGTGGGCCAGTTTGATTTGTGCTGCCACAAATACTTTAAATTAAAATAAAAACATTAGAGTCAAACTTTTTTTGCTATTAAATTTTCATTTTTGTTGTTTTTGTGTTTATAAACAAAAGTAAAATCATATGCTTAGTGATCTACATAAGCAGTGAGTGGGGGAGCATTTTACAAACTTAAATATATCAATAGTACACCTACAGTGGACTTACCACTTTTGTGGTTTTACATGACAGCTAGCAGAAGCTAGCAAATGGTATCAGTTACGCCAACATTGTCTCAAAATAACTTTTGTCACCATATTTGGAAACAATTATTATTTACTAATTACTACAATTATAATTACTAAAAATATTATCAATCACTTTTAACAATACTTCCTCAAAGATTACAGTATAATTTCTCTTTTCATAATCAAATGTAAGAAAAAAAAGTCTAGTGATTTCATTTTAGTTTTTCTTTTCATTCTTGTGGCAATTACCGGTTAAATAGAGCGTAAAATTCTACATTNGGGGGGGTTCAGTATTTTCTTATATTTCAGAATATATGGTGAGACAAAATTCACAATAACAAAAAATTGTTAGAAACTAAGTATATCAATTATAATTTGACAGCCATTTGGAATCTGTGGACCACTCTTGTGGTATCCTGTTTGTTTGTATCCACATCCAGCCTGTTGTGAGTGGAATATCGATGAGACTGACAATGTTTCCAAACAGTTTTCATGTCATTAGGTTGTTATTAATTTTATATGTATACCTGGTAAAACGTACAATAAAGAGAGATAGAAATTAATAATAAAAAAAATTAGTTTACAAAGTAAAGAGACATTGAGTAGTAAAGAATAGTTTGTATTTTTTCTGTTTCTAATTAAATAGAACAACAATAAACTAAATAAAGTGAAATAATGATGAATAAATCGGAGAGAAGCCCAACTTTCATTCAGTGAGGTTCACAGATCTAGAAAATAGATTAAAACATAATTATGTGATTTAAATTATTATTAACACCACATCTTACTGCCCGTTAAGGTTATACGCAAATATGATTTAAAAAACATGTAATTTTATTTTTAAGCTTCCAATTCAGACAGCTTCATCAAGTAGGTTTTTAAGACAAATAAGCTGGGTTACCATCCTTTTAATTGCCACTGTATGTCTAGTGGCAGCAGTGTAAAATTTAAAAAGGGTTCCTCTTCTTTTCATTGTAAAAGCCATATTGTGTCCATCCCTTTTTATACATTTTGATCCTACTTTCCTGTACCTTATTCTAAATATTACATGTATAAAATAATAATAGTGCCATTGATGGTTGGTTAGAATCACACAATTAATTTGTTATTTTACTAAACCCCTTTAAAGTACTAGAATTTCATATGGTTAAAAAGCTTACTTGTGTTATTATGCACTGTATCTAGAGCTATTTCTTCCAAGATGAGAGCTTTTACCCTCTTTACAGAAGCCAACATGAGATGATTCTCTGGCAACAGCCTGGACATAATTTCTATAGCTTTCTCTGCATGTTCACTGCAACAGGTCAACATTATAAGTCATATTTACATAGCACATTAAAAAACACAAACATCCTATTTATTTTAATACATTACAATCTTGTGCTTTTTGAGATATAGCGTTATTCAACTCTAGGGGTCTCCGAAGCTTTGATAATATTGATTCTAATTTTATATTGTTTGATCCAATAACTCAAATTGAACCAAACTATAAAAAAAATTATTAGGGTTTTAGGGCTGTTGCAAATCCCACAATATGCCTTAGATAAGTTAATATATTTTTAATAACAATTCTTGTGAGGTAAAGTTAATGCTTATTAATTATTATAGTATTTACCGTAGAGTAACTTTTACTTTTTTTTTTACCAAAATATTGAAAATAATCTTTATATAATTTTTGCATAGCTTGATTATACCCTTGGATAATAGATAAACAATTTGAAAACTGTGAGAACTGATTATATAATAGGCAATATTGAAATAGTTTATAATCACTACAACAGTTGGTGCTCTTTATCAGTTAACAATGACAGGGTGAACTATTGTTGTATGAACATGATGAAGGACTTACATTTATCCATAACTTATAGGACTGCGGTTCAAAACTAATCTAATCTTTTTATAGTGTGTAACTCTCTTTATTCAACATCATAAGCTTTGCATATTTAACCAAGATATGATTCGATTTAATAATTATTCGAAATTAACAAATAATATTTGCTTCAATTCAAAATCAAAAAACTTGCTTTGCTGATGTCTATTTTACTTATTTTATAATGATTTTTTTTTGTTTTTTGCACAACATGTAACTAGTATGATCTATCTACATTCAACTACACATAAGGGGCAGGTAGATATTTAAGGAAGGTTGTAATTAGATGAAAATTTAACAATATTTATGTGAAAGAGGAGTTGAAAGCAGTTTATTTCCTTGCCCCCCCTCCCCCCAATTCCCATGAGCATATAACTGGCTGGAATTTGAACTGTAAACTTGTCATCACCGGAAAACCAAATTAGACGAGTTTGACACCTTAGTCACATGGCCATTGGCCACTAATGGAGGTTATGGAGGAATTTAAATGTTTAATAGAAAAGTTATCAACACATTTATCAAAGAAATGTAAATCCAAAATTTTGCATCTAAAACCAAGCATATCATAATAATTTTCAGGACATATAAATGGCTGGGGAAGGAGTGTGATGTGACTTAAAAAAGTATTGTGGTGTTGTTTTATATGTGAACTTGTGGTCCCATATTTCTCTCGAGAGTATGTAGGCCCTAACACATATATCCTCCTTTAAATCTCAAATAATCCTAACATGTAGCACTATTGTTTTTCACTTTGTGATTTAAAAGTTTAATTGTTGTGATTCTATTATCGAAAGCCAGTTGTATATCACTACTTGCTTGCAAGGTTTAGCGTAGTTTTACTAGAGCACCTTTAGCTTTCACAGCTACCGCAACAGCTACAGGGCACCGTCTCGGGCAATCCCCTACTTCATGCTGTTACCTGCGAGAGGAGGGGACTGGGTCATGGTGGAGGAGAGGTGGTGGGGAGAAAGGAGACAGAGTAGTTTACGTTCCAAACAGACCCAGCCCGTGGCTTGAACCTGTTCCTGATGAAAATGAAGATGTTGATGATGATGTCAATAATGTTGATGAAGTGTTGTGACATTAAATTTATTCAAAAGTTTCCAATTCTACAGCACTTTTTCCAAACTTACTTTTATCAAAATATTTAACACTATCTAGTGTAAAAAATGTATACTTGTTTTCCTTACTTTAGTTAAGCTAACAAATGTATACAGGCTTTCATAAAATTGATATTTATTACTTACAGTTCCAACTGGCTTGACTAATGAAATAATGATGCTTAACATAAAGGTATACGAAGCTTCTAAATAAGCATGATTTGACTTCACTTCGAAAAAATTCAGACTTTACTAATTAAAAGGCTTAGCCAAAAAAAAAAAATAGTGACAGCTAAAGTACTAAATTTATGGTTAATTAATGCAATTCTTTACATCATGAAAGAGAAAAATATGGCAGTATACAAAAGTGTGTTAGTGTCATCATTGTTTTATGAATGTGAAGCGTGGGTTTGTCAGGAGAAACACAAGAGTAAGGTGAATGCGGTTGGAATGAGATATCTAAGAAATGTATGTAGAAAAACTCATATGAACAGATTCAGGAATGAATGGGCGCTAAAGGAGTGTGGTTAGAAAGGGAATCCAATAGATCATTGTGAAAGAAGCATATTACATTGGTTTGGGCATGTTGAGAGGATTAGTGTGGATCGAGTGACAAAGCAAATATATAAAGGTAGAGTGTGTGGATCAAAAGAGAGGGTTAAGCCATGTAAGATGTGGCTAAATGTTGTGGACAAATGTGTGAAAAAGAGAAACATTAAGAGTTTTAAGAATAAAGTATCATGCATGACTCTACGCATGGATGTTGTTGAAGCGAATGGAGTATTCAAGAATAGGGAAATGTGGGGAAAGTTAATGAGGATGGATTAAATACAAGTTACGACATTGTTTTTTTTAGTTATATTCACAATTCCTTGCCTAGCCCGTAAGGAACCAGCGTGATTAGGTATGTCTGTATGTATTTTAGCACTGCGCCTTACAACTTGTTCGGGTTATATGCTTATTTACTGATTAGGCTAATGATTTGAAGGATTAAGGAGGTTATATTTAGAGGAAGTGTACCCACATTTGTGTGGAGGGAGAGAGTGTAAAATCACTTTGGAAAACTCACCTTCAGTACACCCAACCGAGATTCTAACATTGATCTCCCTGTCATCGGCAGTATAGTCTACTGCAAGAGTAGCACCTTAGACAATGTGGGCACCAAAGTGGGTAGTAAAATAATAATTAAACTTCAATTCAACTTGGAGAATATTTCATATATTTGATGCAAGTTTACTTTGAATTGAAAACTTCACTCTATTAAGAGTTTATATACACACTATTCAATTTGAAAGATAGCAGGCTTACTTTGACTGGTTACACAGCAGCTTATAAGATAGGGTCATATTGTTATCGTTCAAGGTAAGAATGATACTTTCCAGGGTAAACAGAGTGTTTATGCAGTCTATTTTCAATGCATTCTATTTTATTTATTTGAGGTATTTAACATCAATTTTCTGAACCAACTCATTATATTAGCACATGAGAATTTTCTGTGAGCAAGAGCCAAAGGGCTTAACAATTTTGCCAAGAAAATTATTCTGCATAACACAATCAACATAGAACCAACATGTACTTCCTCTATAAAGGGATCTATGCTAGGGATTTCTATCCCTTAAGAAAATTCCATCAACCGGTGTTGAACCCACAAAAATCCGCTAAGCAATTTAACCTTTGAATCTCGAATTGATTTTTATAGAGGAAAAAATTATTGTATTTATATGTAAATATGGAATAGTTAAACATAAAAAATAGTACCAAAAGAAGTACTATTGCTATTAAAACCAGGAAAGGGTCCATAAATGATTGTAAGATTGATATAAGTCTTTAAAAAGAAAAAGTTTTGTTGGTTGGAACATATTTTATGGAAATAGTATAAAGTCGTGGTGTAAAGATCACTCACCGTGCCTTTAGGAACCTTCCAGAACTATATTCATGTACATAAAGTGCGTAGGCTAGATCTTCATGAGCTATTGCCACATGCAGGTTTATTTTACCAAAGATCTCTCGACGGATATCCAACGCAGTCTGTAAAACAAATTCATCAAATATAAAATAAAAGTTATATATCATTCTTAGGATGGTGACACATGTGACACAAACATAAGTTGCTAATACATACTACACAAACATGAAGTTAGATGGTGTTTATCGAATCATGTTAGTGTCAATATAGCAGAACTACTATATTCTAATGGTTAATAGGGGGTTATCCATTATTCATATACCACTTTTTTCTTACTATTTTTGACCCTCATCTTCCCCATGTACACTAGCCCCATGACTTCTTTGGTGCTGACTGACAGCTCACAACTGACTTCTGACAGTCAACATTTAGGTATATACCTAAATTTTGACTGTCAAAAGTGACAGCTGCTAAACACATGTTTTTGCAGATCATCTGTTTCGGCGTAGTGATACGTAGTTTTGTCTGGTAACTTTTTAAAGCTGTCAGTCAGCACCAAAGAAGCCATGGGGCTAATGTAGCACCATGTAAACATTTAGCCTGACTCCTCACCCCTTAACCTGTGTTACGTAACTTTTCCCATCAAGAGTAAATGTAATTATTTCATAGCGAAGCTTTAGTGACACTAAAAGAGGGATTCATATTGAATACTAACTAAAATATAAGGTTAAATCTATATGTATGTTTACTAATGGTGAAAACATAAACAGGAATATTATTATTTTTAACATTTAAGTTTAAGTATAAGATCTATGTTGTGTAACACTGTGATGTACCCCTTTTCACCCCATGTAAAATCATGTAAAGCCATGTAGACATTAGAGCTTCTCCCAACAGACTTACGTGGTTTATATATGGCTCCTGATCTAGGATACACCTATATACAGGGGTAACGCACAAAATATATATGAGAAGAGGGAGGCGGTAGGGATGAGAGAGTGAATCGTCCAACTCTAGACATTCGGAAATTAAAAAACAACAACCAGGTGACTAGATGACAAGGGCAACATAAAATCACTGAGGGGGGGTTGGAATCCCCCCCAACTAATAATGGGAGGCATAGGAAATTATAAAATTTGAGATATTATATTTGGAAGAAGGTATAGGAAAGGTGGATAGAAACAAATAAAAGGAGGACGAACACAATATTGCCATTGGAAGCAGTGTAAAGTGTGAACTGTGTTCTTCTTTTCATTGTATAGGCCATATTGTGTTCGTTCCCCTTTTATTTGTTTCTATCCACCTTTCCTATACCTTCTTCCAAATATAATACAATTACCTCATAAAGCGAAAAGAGGTTTTCCTTATAGAGTTATAAAATTTGAGATAGTAATATATAGTAGTAATAGTAAAGTAGTAATGGATTATTCATGTTACAAGTGTTTTATTGTTTTGACATTCATCATCATTGCATGTAGGAACACTTAACAAGTTTCGGCTCATAAAAACTCAAGGCTTTATCAAGGTATCAACTTAAATAACTACCTAACCTTCTTAAAGCTACTAGTATTTAGTAGGCTAGTAGTAGTATCCTTAAAACTAGTAGGCAAGGACTATGGCACTACTAGTCAATTTGATTAACTAAGCTTTCTATACACTAGAGTACAAACGGTATCTTCTTTAAATATTTTATGGACTATGAAGTTGGGAATGTTTTAAGAGGAGGGATTGACAGTTGGGAAATTTTAAATTTGTCTATACAAGTCTACGATAAAGAACTTGCATAGTCAAAAGTACTGTAGTACTGAGAAATTTTATTATTTCCTAACTCAAGATCTTGACTCTCCACAAAATTATGACACTCCTCTTCCCCTCTGTTCGATGCCCCTGCCTACACATATAAATTAGTGGTACACATGAAATCGATGAGACACAGGTCTGTAACACATTCGGCTTGGTGGGACGCACATGGCCTGAAAGAACCATGTTTGTATCTTAGTTCTTAGACACTCACATATATTAGAAAAGTTAGTATTCATCTAGAGGTATTGAGAGAGTCTCCTGTCTGCCACAATCACCGCCTAAAGGGGTTAGCTTTTCCTTAACTACTTTGCCCCTCTGGCCAATCAGAGAGTAGTTAAGTACTACAAGAAGGAACGTGTATCACATATGCAGGAAGGCTGGATAAGTATTATGCTAACTGTCTGTGAATGCATAATAAGAAAGAATTTGACATCTTAGGTTACCAACATTATCCTCTCATCTTGTGCAAAAGTACAATTTAGATACTACATACTATGTTTATCAAGAGAGAATATAATCTGTAATACTAAGCTGAGTGTTTCAATCATTGATTTTATTTAGCCCATATCCTAATAACTAACCTCATAGGCTAGGACAGACTGTTGCACCGAGTCAAAGTTGAGGAGATAGAAGCCATAGTCTACTAGTGCATCTGCATACTTTGTGTGTTCGGAGTTGAATGCATCCTTGCTGAGATTCACCGCCTGCCTCGCAAGAAGTCCAGCTTTTTTGAAGTCTCGTTTGACAACACACGCCTTGGCTCCATGACGCAGGACATCAACAGTCACCTTGGTGGGAAGCTCATTGTCAACATGCCGTAGTGCCTCTGTACTCCATTTATATGCCTGCAAAGTAAAGCAATGGCAAAAATCACAACATAAAATCAGACTTAAACCTATTAAGTGGACCTCATTAGCTTGAAGTCAAACTTTAGAGCCAAAACACGAGCTAAAGAATATTTCTACATTGAAAAGCCAGGCAGATGTTACATGAAGAAACTAAGTATGTAGATGTGTAAGGCTTACCAACACAAAAACTTTAGAAAATTGAGTACTTACAACTACTACAAATAAAGATTTGTGGGGCATTCATATAGGATAACCAATAAGTGGAGTGTCACATTGACACTGCATAGCTTCCCTTTAATACCATTCGACTCCTCCATAGGCTAAGGTCAATATAGAGGGATAAATGATTGAAGAATATTATAATGAGTTTGATAACTAATATTTAAATATGTATTCCCCACTGAGACCTTTAGCTACAATGTCACAGTTAGTGCAAGCACTCACCATTAACAACTGTCCAGCACATAACTGGTATAGCCGGAGGTGAATTGTGGGTTGTTGCCAAGACAAGCATGGCTTGGCAAGAGTGTAGGTATTAGTAAATTGTTTATTCCCTTTCATTATCAAACTTTACCTTTAAATATAATTCACAATCACCTTATTTTATGTATGTTGTTGGTCAAGTGGATATTGAACAGGAAGGAAGAGCTGTTTAATAGCACAGTCTTGTCAAGCCTAGCTTGTTCTGGCAACAGTCCCTGCCAATTATTTTCATAAAAAAAGAAAGAGAGAAGTATGACTAACCTCATTATAGTCACTCCTACTAAAATGTAAAGCAGAAAATTCAGCAAAGAGCCCGGCAAAATTGGTTGTTTCGCTGACTTTCTGGAGTTTGTCCAAAATTTCAATGGCCAATTGATATGTTATCTCTGCACCTTTATAGTTGCATGAGGCAGTCTGTACGTGGAGTAATCTGGAATAAAAAATATTATAAATGTTTATTACTGTTTTAGATTATTCTAATCATAATATTTTAAGTGTATGCTGCATTTATGAACTATTAAATGTTTACAGACTTTTTTTAAAATAAATAGTGAAAAGGTTTATAAAAGGTCAAGTTACTTAGCCTTGTCATTGCTTAAAAAAAACACTTCAAATAAAATGTTTGACTTCAAACAATATTGTAATGATACTGTTTTGGACCCGTCCCATATATTTAAAAAGTCATGGATGAAGTGTATTTTTCTTTAATGAACTGCATCTAAAATATCCTTTTAATACTTCATCCATGGAGAATCATGAATTTTTCAGAAGTAATTTCAATATATTGCACTTTAAAATTATTTTCTTTAAAAGATCAACTCCGTTGTAATAGAAAAGTCATGTGACATGCTGGCTCCCTCTACCCAATAGGAAGCCAGGCTTCACAACATCAGGTTGCCAGGAGTTTTTCTATTAGTTAGTTTTGACACTGGTGACAAGGGGTCAAATAGGCAAGGAGTAAGTCATATATAAGCTGCTTACACATAATAAGTATGTAGTGACATAAATATACACAGCACACAATACTAAGAACGAGGAACATGTAATAACAGAGAAAACAATCCATAAATTAATAAAAACTGTATTATTTAATATCATATCTTCAGTATTGAAGGTGTAATCACTCAAATAAATCATGTGCAACATTAAAAGTCTTGCTCATTTCATAAGAATAAGTATCACATATAATCAGAACACAAAACAGTGTGACAAGTGCGCAGTAAGGAATGTAGGCCTACGAATCATCATCATAGAACCCGGTATCATCCACAATCGCGGGGCAATAAAATACCCTATCACCATAATTAATGCCCCATCAAAGCATAAATATCTTAATATAAGCCGTATCGCCATAATATAATGAATAGGGACATACAAAATTTTCATTTGAGATAATATTAATTTGTAAGTGAATTCTGTTTTCGTGTAAATAACATGAATTTAAGTGTTTTTTAAATAAACACAATTTCTTTATAATTGGGCAAATACCACGATGTGAAATACCATTTTTAACGTGGTAACATTGGTGATAGCGCTATGCCAGGGCTGCCATTTCTACGGATAGTATCCGTTTTTGCTGATTTTAAAGGCATAAAATGGATCACAGGATATAGGACCTATAAGTATGTTTTGTGTCATCTGCAGGTGACTGACCAAACTTACTCGTACCGAGTGAGCCCCCACGGCCCTTCAATAACCCATCTCAGAATAGCGCCACTAAAGCTTAGGAGAAACTTATGTTAAATATAGATTATTTTTGCAAATAATAATTAGATTAAGATACCCATGTTCTTTAAACTGTTATTTAGTATATCTTGTATTTTCATCTAATGTTAAGTGTTTAGTTTAGAGTGTAAGAATTTATCCTAACCTGTTCTGTTTTCTTTATTAACTTTCAAGGATAGTGAAAGGTGATCCTTGGATAAATGGATTTTTTGACTGATGTACATTGATTCTTTGTTTTCAGCCTTTAAAAGATTTTGTGCTAGGTTGAAGCAATGATATTAATATATATCGCCCTTGCTAGAGGTGGCCATGTTTGGTAAAATTATATATTATTTATTTTTACTCCCCTCTCCTGTGATATAGGTTTAGTCTATTATAACAACATGTTTCGGTGTTGTTATTGTTTGGTCTAAACATAATTAATAATCGATTATTTCGATATTGTTATTTGTAAAACATGAAGGTAATGATATTGAGATAATGAGTTTGACATCACTAAGTGTGAAATCTTCTGTGCATATTTATAAATGATTTTTCTCCAAATATGTTAAATAAATACACAATATGAACAAAGAATGTAGACAGTCTTATCTTGTTTTTTTAATGCATACTAATTTAACTAGTATTTACATAAATAATATCACTTTCAGCATATATAGCATCACATTTGAGAAAGATAACACCACTTTTCCCTTAAAATTAACCTCACCTTTTGCATGTCTTTAATAATGAATGTGAATACACCAGATAAAATAGGTAGATCAAATATGTGACCTGGTGTATTGTAGAAATTGTAAGAAAAACAACCTAAAATGTTGGTCCTACTAAAGTTTAATATCAGGCACTTAAGCAATATAATCTGGTAAAACCGAATAAAAATGAATTTTAAGGAAATGAAGCAACATTTGTTCAGAGAGAATATATGAAGATAAACTGTGAAGGTAAGTTAAGAGTAAAGTATTCTAGTGCACACCCAGCTTTGCCAGTAGAATAGATAAACTAACTTGTGACAACAGCCAAGAGTTTTCTTCCAATATCGTGGTGTGGCATCAGTTGACTGGCAAAGATCCCTACAAGATAGAAGAACCTTTTCTGCATCCGAAAACCAACCACTGTCACTTAAGAACCCACCTGCAACAAGACAACATCAGCTAATGGCATTTTCATCCTAAATAAAATTATTTTTTGAAATTGAAACCTTTAAAAAATCACACATTTAAATTAGCAAAGTTATACTTACCAAGTCGAAGTCCAAGGTCAATCAACATATCCCTGGCCATTGGATTTGACTTCACGATGCTGCACTTTCTAACATAGCACAAAGCCAAATCTCTGGAGACTCTAGTACAATGATCCATCAGACTCTGTACAAGAACAATAAAAAGATTTAAAGCATCTGATGCGGAAAAAAGGGACTAACTCAACTAAGATAGGTTTTGTTTGGACTATATATTTAAGAAAATTTCAATAGAAAATTTACTGTTACAAACTGTTTTAGACATTTTATTTTATATTACAAATTAGGCTTATTGTGCTTACATTTTTTTAAATTTGTACGGATTTATTTTGGAATTAAAATACTTAGATTTACACATGATAATTTAGAACTTGCTTAATTTTCATGCTTAAGGTTTTTTGTGGCTATTTAGAAGTCAGCAGTATTTAAAAATTTGCCTATTACAATTATTTTATAACATCCAAACCAGGGCTATGAAGTTCGGAGTTGGAACCAATTTTAGGGTGGAGTCGGTAAAAATGTACCAACTATGACACAGGCTTCAAAATAAAAACTTATAATATTACAACAATATGTGGTAAATACTACATAATTTTAGTTTTATACTTTTTATTAGGGCCAATATTTCTGATATAGAATGACAAATTTATTCAAATATAAATTCAAAATGCCAAAGAAGCTTCCCATGAGATAATCTGTATTGGAGAATTTTACTGCAGTAAAGTTTGTATTATTAATTAGACCTAATATATGATGTTTGGCTATAAAATAACTGGACTAATATTCTAAAAAAATTGTATTTACAAAACTACTCAATGGACATGTTATCACATTTAATGTAGTCCCCTCCCCGATCCCTACACCTCACCACACCAATCTTCCACTGTTGGAAGCAATGTTTTAGGTCCTTTTCTGAGAGGCTGTACATGAGCTTCGTTGCTTTTTCCTTCATAGCATCAACAGACTCAAAACATGTTTCTTTTATTGCAGACTTGATCTTAGAGAACAGAAAAAAGTCACAAGGGGCTAGATCAGGTGAGTAAGGTGGATATTCCAACACTGGAATCTTGTGCTTTGCCAAAAACCTCTGCTTTGCTTCGATTTTGTGCTTTATGTGCTGGTGCGTTGTCATGATGAAGAATCCACGAGCCGTTCTTCCACATTTCAGGTTTTCTTCTTCTTATGCGTTCACAAAGGGTTGTCAAAACCTCCTTATAGTAAACCTGGTTAACAGTTTGACCTTAAGGTACCTAATCAATGTGAACAATCTCTCGAATATAAAAAAAACTATCATCATTGCTTTGAATTTTGACTTGTACATCCGTGCTTTCTTTTGTCTCGGTAAACTGGGACTCTTCCAATGCATGGATTAGCACTTAGTTTCAGGCTCGAACTGAAAAAAACCACAATTTGTCACAAGTTATCACATTTTCTAAAAGGTTTGGGTCATTTTCGATGTTATGAAGGATGTCAGCACAAAACAAGTGTTCATTCAAGTTTCCTTTGCTCAGGAGTGAGCAACATTTTAGAGCAAACTTTTTTTCATGTGTAAATTTTCAGGTAAAATTTGTAGAACAGTTTCCTTATCGATATTAACTAAGTCAGCAATTGCCCGAATGCTCAGGCGTCAATTTTTTCCTAACAATTTCACTCACTTTTTCAATATTTACATCTGTTTTTTATGTGAGAGGACGGCTAGGGCGTGGATCATTTTCAATCTGTTTCCTCCCCTCCGTAATTTTTTTTAAACTAATAGAACACTTGAGTACGAGATAAACAATATCACCATAAACTTCCTTTAACAAAGTGTACGTTTATGTAGCGGATTTCCCAAGTTTTACAAGAAACTTCACGTTGACACGCTGCTCACCTTTTACACTCAAAATAATTCTGACGGAGCTCAGGTACACGGTCCACTTCGAACAAGGGCTACCACCGAACTGTTGGTCACATGAGCTTGAAATTTGGAAGGTAGAGGGAGAAAATAACAAAGATCAATATCTGACCCTGCTGGTTGTTGCCGAGACCTCAGGTAAGTTTCAAAAAATTAGTCAGGTTATTTAATAGTCACACCTCATACATTAGCTATTTCTGAAGGAGTCAGTGTTGGACAGTAGAAAAATAGAGGAGTCGGAGTCAAAAGCTCTACAACCCTGATCCAAATAGACATATATTTACATTAACCATGATATTTTAATAATATCAGTAGAATATTTTGGTTTTGTAGACTAATATTATTACTGGTTTTTTGTACAAATGATTAAAGAATGTGAAAGCTTTAAAATATTATGATTATACTATCATAAATCACTAGTATGTCTGGTCCAACAATAC
This sequence comes from Timema californicum, assembly GCA_902141385.1. Classification (NCBI taxonomy): domain Eukaryota; kingdom Metazoa; phylum Arthropoda; class Insecta; order Phasmatodea; family Timematidae; genus Timema; species Timema californicum. The sequence continues at coordinate 525,024 of CABFOW010000035.1, read as the reverse complement.
AGTGTGTAAAGTACAATATGTATTCAACATTTTTGTTGTTTTAGTTATCATTGCATTTTACTATCGGTTCAGGTCACACATGCATGATCATTACTCTAAAGGCTTAAGGGTGAGGAAGGAAGCAATTGAGAGAATCAACCCACGTATGCATGGAAGGAGAAACCACCCTCAGTAGACTCGACAGGGATTTGAACCTTTATCTCCCTGTCATTAGCTGGCCAGTTTAACATGAGAGGAGTGCCTTAGTCTCTTATACCATTTGGTCACATAAGCGAGTTTTATTCAACTTTTGATTCAAACCAAAGTCTTTCAGAGGTGTTAATTCAGCACCTAAAGCACAATGACTCAAATCACGACCAATGTAGATGAATCATTAACAGGTATCATATCTTAGAATTAGTGTGATCTAAGCTACTAAAGTTATACTTTAAGTACCAAAGTCATCAAACTTCTATAAAATGTAAAATAAGTTATTAGGTGCTCTTCATGTCAATATGCAATATCAGTGACTAACAATTAAATTTATTTTAATGTATTGTTAGTAAATTACCTGAAACATTCTCAACAAGACTTGTCGGCGGCTTGACACCCTTAACAGACGAGAAAAAATGTCTATTTCACTCAACTCCAATCCTAATAGGCAAAGCCTCTTTTCAGTGTACAACTGAAAATAAAAAATGTCATTGCTTAAATATAACAGCTATTTAGTTAATTTTAGTTGTTTAAAAAATATTTTATAAGCTCTTTTTTGAGCTGATATGAGAGCCAGACAGAAAACCACAAAAATTTCCAAATATAGTTTTGATTCATGTGTATCACCTACTGATGTGTTATTTGTTAGACACAGAATCAGTACTGATATTGGAATCAAAATATATTTTTTATTAGCACTGTGTCTTACCACCCGTTCAGGTTATATGCTTAAGTAGGCTACTAATTACGCTAATGGGTTAGGAATTGGGAAGGTTGAATTTAGAGAAAATGAACCCTCATTTGTGTGAAGGGAGAGTGGAAAACCATTCAGTGAAAACTACCCCCAGTTCATCCAACTGAGATTCAAATCTCCATCTCCCCGTCCTCGGCAGTAGAGTTCAATCCAAAACTACCATGTTAGCTAACTACGCTGCTGAGGCGGTTATCAAAATCAATTGATTGAATATGATTCAGTTTTCAGGACAAATCCTGGGGATAACAATCACATATGCATCGGTGATACACATGAATTAATAATAGGCGTAATAAGGGCAGGGCAGCATAATGTCAGTTATGAGTCACTAAAGACTGTGATAGTGGATAACTATGGGTAGCTGACACCTTCACCAGTTACCACACTTAAGGGGTGTTTAGACTATGCCTTTTTTCATGCAACATTATATGCCTCTGTGCATCATGCCTCATGCAACTCGACCTATTTTCACTTTTACATCTCTTTCCATGCGTCAGTGAGTTTTGAGATGTTGTCATAAGAAGTACTTGCTGCTGGAGCTATTGTCATTATGCAGCATAAAAACAAGCGGAAGTGTCGTGATTAGGGATAATATTTTATTGGGTATGGTTGAACCACACATTTAAAAACAATATAGGCCTACTACAGTTATAATCAGTGTGTGTTGACCACCACAAAAATGGATAGCTGTGAAAGTCATTGGTGAATTTGATTGTTTTTTAGCACTCCACTCCATCAAAGAAAAAACAAAAACTTTCACAGAAAACACAACAACTAGACAAGTCAACAACACCACCTTTGACAGTTCTAAAGTGACTGTGGGGCATGATTATTGAAATGTGCTCCCCAAATATTTATGGAGCACTTGGTGCCTACTTGTGGTTAAGCACACAACTACAATTGGGGCATGCACCTCCTCCAACATTCATCTCCTCTGTACCTAGTTGAATGTAGCATATTGCATGAAAAAAGGCGTTGTCTAGATGCCCGTTTACAACAACTAGTGAAGGCTGGTTCTGGTTATGAGACAAACCATAATGGCTCAGTGATAGAGCATTTGTGTGCAAAGCCAAAAGTCCCAGTTTCAATTACCAGGTCCAGGTTGTCATTTCACTTTTAAGTGAATTTTACAAATATTAGTCTGATCATGTCCAGCCACATTTTTTATATTTAAAAACAAAGTTGGCTATGTTTGTGAAGATCTAATAATTAGAGTGAACATAAGTTTAAAGCAACAAGCTGAAAAAAATTCAGGCCTATCACATATTTCTATAATTATTGATCTACGGGAAAAAAAGAATATTAAAAATACAAGAATTAAAAAAATATTCACATTACATATATTTTATATTAAACAAACCTTCGAGGGAACTTCAACTTCAAAGGACAAACCTACAGTGTAATCTAGATTTAGGAGAAATTATAGTGCCATGACAAAATTATCTTGATTCTGACAAATTTTCAAACCCTCAAGATTTTATATTGTTTAGATTTAAAAATGACCTCTAGCCATGAGAATTGGACTCGGAACCTTTGGTTTAGTACACCAATGCTCTAACCACTGAGCTAACCAGGAATTGTCCCCTGTCCAGTGTCATTCTTCACCCATATTTTAATATTGCAAATCGAATAATACTGAGATGTATAAAGTTTGATGGTTTTGAATAACCATACAATTTAAAATGAAACTCACTAAAATCATAAGCGAAACACCCGCCTTGGTGGCGTAGTTTGCTAACGTGCTTGTCGTATTGAGCTTGACTGCTGAGGACGGGGAGATCAAGGTTTGAATCTCGGTCGTGTGAACTGGGGGTGGTTTTTCCTAAATGGTTTTCCACTATCCCTCCACGCAAATACGGGTTCACTTCCTCTAATTCAACCTTCCCAATTCCTAATCCATTAGCGTAATTAGTACTTAAAGCGTATAACCTGAACAGGTAGTAAGACGTGGTGCTAAAAAAAAACCATAAGTGAAACATTGAGAAGTAAATATTGATAGCTTTGTGTTGAATTAGGTTCTGTGTGTTATAATGACTCCTACCCGCTTTAGTGGCCGGGTGGTCCATCGAGATACTCTCGCAGTAGAATATATTTACGATGATGGAGCTCAAAGTTTGAATTTCAGTCGGATGTACCAAAGGTGGTTTTTCCAAAATGATTGACCACTCTCCCTCCACACAAATAGGGGTACACTTCCTCTAAAAATAACCTTCCTAGTCCCTAAAACCATTTGTGTAATTAGTAAATAAGCATACAAGTCGAACAAGTAGTAAGACTGGATACTAAAAAAAATATGAATCATGATCTTTTCCTGTTTTTATGTCATCACTTTGATTTGATTTTTTGATAAATTGAATTATCTATTGATCAATATTAGAAATTTTTAATCTATGATGTATGAAAGTTTAGGTTTAGCTAGAGTTGATAAGAGCCATGGTAATACAAGTAAAGTATATAGATTATCAAAGGTTTGAAAGTTAGGTTTGTATGGTAACAGGCTAATTATTTTACATATAAATTTGGGCTTTTATATCTGTGATGTCATCTAAGCTGTGGGTGGAACAGTATAGATTTTATGTTTTAGTCTAGTTTTTAGGTGTGTGTGAGACTGGTTACATAGTGTAAGTTAGGCCTAGTGTCATTTGTAGATTCTCAAGATATCTTCAACCAAGATACAACTATAATTGTGTTTCATTTTCAACGGTTGGGTTTGCTTAGAAAAGAGTGAAATGTAGTTGTTATAAATTTAACTATTATTTTGTGTTTCTAAAAACCATTCTTTGGAACATATTTTGAAGTGTTCCCATATGCTTGTAAGCGAGACGCATGGCCTACAGGCCATATTAGTAGGGGCCTACTTATAATACTTAGCATCATATCTTACTGCCCGTTTGGGTTATACACTTATGTACTACTTACACTAATGGGTTAGGAATTGAGAAGGTTGAATATTGAGGAAGTTAACCCACATTTTAATGGAGGGGGAGTGGAAAACCATATCGGAACCACCCCCCCCCCCCCC
>CABFOW010000035.1:431446-520846 GCA_902141385.1 Timema californicum | reverse complement strand
CCCCCCCCCCCCCTTTTCTAATTGATGCACAGTCTTTTTTTCACAAAGAAAAATACTATTCTAAAATAATATTAATTTGTTTGGGAGGGTCTGGGGGAGAGGGAGGAAAGTGAGTCTTAAATGTGTGATATTGTGTATACTGTCCCTGTATTAGTCTGTTTCCCTTATTACTTTTGTGTGTATTATTAATAATAAAACATTTATTTACTTTATTAAGATATATTAGGTTATATCATGCTGAGTTTCATTATTTAAAGGTCTGGGCTCCTCTCCCTCTCTACCCCAACGTATTTAAAGCATGTTATGTCAATAAAAGTTTGAAGTGATATTCCAGACATAAAATATGTTTAAATTTATCTAATAGATATTTTATTGCAAACTGTTAAACTATGCATTTATTAATTGTATTTTGTTATCTGGATATTTATACTATTAAGGCACCAGAAATTTTAAGAAAATATAACTGCATTTGCTTGTAGGGAGTGTGGAAAACCATCAAGCCACCCTTTCAACATCCAACTGGGAATCATACCCTTATCTCAAGCTGCTGCAATCCAGTCTGTGATAGTGACCATGTGACCAATGATGCTGCTGACAAACAATACTGCCCAACATGGCACCAAGCTAGAGTTTTAAAGTTGTATTTTTGTTGCTAATCAAATATTTTTACTAAATTTGAAAATGTGTGTATAAATTTATCACAGGATAAAAACTTGCACTCTGCAGGGGAAGTGTTGGATATTCACTAGGTATTCTACTATAAAAAGAGTAAAATATATTTTAAAATAAGAGGGAAACCTGTGCAATACAAAATAATATATACAGACCCCCTGCTTACACTTATTAAAACAAAATTCTACAAGAGAAATATAAAGAGATCACAAAGGGGTTAAAAGCAAAAATGAGTTACCTTATGATACAAATCAAACATGACATTTTCAGGCATCATTCGTAGTTCATTTTTAAAACACTGGTAGCTGTCAATAACAGCTGATACACTTAATTCGTATAAAGTGTCTGTATTCTTTCCATTTACACATGCCATCTTTAAAAGTCAGCTAATAACTTGGTACAGTCACACCAACCTTATGACTAATTGAATCCTATATACCATTTTCATGGTCTTTGTTTTTCAAAGCTGACCAAAATAAGCTTAGTTTTTTAGTTAAAACGAACTTCCGTGTAGCTAGTCGTAAAATAATTCGCGTATTTTTTGATTTATTTTAATTTGATTAGCCTTTATTGTCATACAATAAAATCATATATTGCACACTCTGTGTATCAAAAATTCAGTAACATATTAATACAATAATAAACTATGCAATTAATAGTTACATAGTGTCAACATGTTGATTATTCAATTGATTTATTTGTTTATTGACTCGCTTCCGTTCATGAAAAAATAGAACTCTTCTATCATCTTCATATATATTTGTTTTCCATCTATAATTAAATATTTCACTCCATTACTATCTATTTAAAAATTTAAAGCTTTCCCATATCAGCTGTTCTAGGTAATATTGTGAGTTTCCACCGAATATACATTTCCTAAACGGCCCTACCCGTAGGCCTACTCGCCTTTACATCCATCTTCATATTTTCCCACATTACTCTTACTTTCAAAATGCCATTAGACATATCCACCCCCTTTAACTCTTGCATTTCCAAATATCACTCAACTCAAATCTTGATTTATAATTATCCATTAAGTTAATTATCCAAATTCTCTCTTTCATGTGTCTGCTTCTACTTCATTTATGCCATCTCCCTCATCGTAATCAGTTTCTCTATCTAAAAAAAAAATAGAATCACTATTATTATTATTATTATTATTATTATTATTATTAGCACCGCGTCTTACTACCCATTCGGGTTATACGCACTTACGCTAATGTGTAATGGTAGGGTGATTGTGAGATGAAATGGAGGACCTACAGTTTAACGTGGAATCCGAACCACGGTGGAGGCGTGGCATTCCTCTCATTCACAAGATGTCTTGTAAGAGGTGAAGGAAGGCTTTAGTAATCAGATAAATCTTCGCCGGGACCGGGGATTGAACCCCGGCCGCCAGCATATAAGTCTGACACCTTACCCCTAGACCGCCAGGTCACCCAATATTATAACTGCTTCTCAGCTAATAATAACATCTTTAACAAATAAATAAATGTTAATGACCCGTTATCAAGCTCATTTAACACTATGCTTTTGATAAATGAACCATCTTATCGGGGGTATAATAATGAAGAAGGGTATGGGGAGTATCACCTCTCCTTCAAATTTGATATTGATGTTGAAAGAGCCTGCTTGGGAATATTCACTGATTCTTTAATTTAAATAAGAGCCGTTTTTATCAAATTGTCTCTCACATATGCTAGGGACTGTCAGCAGCGTTCAATAATGATTTATTAAAATGGCCTAAGGATTTATTCCTGGAAATTTATTTTTGTGGGATAAGGTTTTTAGTTGTTTACGGCCACACTGAAGTTCTCCAAAATGATATGGTAAGGAATTTAATGTAATATGAAATCCCTCTTGAAACAATTTAATGTTTAAAATATATATAACTAGGGTTGTGAGTGTTATGAAGTTAATGTGACTTTAATTAGATAAAAAATAAATGAAAAAATATCATTGCTGAGGGAACTGCTGGTGTATACAGAAAGAAAGCAGGCTACCTTACTACTGATTTCTGCGCCTGTTAGCACTGGAGTCCAGCGCGTGTAATTGTACACAAAGGACGCAAACTGAAAGCCTAAAATCCTACAAATTTTCACTAGGTATTACCACAATTAATATGTTCATTTCAGCCATCATCTGATGATTTTTTACTTCTTTACAGTGTTAATACAAAATTGGAAATAAATAAAACGGTAAAAATCCTATACGCCATGTTAGGAAAGATTATAGCAAAAATCATTAATTCAATGACTTAAAGCAAGACAAACAACAAAGAGTTTTTCAATACACTATATGAATTTAGATAAAGAAGGCTTTGAACAATATAAAACTGAAGTGTTTGTTAAATCTAACCAAACAGAGGTACAAAGGCAGCCTATGGAAATACCAACAAATTTTGTTTAAATAAATAAAGATATTTTTACAACATTTATTTCACTAGCGAAAATTGATACTAAGCTTTAGAATAAGTAAGGGTTAGCGAGGAAACAGTTTATTTTCACAATTTTTAAATCACAGTTAAACGAGTTTATTATATATATGTATATATACTGTATATTAATGGCCTCAATTGGAAGGTATGTTTATGTAAGCATTTTATATTGTGAGTGGCGAATGACATAACGAGTGTTACGAGGTTGTTATGATGATTCAACAAAAAAAACTAGAGGAACTTCCGCAAAAGGAAGTATCAACAGTCCTAAGCTATGAACCAGGTCAGCGGCCCGGTTAAAAGGAGGAGATCTTGAGCTTCTTGGGGCTGAAAACAGAAGATCGTAATCTATGAGGTCACACTGCCAGTCACATGGCCACGCAGACTAAGTCGTTAGGTTCGTCAAGTACCAGTTGGGGCTAACGCTTGAGCCCATGGAACCATATTCAACGACCGTGCAGGGACCACCTAGCAGTCAGACAGGCCATTAGGTAAAACTCATAACACTTCGTTCGATCACTCGCTTCTCTATATTCATTAAGTTCTTCACTTTAACTGCACTTTTAACATCATATTTGTAGTAGTCATAGTAGTATTAATAAACATTTAAAAGCCAAGACTAACGTCAATCATGAACCCACATGAGTATTCATAAGATCCCCCAGCTCCCACCCCGCCCTTATTTGGGTCAAAAACTTTCTAACAGAACCATTAGCCCACAGCTAGTTCTTGGGAACGATATTTGGATCCACAAAATATCCTAATCATTAATGTCTAGAAAAGGGCTAACTTTATTTATGTGTGCACTAAAGGTTCATTATTAGGCTAAATCCCCCAAAACTGACAACGTTCCTATTCCACTGTATTTTATTGTATTGCTTAGCTATTACTAATGTTAGGTAACCATCAACTATAAGAAATATTAATAAAATAATCCAACCTCTACTTCCTACAAATTTATGAAACCTAGGGAGGTTCGATTCATGGGCTTTGTATCGATCATCTGGATCAATCTAGATCAAGAGGTGCAGTATCGATCTAGGCAAAAGATCGAGTTCATTGAATCGATATTCCAAAGATCTATCTAACGATTCATGTAAATAAAGTTTGATTTATTTGAATACACTATCAAAAAGTGGCGCACTCGTTTAATATAGCTCATATGTGGGCTTACGCCATGAGGATTTTCCAATTTCCAATTTCCAAAGATGCAATTTATTTGACAACTAGAAAAGCGATTAGATCTACTTTTACTAACAGCTATGTGATCTTTAGCTGTGCCTTTTAATATATATTATTAATAGATGTAAAATAATTGTATTAACATTGTAAAACGTTATCAATGCTAGTCCCCAAAATCTAGTGTTTTATTAAAGTTTGTTTTACCAAAATTCTACTTACCTAAATAAAAAAATGTGTTTATGATTATAGGTGGCTAACACTCCTTGTAACAACCTATTCAAAAATGTGATTTAAATTGGAAAATAATCATTTTCAAGTACAGGACTAAATCCTCCCTGTCCATCTTAAAAACAAAGTACTCTCCCTAGAAGTTTCTTAGAGTAAGAGAGAAAGGAGCACAAGGTAGCTCAGTATTTTTGCAGTACTTATGGTTTTTGTTTTGCAGCCAAAATAAAAAAATATTATTTCAGTACAGCAAATAAATTAATTTAATTGTATATGTCTTATAGTTATTTCAACAGGGATATTTGCTATGATAATCATGGCATTCGAAGATAGTTTTTCTTTTTCGATGAATTAAAAACTAAATTTTAGCCACTTTGTAAATCAACATTTTATTTTATTTGACCAAAAATTTTTGTTGTACAGTACAAATATGCTGTTTACTAATTTATAATAGGCTTCCTTGTAGCAAGCGACACTGTTTATGACCAATTCTCATTATTCATTACTGCCCTGCCCTTAATCATCTTGTCCAACATCCGTAGGAATATCGTGTGGTACCCGGTTAAATACTTTCTTAAAATTCAAAAGCATAGGGTAAACCTTTCAGTCCTTGCCCAACCACAAACCTCCTATTATATTCACCATTTCTAAATCATTCATTAGAAAATTTATCTCCCCAAATTGTTTTATGCCCGATCAATTTAATATGTTTGTTCTATCTAATATAGCTGTTATTGAATAAACCTCTTGACGTACAGTCTACCCATCGTAGGAGGATGGTAGCTGAGAATTAGCAATTATTACCAGGTCAACTCTCGTGTATGCATTCCTCAAATAATATAATCTGAAAGACAATATGGTGAATTGCTGTCACTTTAGGCAGTCAAAAGTTTCATGACAAACAATTTGTTTTCAATTATTTCTTTCTTTCGATTGTTTATTAAAATACGAACTTATAATAAACAACCATTTGGATGTTTCTTTTTTGAGAGACATCTGTGATTAATTTAAAAATAATTTACAAACAAGAGTTTCTAAAAGAAAGCTTTCTTTCTATAATATATGTTTTGTTTTGAAACTAATACTTGGTACCTATGTCTCTTTCTCTGTTATAATGCATTGATTTTATAAATCATGGTGGTCAGTTAGAAGAGGTTGGCTAGTATAATTGATTTCTCTAATATAACTGGATATACATAAACATACACAATGCCAAGGACCATAGTGTGACGTTCAAGTTCATCTGCTACAGTGTGGAGGGACAAATTTAACGGTTTCTTTCAATGTTCTTATGCGAAAACATGTCTCTGATGACTAAAAGTGTTGTTTTTTGAAAATAGTGAAGTTTTATACCACATCTTCCTGAAGAAACATTTACATTAAACGATATACAATTCAGTTTTACGAGTAATACTTTACAAATATGAATAAAATCCTTAACATATTTAAATATGTAGCTTTTAGCAATGTTTTTTACAGTTTACCAGGACTATACTTATATTTAAAGTTAGCTATTAGCTTGTATATTGGTTTCAGAAAGAATATTATATTGAAAGTTCGATAAATATAAGGAATATGGTATCTAAAAACTTGATTACCGCTATATTTGTTTTAATTACAAAATTTGTGTAGTTGCCATATGTTCAAACTATTACTTAGATTATAGGCTTGTAGAAATGATTATTACATTACAATTTTTTATTTTTTTTAAAAAAAAGGTGGCTCATATCTTGTATATTGCTTCCAGGAACAATATTATGTTGAAAGTTTGATAACTATAATGTAACAAGTTAGCTCAAAATTGTATTACATTTGTTTGAATCCTATACTTTGTGTACAAGTCTTACGTTCAAATGATAATTTAGCTTATAGGCTTATAGGAATTACGGTATTAACTAAGCCCTGATTTTAGTCAGAATACTAATCTGTAAGTCTTTATTTCGTACCAGAATCTATCATATATTTAATATTTTGGTAAGATAAACGGCCATCTAGAATGAAAGTAGAGATTCTCTTCTGGAAGGTATTTTATCCTACCTAAACACTACCATAGAGTAGGATTCTGGTATGAGATAAGGCCTTCCAAGCTGTTATGAATGTGAGGAAATGGGTTGTCAAGTGATTGGCTACACTGGGATACACACGCTAGTGTGAAGGACAGTGGGTGTGGACAAAAAATGTATCAGTCATGGAAGTGAACAAGTCTTTTCAGTACACAGTGTAAGACTAGAACTATAGCAAGTTACCCACCTCGGTGGCGTAGTTGGCTAACGCGCTAGTCGTGTTGAGCTCGACTGCTAAGGACGGGGAGATCGAGGTTCGAATCTCGGTCGGGTGAACTGGGGGCGGTTTTTCCTAAATGGTTTTCCACTCTCCCTCCATGCAAATGTGGATTCACCTCCTCTAATTCAACCTGCCCAATTCCTAATCCATTAGCGTAATTAGTATTAAAGCGTATAACCCGAAGGGGTAGTAAGACGTGGTGCTAAATAATAATAATAATAACAATAATAATAATAATAATAATAATAATAATAATAATAATAATAATAATATAGCAAGTTATCACGTTTGTAGTATGTGCAAAGTAGCCTCCAGAATTGTCTAGAATATAACAGTGGCGACGAGGTGTAAAAAAGAATGCGCGTACATTTTGTTTTTCGTCTGGATATTTTCCTGGCGAACGAAATTCTCCTTCATGCAGGATAGGGAGGAAGGGGCTTCTGTTCGCGTTACTGAATCAATTCCCAAGTTTAATATTGAACCTTTTGATCCGTCTAAGTCCAACTGGAAAGTTTACTTAAAAAGATTAAAAAATAAGCTTAGGATTTACAATGTACAGGAAGACAAGCAGACTTTATATTTATTAGACGCCATTGGTGAACATGCGTACGAAAGGTTATGTGATCTGTGTGAGCCAACCGAACCAGAGTCTAAAACATTGGAACAACTTGCAAATATTTTGACTACATTTTTTCAGCCAGAACCGAATGCACTGGCAGAAAGGGTTAAGTTTCAAAACAGGGTGCAAAATGAAGGGGAATTACCAGCTGATTTCGCAGCTGAATTAAAAAAACTTACGCGTTATTGTAAATTTCCAAATGATTGGTTCGATGACGCCCTTTGTACTCAATTTGTGCACGGATTGCGTTCTCAAGATCTGAAATTGAAACTAATGGAACTTCCCACAGTTAATTTTGGGTCTGCTGTTGAGTATGCTAGTTCTTACTCTAGTTTACGTCTTTCGGTCCCACAAGATGATATTTGTACCACAAATGTCAATGTAGTTCAAAAGAAAGTTCAGAAACAAAGATTATATAAATCCAATAAAGGAAAGATACGTTGCATACATTGTAACTTTACAAACCACGATTCTAGTAACTGTTGGTATCGAAACGCTTCTTGCCGTATTTGCGGGGTCAAAGGCCATATAAGTCCTGCATGTGAGAAAAAGGCTATCAGTGACACAAGAAGTACTTATCCAGATAAAAAAATGAGTTACTCTAAAAGAAATAGGGCTTTATACCAGGTATGCTCAGAGGATCAAACATCAGATGGAGAAAGTATCAATTTAAATGAAACTTCTGGTGTGTTTTCTGATATTTTTCATATTAAAAATTCAGTGAAGCCTAATAAAATCATGGTACAGCTAACAGTAGATGGGGTAAATATGGCGTTCCAAGTTGATACAGGGGCACATGTAACATTAATCAATGAAGCTATCTTTAGGAGCAAGTTTCCAAATAAAGAAATTTTACCCACTACAGTAAAATTGCGTACCTATACCGGTGCACACATACCATTGTTAGGTAAAGCTAATGTCTTAGTTAATGGAAACAAATTGGATTTATACTTGGCAGAGGGGGATTTCGCCACCATAGTAGGTCTTGAGTGGTTACGAACCCTTAAGTTAAATTGGACAGAACTTTTAGGAACTGTAAACGCGATCAATAAACCTTCAAGAACTCCCAACAAAAATGAAAATCTACAGGATATCTTAGTAAAATTTGAGAATGTTTTAAGAAAAGGAGTAGGTAAAGTCAAAGGAGTGGTGGCTCAGATCCGACTTAAACCCGACTCTGTTCCAGTGTACAGGAGACATCGTAATGTGGCCTACTCTCTTGTTCCTAAGATGGAAGCAGAATTGGATCGCTTGGAAGAAGAAGGTATTTTATCCAAAGTTACCCATGCGGACTACGCTACGCCAGTGGTTCCTGTAATGAAGAGTGATGGTACAATCAGGATTTGCGGTGATTTTAAGACAACCATCAACCCTCAACTCATCATTGAGGACTACCCCATTCCGAATATTGAAGGTATTCTTGCAAATATAGGAAATTGTTCATTTTATTCAAAACTTGATATTAGCCAGGCTTTCAATCATATTGAAGTTAAGGAGTCTGATCGCAAGTACTTAACAATTAACACTATAAAGGGGCTCTATCAGTATAATAGACTTCCATTTGGCATTACTACTGCTCCCGCCATATGGCAGAGAACAATTGAGGGGATTCTGAAAGATATTAAAGGAGTTCAAGTTTTTTATGATGATATCTGTGTTAGCTCCGAAACCGAAGCTCAACATTATCAGTTGCTCGAATCGGTGTTTCAGAGGCTGGAAGATTATAACATCAGGGTTAATGTGGACAAGTGTACCTTCTTAAAACCCTCCATTAAGTACTGTGGATTTATCATAAGCAAGGAGGGTATCCACAAATGTCCTGAAAAGGTGGAAGCAATTTTGAAAATAAAGCCACCAACTTCAGTAACAGAATTAAAATCGTTTTTGGGGGCAGTCAATTTCTATGGTAAATTTGTACCAGACCTCAGTACTTTAGCCCATCCCCTTTACAATCTTTTAAAATCAGGAGTGGATTTTAATTTCAATGAAGCATGTGTCAAATCTTTTGAACAAATTAAGGAAACAATAGCATCTGACAGGGTACTTACCCACTTCGACCCGAAGAAAAAAATTGTCCTCTCTACTGATGCCAGCCCTTACGGTTTAGGGGCAATATTGTCCCATCGCATGAGTGATGGCACTGAAAGGCCAATCGCATTTGCTAGTCGGACCTTGAGCCTGGGGGAGCAAAAGTGGAGTCAAGTAGAAAAAGAAGCATGTGCCATTATATTTGGCGTAAAAAAGTTTTTTGCCTATCTTTTTGGCCATCGGTTCATCTTAATAACGGACCATCGTTCGTTACTATCCATCTTCGGATCATCCAAGGGTCTTCCGGTTCTGTCTGCTCCAAGACTCCAGAGGTATGCTATATTTCTTCAAGCATTCAATTATGACATTCAATATCGTCCCGGTGCGGAGCATGGGAATGCAGACTGTTTGTCACGTCTACCTTTGAGAAGCCAAGCAGAGGATTTTGACAGGGATTTAGAAGTTTTTAGTTTAGGCCAAATCAATATACTACCAGTCACCGCAAAGGAAATAATTAGAAGCTTGAATAAGGAAAAAGAAACTGCGGAACTCATCCAAGCACTAAAATCGGGGGTTACCTTAAAACGCATGAATAGTTGGGGACATCCACAGCACGAATATTCCTTGTTCCATGATTGTCTTTTCTGGGGCCAGCGGGTGTACATACCCACATGCCTAAGATCCAGAGTATTAGATGAACTACACGAGGGACACATGGGAGTGGTTAAGAGCAAAGCATTGGCACGAAGTTATGTGTGGTGGCCTAAAATTGATTCAGATATTGAGAAAATGATTTCAAACTGTTTTTCTTGCCAACAGATGAAAAACAACCCAGCCAAGATATCCTACCACAAGTGGCAATGCCCCTCATCACCCATGGAAAGGCTCCATATAGATTATGCAGGCCCTCTCAAAGGCATGTATTTTCTTATTATTGTGGATGCTTTCAGCAGGTGGGTTGATGTTCACCCTGTAAAAAATATAACTTCTACAACAACAATTAAACTGCTGAACAATTTTTTTACAAACTTTGGTCTCCCCCACGTCATCGTTTCAGATAACGGCCCTCAATTTACTAGCTCAGAATTCTCAAACTTCTGTTCCGAATTAGGAATCAAACAAAAATTGATTGCACCATATCATCCGGCTTCCAATGGTTTAGCGGAAAGGGGAGTGCAGACTTTTAAAGCCTCTCTTAAAGCAGCCATACTGAGTGGAAGCAATATTAGTAATGCTATAACTCAATTCCTGATAGCCTATAGGAGGACTCCCCACTCCATCACTGGAGTATCTCCTGCATCTCTCTTTTTGGGACGTACGCTAAGGAGCCGTATAGATTTAGTAAAGCCTTTAGGTCCCCTAGCCCTTCAGTGGTGTTCCGAGCATCCGGTGGATGTTCCAAGAATTTTCGAGGAAGGATCAAACGTCGCTTTCCGTTCCTACAGAAACCCTGAAAAAAAGTGGCTTTTGGGAATTGTCAAAGAAAAAAAGGGTGATTTACATTATTTAATAAAACAAGGGGATAGCACCTATTTCTGCCATGTGGATCAGATGAGGCCAGTGGGGGAGGAACTCAGTAGACAAAATATGAACACAAATAGTAGCCAGACTCCAAGCTCAAATTCGAGACCCTTTAGGAGGTCAATAGCAGTTGAGCCATCTGAACCCCCATTGCTATCAGCGCCGTCCACCTCACCCAGGAGTCAGTTTGAGTCACCCACTCAAGAGAAGAGAGACAGCCCTCCTCGTGAAAAAATATCACCCAGGAGTAAGCCTTTGGACCTACCTCAGGAGATGAGGCAGCCCATCAACGAAGAGTCAGCCTCAAAAGAGGTACGCCAGTTCGATTGACCTCTACTAGGAGTGGCCGCGTAATTAAGCAACCTGCAAGGTTCGACCTCTAAAGAGAAGAAATTTTGTGAACGTGTTTGTTTCCCCCTCAACGAATTAAATTCAAGTAATGTCAAATGTCAGGTGGTGGTGTTGGGGGGTGTTCAGACTAAGGAGGGAGGAGTGCTATGAATGCGAGGACATGTGTTGTCGAGTGATTGGCTACACTGGGATACACACGCCAGTGTGAAGGACAGTGTGTGTGGACAAAAAATGTATCAGTCATAAAAGTGAACAAGTCTTTTCAGTACGCATTGTAAGACTAAAACTATAGCAAGTTATCACGTTTGTAGTATGTGCAAAGTAGCCTCCAGGATTGTCTAGAATACAACACAAGCGAGCTTCCTTCAAAAATCATCGGATATATTAGGCTACATCAACTTATTTAGAGAAAAAACTCGCCAATTTCGAACTTTGTTATGCTTTTCAAAGCTTTTACTAACATATTTATTTCATTTAACTAATCACACATTGATTTATCTCATATATTCAATCAAATTAATGAACGATGCCCCATTGCCTTATTGAATTGTGTGGGTGTAAGAGAGAAAGAGATACCTGAAAGTTTTTTCTCCTACACAATGTTATGGAGACGACAGCTTGAAAATTTCAGCCACATATGTCCATCTATTTATATAATATAGATCAATGTCTAGTGCTTATATAATAATTTTCAGTTAATTATTTTGCGGACTATAATATAGCTGGTTGTAACAGCTGTTAAACAAAAAACATAATAATTGTCAAACAGTGAACTTCTTTGAACAGGTTTAAGTGTGATGTTCTCTTTAGGGATAACTTTAAACCAATGTCTCTATCTAATTTTTAATTATTCTGTTATGATCTTGTGCAAAGCATGTGTTTTCTACTAAAATAAATAATTTTCTGGTTGTGGTAATTTTCTGGCTACTGTTGGCTAGTTTCGAGTTTAATATGTCTAATGTTTTTAAATTGATAATATTATCTTAATTATTTCATTTAACTAAACTACTATGAAAACTTATATTATTTATTAATATCATTATAAGAGTATAATACCCTAATATTTCCTGTTTAACTTTAGTGAATTAAAACATAAAGGAGTGAAGATGGGCAATGTGATAGCGAGTCAAAAGTCATCCACTAAAATTGAGGATAAAATAAATGTAAGCACACTGCCACCTGATCCACCGGTTAACATTGGATTAGAATCAAGATCAAACTCGGATATTTATTTGGGCAGTACACCGTCCTCGTTTACAGAAGCTAATTTAGAGGATTCCCAGATCGGTACAATTCAAAGCCCGGGTACTATAGAAGATTTACATAAGAAATGTAAAGATTTGTTTCCTTCAGTTTTTGAAGGAGCCAAACTAATTGTTAGTAATGGAATCAATAATCATTTCCAACTCTCTCACACATTAACATTGAGCTCAGAAGGTGGATCAGGCTATCGGTTTGGTGGAACATATGTAGGTACAAAAATGATTGGTCCAAATGAAGCTTATCCAATACTACAAGGGGACATAGATCCTAGAGCAAATATTAACAGTACTGTAATTCATCAATTTGGATCAAAACTAACATCTCGATTATCGGCTCAAATTCAGAATGGCAAGCTTTCTGCTTCTCAACTTACAAATGATTACAAAGGTGATAACTATACATGCTCTCTAGCATTGGCAAATCTAGATGTCTCAAAAAGAGCTGGTGTGTTTGTAGCTCACTATCTTCAGTCTGTGTCATCCAGTCTTGCATTAGGCTCGGAGCTTGTTTATCAATGTGGAAGAAATGTTCCTGGTGGTGAAATGACAATGTTGTCTGCGGTTGCACGATATTCTCTAGGAGACATTGTAGTAAGTGGTGCATTAGGAGCTGAATCTTTACATACATACTATTATCAAAAAGTGAACGAAGAATTGCAAGTAGGTGTTGAACTTGAAACTAACTATACTTTGAAAGGGTCTACTTTGTCAGTTGGTTATCAATATGATTTGCCAGTGATTGATACTTGTTTTAGAGGAACAATTGATTCAAATGGTACAGTAGGAGCTGTTCTTGAGAAGAAACTTAATCCATTACCATTCACATTCTTGCTTAGTGGTGTTATGTCACATAAACAAAAGCAATTTAAACTTGGCTGTGGACTAATTATTGGCTAATTTAACAAAACAGTAAATTGTAGGACTTCTTAAACAAACCTTATAACTTATGTATATATACATATATATGTATGTATATATAGTGTTTGGTGAAAAATTCATGACTTGTTTAGCCTTTTAATTAATTCTTAAAAAGGCAATCTTTGTTACATAGTCAAATAAGTTATCTACATTCATTTCAGGAATTTAAAGAACAAAGTCTACTAATTTAAAATTAAATTGTTTTATTTTAGTCTTTGTGTAGAGAAGTCACCATTTATGTAATAACAAATAATAAATATGATAAAACGCCAACATAACCAATTTATTACAGTCCAATATTTTTTTATTTTATAAACTTTATTAATATGTAGTGAACTGTTTTGAAGTAGGCCTTCTATAAATGGTGGGTCATTCCAAGAAATATTGTTCTATGCTCCCTCCAAACATTTTTTATTATATAGCATAAGAACAACTCCTTTGATACATAGGGGTGAATGATCTAAGGTAGTGGTGCACAACCATTTCAACCCCCACAGACCACTTTTACTATTAGCATCTCAATGGCGGGCCAGAAGGCAATCCCACCAATCCCTTAATTGCCAAACACCCACCTAACTTTTCTTCTTTTCATTAAATTCCTATATATTGTTGTGAAAAATCGTGCTTGAAAAGCATACCTATGAGTAGAGACATGCAAAAGGGGAGGTTATTTTTAGGGGAGAAGTGGTATTATTTTTCTCCAAAAGTGATAATATATGCTGAAAGCAACATTATTTATGTAAATACAAGTAAAATTAGTATTCAATACAAAAATTAGGATATGACTGTTTATATTTTTCATTCATACTGTGTATTTAACTATTTATTTACATATATTTGGATAAAAATCAAATATAAATATGTACAAAACATTTCATGCTTAGTAGACCTAATATCACCATCCAGTTTTACAAATAACAATATCAGAATAATGGATTATCAATTTATGTGTGGACCAAATAATAATAACATAGAAACATGTTGTCATACAAGATTAAACAACTATCAAATAAAGAGTAGGGAATAAAAAAAAAGAGATATAATTTTGCCAAACATGATCACGTGTAGCAAGAGCCATATATATATTAATGTTCTTGTTTGGACCTAGCATGACATTTTTTAAAAGCTGTAAACAAAAGATCGAAATCGAAATTTGAGTATTGAAATATTTAAATGTAGAAATCGAGATTTTTAATGTTAACTAAAAAAGATAATTTAAATCTATGAAAATATTTGTAAATCCTGTGATACCTTTAAAATCAGCAAAAACAGATACTATCCGTATAAACGGCATAACACTTATCACCAGTGTTATCGCATCGAAAATTATTTTGGATGTCTTGGTATTTGCCCAAATTACAAATAAATTGTGTTTATTTAGAAAAAATCTTAAATTCGTTTGTGTAAGAATTCACTTTATCGCAAATGCGAATTTTGCTTGTCCCTACCTATGAGACATTAAAATTACATGTTAGCTATTAAATTCCAAAATAGACATTTTAGTTTGCAAAGAAACACTATTAAAAAAACAAACATACAATTGCACTAATAGTAGGCTACATTTATTTAAAAGAACACACATGTTTAAAAAATAAAAAACATAAATAGGCTGCCAATAATTATTACTATTTATTGTGGGTCTAATGAGAGAATTGACACTGTTTTTTTATTAGTCTCTCTATATGTAGGCCTATATATTGGGTTCAATGCTGGACACAGAAATTTGTAAAGTTCCCTCCAAATGTCCATCAGTCAGACAGGAATGACCTATTGATTTGATTTGTTTCATTACAGAAAATTACGTTTTACTTAAGTAGGTGGTTCTGAATAACGTTGCCGTTATTAGAGCATGATTGTTCAATGCCTCCATTTCCTTAGGAAAGCATTTTTAAAAAAAAGTCCAGTAGAAAAACTTCTGAAAATTTTGCCATCAATTCAGAGTCACATTGACTAATTATTTAAGCCCCATCTGGAAATCGATGGTATTATCTCGATACCAGTAAACGGAAGAGCAAACATGTTGAACGATTTATCAAATTTTACATCATCTTGAAATCAAGGTTTAAACTCAATTTGAAGATTCCCTACAAGTTAGGCATATCTGGTGAAGTTAATGGTTTCTTCTTCAGAATTTGCAGTAAAACTTTTCATTGTTAGAAAATTCACGATATTGAGTCAACTGTATGCTTTCATAAAAGAGGGACTAAATCACATGATCAGTCTGCTATTGGAGCTTTTGGAGGTAGAACGTATCAATAGTTTGTGATAAAAATGTCTGAGAGTGAATCGCAATATTAGATATTTGGACTAAACAAGTTTTGTGTAAAATTAGTTCTAACTTAACTTTTTTTAAATAAATAATTTTGTAGTTAATTACAGACACTTTGTTAAATAGAGTGTTATAAATAATTGTAAGAGTTTTTATCCAACAATTCTAAGGTTGTTTTAATAAAATACTCTATCAAATATTATTTCAACAAATGCAAATAAATCCATATTTTCTCACAGCTATTAATAAACTCTGTAAAAGATATACATATGTTTATATAAACACATAATATGTATATATGTGTGTATAACTATCATGCATATATGATTTGAATTACATGGCTTTTATATATACACAATTGAAATGAGGCCTTCAATACCATAAGGTAATTGCCACTTTTTCTGATGGTGAGATTACATTTCTCACATTTGTATAACCTTTCAGTAAACTTGGTAACAAACAATGCAGCAATTCATCAAATGTTGCCACCGACATTCAAAAATACTTGAAAAACTCCGTCATATTGGTGTAGTTTAGCAAAATTTAAACTAAAATCACCTTCAAGTAATTTACAATTAGTTATAGTGTGTACCCAGAACAGCCTTTTATTTTTTATTTTGGTTACTCTGCGAAAAAAAAGTTATGTATCCTATACCAGTGGCTCTTAACCTTTTATTACTAGATATCCTAAAATATTTTTGCGGCCCCTTGGTTTTTACTAACATATTATTAATTAAGATCTATTAAAAAACAGTGGCATTATTTACTAATTATAATAAATAAAAAACAAATTAATTTATCTAAATGTATTGAATGGGACCTTTGTTCTTGAACACTTTCCACTAATTTGTCTACTACCCATTCAGGTTATGCGCTTAAGTACTAATCAAGCTAATAGGTTAGGAATTGGAAAGGTTGAATTTAGAGGAAGTGAACCCGCATTTGCGTGGAGGAAGAATCAAAAACCATTTAGGAAAAACCACCCCAGTTCACCTGACTGAGATTCGAACCTGGATCTCCCCGTCCTCGACAGTCTAGTTCAACACAAACTAAGTGTGTTAGCTAACTACACCATCAAGGCGGGTAAGTTGTCTATTTTGCTTCATTTGTATTACTTAGTGCTATTCAGATGCCAAAGTCAATTCGGAGTCTATATTGCTGCTTTGTATAGTATTCACTATTATGGAAAATCTATTTTCACATTAATAAGTAGAAACAATAGCGATGGTAAACAGATGGGAATTATTTGTACTATCAATGATTTGTATTATCGGTGCTTCCCCTTCATAAAATCAAGATGGTACTATACTTAAATGCTTACGATCATCGAATTCTTTCTTCCAAAACATAAAATTTAAGATAATTGACTTCACTAATAAGCAAATCATATTTTTAATCATCTTTTCGAGGCCCTAGAAAATATTTTGCAGCTCCCCCAGTTAAAAATAACTATCTTATACCACGTCTAAAGCATTATTGAACATGAATGAATAGAAAACAAGTGGTTTTTTCTCTCTCATCTCAAAGCAAACTCGGAATTGATTGCGCAAACTTTTATTAGCATAGTAAAATATTTCCTGTGCAAAAGGGCCCTAAGCCAACAAACTTGTGTGAAATAAACCTTGAGAACGAGGCAAATATATTACTTTGACTAGACTATTCCTTTCATCGCATGCTTCATATTAAGGTTATTTGCAAAACGGTTTCTTGGTGTGAAATATAATGGCATGTGACAAGATCATTGCTCATGTTTTTGTAATCTTTTTCTAAATAGTTCACAACCCCTTGCTTCTTTCCCACCATGGCTGACCCACCTGTCTGTTAAAATACCATGTAATAATATCCATGACCAGTGAAAAGTACTTACATTCTAATATTTTTTCAATGTATGATTTCATTTCTTCTGCTTTTCTGGATACTGGCATACGGTTAAGACTAATTTTGGAAATAGGCCTAACTTAATACTTTTTTCATCTGGGAAAGCTATGTTTGTCACTTCTTCCAGACATTCTTTAACTAGCTCTCCATGTTGAATGCCATTTTTTTTATGGTACTAAAATTTTAGATACAACAAAACTTGCTTTGACTGCAATTTCTGAGTTGTCAGTCACGTTTCAGAAAAAGATTTTGTTGGCTTGTTAATTTTTTGCTGCAATTCTTTTACCTTATCCTTTTTTCATTTGTCCAGGCCACTCATATTTGCCACCATGTTTTGTATCATAATGTGTCTTTATGTTGTATTCCTTCATTACACCCACAGTTTCCTTACAAATTAAGCATGTTGTTTTGTCGTTTTATTATATAATAACTCTCACGCCTCCTGAAACACATGGCGGGCACTCATCAGTCACTTTACGCTTTTTTACATACATCATTGTAAAATGTTACAAAATAAAAATCACGCCAAGCTGAAGGATCTACAGTAACAATAACACACATCTACATCAAACATTTATTAACTGACCAATGCTACGGGAATTGCTGCTATAGCTTGTGCATGCACATACATCATTGCTCCAATACTGTTACCACCACCAAACCTGGATAGTTCTGTCATTGTTTTGTTATTTATTTTCTGTCAATAATGTAAAATCATTGAATCCTCAACAAATCAATGGGTGATGCAAAACAAGAAAATTTGATTTTCTGGGTAGATTCCCAAACACAATTTTATATTATGTTGACTCTTAAAAACATTATTCGTTATCCCTCTTGTTAGCTGCATAAAGTGAGGTCAAGGGCTGTGGGTTGTGCAGAGTAGTGCCTTAAGCCTTGTGGCCACGGAAGCTGGTTTCTAAATTCACTCTTCCTCTACCCTTTAGGTACCCTACACTATCAGTTAGTATTCGGAAATGATTCGGGACTGATGAAAATACTGAAGTGATTCAAATTTTCTGATCACACCAGTATCAGGTCATCATTCTTGTTAGTGGTTGGAGAGACTGAAAGTAATACTGACCTTGTGCGCATGGTCTTCAGTGATTTTTTCAGTTTTGTGTTCTTATGCAGCTAGTATTATCAATGCACACATTTTTTTTTTAATTTTCACACACAGTTTCAATACATGTTTGGATGATATGCCTATATACAAATTATGCTAATGGGTTAAGAATGAGTAAGGTTGCATTTATATGATGTGTACTTACATTTGTATGGAGGGAAAGTGAAAAACCTCTTTTGGAAAAACCACCCTCAGTACACCCTACCAAGATTCAATACCTGTTATCTCCATCATCAATAGTATAGTCTATTGCAAGAGTGATGCTTGAGATCATGAAGCCACTGAAGTGGGTTGTTTTTCTTTAGTAAGTGTAGTGTGTTGTTGCACTAACTGCACTTTGCATGTAGAAGCTGTTACTAATGAAAATAATGATTTGAAGACTGAAGTTAGGCCATGGGGGGGCAACGAGGGCAATTGCCCTGGGCTCCACATTTCCCTCAAAAATGATTAAATTCAATTACAGTTATTCTAATTTTCGCATCAAATAGTGTATAGATAATCAACAGCAATAAGTATTCGCTTAGTGCTAGAATTCCACTCTAGGTTCTCGAAAACTCTTAACTCTACTCTGTAGATGTAATTTAAGATTTACGTTATTCGAGTAATGTGCTGCAGTACAGTAGAATACGCCACCATTGTGCTACCGCTGTCAGTCCACAGGAAACTAACATTGCAATGGTGCAAAGAGGAATCTATTTTTGTTAACTTTATTTGTTTGCAGTTAATAAAGTACAGTCATTTAATGAGCTGATGAATATTCCATAAAACGTAGAAATTATTAAGTAACTTAAGTACTAAGTATGTATTATTATACTATAATGGCTTGGTGCTAAAACAAATACTGCCGTGCAAAGGGGGCCCTCACATTTTCTTAAAACGGCCCTGCTGACCGTCTATGGTCCTGTACAAAATTGATACTGAATGAAAAGCTAAATGTTAGTGTAGGGTCCCTATAACACAGTGTTATTAGTAAATCTCAAACAAGTAACTGGAAGAATTGACAAAAAACAACATAGTAACTTAATTTGAGACGGTTAAAATTATGACTCACAATAGATAAATATTCAGGTTTGACTAGTTATTATGTATATGTGTATTTATTCTTCCTTGACCTGCTTTGATATTGCCGCATGGTCTAAGGCATTATTCTCACAATAGACGATACTGCCAAATACAAGGAAATCAGGGTTTGATCCCAGTCGAGTGTAAATAGAGTGGTTTTTCACTCTCTATACGTTCAAATGTGAGTACATTTCCTCTAAATTCAAACTTTATTATCCCTAACACATTAGCTTAATTAGTATTATAGGTTTTAACCAAAATAGGTAGTAAGATGCGGTGCAAACACAACCTTTTAGTCATCCACCAATTAGCTACTGTTTTGTCCTTACTTTTGGTAACTTATTTCCACTGGTCTAACAAGCTAAATATCTGTACTGTTGATCTTGCAGTCCAACATCAAGCTCACACTAGAGTGGATATTGCTGGTGTGATTTTCTATTCCTCAAAACAACCTTCACTATCCTTACCCCTTAGATTAAGTTGTTCCTGTTTAATTTCTTTCCTCTTGTACCATCTTTTTGGATTACACATTTGTTAAATGCAATCATTTATAATAACAAAATGAAGGTAACAAATAATTATTTCTTTAAACAGAAAGGAAAACAAATTTTTAACAAGATTATTTGAATGAATTTTAATGAGTACCACTTAGTCCCTTGTTTTTAATTTCACTACATCACTTAATAATTTATTTCTGTATATCAATTTATTAATTTGTATTAATGCGCCTTCTCAGATCATGTCAGCTAAAAACCCAAAGGTTGAGTCTTTTCCAAAAGAGTTTGTTGTCATCTATCCAAAACAATTACTATTACTTGAATATATAGAGAAAAATGCATTGGTTTTCACAACATTTTATTCTGTATTTATACTTTTAAAGCCATAAATATAGTTTTTAAACCTTACAAAGCAATTAAATAAACACTTCATCAACCGAGAATGCAAATGTTCTATGTCTAATTTTTCACTTTTGTGTTAAAAAGCATTGATGTTTGACCTTGTGTATGAAACCAATGTTACTAGATGACAACTCGAGCTTGTATCTTTTTAAATAATCATACAGTAATCTAAATTTTACCATAGGTGAATCATATGCACTCTAAATAAACGTAAACACCAAATATCTCAAATTAAACCATTTTAGAGATAGAACACTTGCATTCTCAGGTGACGACTTATTTTCAATTAACTTTCTGATAGAGTATTTGTGTGAATATATAAACATTACAGCCTGACACAGATTTAAACCCTGGTCGTCTGGCCTTATGTGCTGATCACTCTACTAAATGAGCTATCCAAGAACTCCTCCATGTTTGTTAAAATGTAAAATTCTTCTTGTTGGCTAATACAGAAAATTTCAGTAGTTTAAAGTAATTGTAATGCAATGCGCTCTTGTACTAATTAATTATTTGTAATTAACTACATCATTATGCTTGGAGGTTTATATAGTTGAAAGACACCACACTGACATGAAGATCTCAGATTAATCTGTCGGTTTATTAAAGCTGAACGAAGGAGTTCAAATCCTTGTTGTGCCATTTTTCTATATTTACATTTGAACAGCAAGTTAAACATCCCATTAACTCGAATATTATGACAATTTTACTTGTCAAATGATTTAGGTCCTTACAAATTATGAGAGGGCCTATCACAGTTCATACACAGGGCCGGATTTACTACCTTGCTGCCTGTAAGCCCATGACAAAATGCCCCTCCTTCTCCACCCTTCCTAAAGGAGGGGGATACACTTCTATGTGTCATTCTAAGGTGTGTTTTTTTAATAATAGTTTTGGTTTTAAATTATACATTTATATCACCAAAAACTAAGCACAATAATGCCTCCCACCATTCCAGCAATATAAATTTTAATATACAAAAAAATGGGCGTAAGAAATAACAGGTTAACAGATAGGGCCTACAAAATTTAGTAAAAAAAATAACTACAAACTTTAAATATTGAATAGCGCTGGTCGTGTTGAGCTCAACTGCTGAGGACGGGGAGATCGAGGTTCGAATCTCGGTCGGATGAACTGGGGGCGGTTTTTCCTAAATGGTTTTCCACTCTCCTTCCATGCAAATGCGGGTCCACTTACTCTAATTCACCCTTACCAATTCCTATTCCATTAGCGTAATTAGTACTTAAAGCGTGTAACCCGAACGGGTAGTAAGACGCAGAGCTAAATATTATTATTATTATTATTAAATATTGAATATGTTATGCATAGCAAAATGTATGCTACTAAGCAATATACATCAAGTTATAACAATATGTACTAATTTAACTCACTTCATAAATTGTCAGTTCGCTGTCACTTCCTATTTTGGGAAGGTATTTCTTCTTGCCTTTCGTTGGGCAAATGTAGTTGAAATCCATATCCTGCAGCATCTTTCCCTCAATGTTCAACAGTGCTATGTCTAATAACCTGTCCTCACCCAACGTTGATATGCCTTGTAATATGTCTTTTTTTATCAGGATACTTGCGCTTTGAAACATTGAGGTCTGTTTCCAAGTTTTGCTCAACACCGTGAACTGCCACATAATCTCGTAATTTGTCATTAATTTCTCGGTGCGAAAATACACACCTAGTGATTGGCAGCTGAATTCTCTGGTCTTACTCCTATTGCAATAATACATTTTACATAATCATTGAGATATAAAGCTAAAGGTATTTTATTGTCATTGTTAAATTAATTCACATCAGTTGATGTTGATTATATCTGCTCTGGAAGCATTTCTTATATAAATGAAGGAACAGCTAAGACAATACAACCAGAGGACGTCGAGGGATGATTCACAATAATAATAACATTGTTGTGGGGGGACGAGCCGAGAACAATACACCATGTTGTTAATGAAATACAATTAATACGATTGAAAAAAATATTGCCATTATGCCACGCCACCTCCTGAATACTTAGGCCTGGCCGGCCTAACGGGAAATCCGGCCCTATTCATACATAACTTTAGTATCTACATACATTAATTTGACCAAAATATAAAACTTAAAAAAAAAAAAAAAGTTTTGCAGCAGTATTCAAAATGCCCAGCATATAGAATTGATTTAATTTTAACCAGCCTAAGGCTCCCAATATTAAGCGGCATGTATTTTAATTAAGTTAAAATACTATATTTTGCAATTTTCAAATTTATTATATTTTTATATTTGGATAAAATAGATAAGCACATTTGTCTCTTAACACCAAGTCTTATTAAGTGTTTAAAAGGACAAGTTTTATTTACATTAATTCTTATGTTTTTAGCATAGCATAGCTTTTGATACCATCTCTACTAGCATGTAATCTAACTTTTACATAATTACAAAATTATTTACAACTACAGTAGCCCCACGGCTTCTTTGGTGCTGACTGACAGCTCACAGCTGACTTCTGACAGTCAACATTTAGGTATATACCTAAATTTTGACCGTCAGAAGTGACAGCTGCTAAACACATGTTTTTGCAAATCATATGGTTCAGCGTAGGGATACATAATTTGGTCTGGTAGATTTTCAAAGCTTTTAGCTGTCAGCTGTGAGTTGTCAGACACCACCAAAGAAGCCATGGGGCTACTGTAGCAAGAAAATTGACTTAGGAAATGTTTTGCCTGGGTACAAAAATCACAAAACATCTGGTCTGTTGACAACTAGCCGTCGTAGAAACTGTAGCAAGAAAATTGACTTAGGAAATGTTTTACCTGGGTACAAAAATCACAAAACATCTGGTCTGTTGACAACTAGCCGTCGTAGAAAATGAGCGAGAATTGAGAAATAATGTAATTTGTTCTTCCTGTACAGTCCACTCTAGTAAACATTTGATCCAAGCACGAGTGAAGATAGCAAAAAAGTTGTTTCTTCAGATACTGATCTGATACCGGAGTGTGAGTATTAATATCAACAGTATCAGAAAAAAAGGATTAAGCAAAAAAATACCGATATTAGTAAAGTATCGATACTTTTTCACATCCCTATTCTTAGTGCTTCAATCTAGTATACCTTATTTAGCTAGACCGGTTCACTTAAATTATGGTCAAAAGGTAGTTTATACTAACAAATATGTTGAGTTTGTAATATTACGGTTTCCCAGAGATTTGAAAATATTCAAATTTTCGACCTGAGACAGATTAAAGGCCAATTTTAACTTTTTTTTAAAAGGCAAAGATGTTTGTGAATTGTGTAGTATAATTGGGGCAAGTGAGGGGTTTGGAGGAATTAACAACCAAAAGATTAATGTGCAAACATCTGGGCAATGGAATGTTAAGATACAGATAAAAAAAGTTAAGAAAATCATCTCTTTGTAGGATTGGTGTAACACAGCTTAGGACAAGACAGTAAGGGAGAGTTTTTATGATCAGACAGTATAACTCAAGTGCATGGCTGTACTAAATACAAGACAACACCCATCTAAACTCAGATGGAATGGGATAGTTTCACAATGAAACTGGTCCTTTCCATTCTTGTATATGTAGGTGACATCCTGTATTTAATAAAACACTGCACTTGAGGTGTACTATGTACATATCACAAATTCTGTTTCAACTTTTTTCTTTAAGAGTAGGGATATTTTCCTCTGATTTAATTACAAGGTCAGCACCATCTAAATAGCTGGATTCTGGAGCTAGCTTGAGTGAAACTCTAATTAAAAACATCCCCAGTATTTCCTCTTAGTCCCTATATTCTGATTTACCGATGTCTAGAACTAAAATTGGATTAAACAACACTAAAACTACTACAAGTTTTGCTATTGAATATAAGTTTGACAAAAAAAAGTTCACAATTTTATTCATGAGAGTTATTAAATACTGTAATTATGTAATAATATACCCACCTCCTAATCAATAATTGAGGTCTCCTCATGTCATAAGTAATATTTCAGGTGAACCAGAATGTAATATTTTTTCCAAACTCACATTTAATTTATTTTCAAATGTAGAATATTTTTTTTATTGGATTAGATAATTTATTTATTTTATATACTATTTATAAACCTACTTAAAAACCACTTCCTATTAGAAAATAAGTTAAATTCTACTCTCCAAAATTCTTTAATTTTTGCACTTACAAAGACATTCAATTAATTTTACTATACAGAATAAATATTACTGTATCAAAAACAAAATAATTCTGCTATATTAGTCACTTGACCATATCTCGGTAATTGCTTCTAATACTTGATTGTCCCATTCTCATTAAATACAAAAGTATAAGAACATTTTAAGTGGTTACATTTTTAAATATGTAATCTCTACTAAACACCTTTTTAGTGTGCATTACAGTGATAAGATTGAATAAAATGATGACAATAACATATTTTTTTTAGATTGTAAACACAATTTATAACAAACTAAAATAATACCAATTTCACTGCTTAGTAGCACAACCCAAATATTTGTTATAACAAATGTATGTTTGATAGGATTTTATAGTTTCTGAATATTCTTATTTACCTTATTTGTTTTGTTTACTTTAAACTTGTTAATGTTATTTTATATAGTAAATAGCATTACAGCAAAGAGATAGGTATTAAATATTGCACTAGTTCTTATAATGTAACTTAATTGGGTTAGCACAAAAAGTATAATAACTCTAATAACATCACAAAAGTTCATTTTCACTGTATTCAAGTCAATTTAATTCAGAATTAATAAGGAATCTGTAATGACTTGTGCAGTGCCGCCTCTGCATAAATCAGAGGTACCTAAATTATTATGTGTGTTGTTAAAAAATTATATGCCACAAGTGTAAAATATTCCTAATACTTTAGTTGAAATCCAGCTTAGTTAAGCAAAGAGAACATAAAAAATTGTTAATGTATTTGTTTTAGGGCTAAATATTTAAAAATAATATGTTAGTGAAAGTATACATTACTAAACACTTTTGCTTATAGAAATAAGTATATTGTTATTGCATGAAATAAATACATATTTCTACTGCATATAATACATTACTACACAACCAACAATCCCTGTAACATATTTAAAGAAATATCATTAGCTTATTTATTTCCAAAACCTCATATGTTGATTTTTTTTTCATATTTGGAGTGTTATGGTAGTAATAGATGTAAACAAATAAAATACACAAGCCTCGTAATTTTAATATTAATGCATTGCGGGTTTTTTAAAAAGTTTTTGATCGATATGAGGTTTTGGAAGTGAGTAAATATTATCTACATCTTTCTTTAAGCAACTAATTGGACAAATTTATACATCATAAATATATATTATATGTTTAGTAAATATTTTAATTAATTTAGACACTGCTTCTTATTACAGAAAAGCTATAGTATGATTTTGGTAGGAAGAACAGTAGAAGTTAGTTACAAAAGTTACTAAAACAACTTTAATTACATTCATACAGCAAGTCATGTTATCTGGAGACGTCACTTTTCATATATATATATATATATATATATATATAAAATTAATAACTATAAAATAACACCAATAATAAAGTGAGGTATTATCAGTGTTGGCTGCAAAGAAATATGTTTGAATTTACTCTACTGTTCTTCCAACCTAAATCAGGGTATACTCACAGATCATCCATTTACCAGATAATACTGTTTATTGGAGGGGAGGCACAAACTCTGTCTACTTGATATGACATGGGGTAGGGGTCACGGGGAGGGGGAGGGTGGATACACACAGTGCTACATAACACTAATATTATATTTAAATATATATATAGTCGGTTAAATATCTTAATAGCGAACACATTCTGGGACTTAAAAAAATTCTGGTATTAAGAAGGGACCCCCATTAGGTTAAAGAAAGAGTACATAGGTTTATCTGACCTAAACTTGACAATAATGGTATTCTTTTGGAAATTTAAATTTTCATGCTTTTAATTTTTCTCACTTATATGAAATAGTATGATTTGCCATACTTTGTCCATCAATTTAGTTATTTACAAAACAGCAAACAAGGCACACAATACAAAAAATTGATTGAACTACAGCTGCTGTATGAATTTTTTTAAATTATGTATTTTGCACATAGTTAATTCTTTATGAACCTGTATTCAAAGCATATATATTTTAAACATCTACTTGCTGCACTCTACAGTACTGTTTACAGCTTATGGCGTGGGTCAGTTTCATATTTCCCACTACCGGCTTGCTAGGCCTGTCATAGCTTCACATGCCTTATATTCTAACTTAAGACTAGGACAGACACAACATCCAGTCTCTGGCCATTAATTTATCAATATGAATATATTTTCATCAATGATTAATTTCCACATGTATTAAACTGCAAACCTGTTGGACAAAGAAAGTGAGGGAAGCTAAAAATGAGTTAGAGAAAAGGTATAGACGATGAAATATGAGCAAGAGTAATAAATGAAGACACATAGAATGATGGAGATAAAGGGAGATTGGATATTGGAGATTATGCAAACCATTAAATTGATATAAGTACAGTAACCATGAAAAAATAAAAAGTATTGTTATAAAAATTATTTGAAATAATTTATATTGAGGATTTCAAATTAATTATGAGTAGTATTAAATCTGTCTCTCTCTTAGTGTCACAAAAGGCTACCTATGAAATGACATTCACTCTTGATGTGAAAAGTTACATAACACAGGTTGGTGGGATTAGACTACATGTCTATTTGGTGTTACATGGGTGAGAGCGGGGCAGAAAAAAAAAGTAAGAAAAAAGCGTTACGTGGTTTATGGAAGACTCCCTACTATCTTAAATACAATTTAGCATTATTTTATTGGTAGTGAGAGGCGACTGGTTATGAATGAACCTGTTCAAGATCTATTCATTCTAAATGAAAACAAATACTGCTGTTCTATACCTTGATTTTCTTATAAATTAACATTTAGAGCCTTTTAGAAAATAAAGTTTATTTTTGATTTTTGCCATTGCGTCTTACTACCTGTACAAATTATACGCATATGTACTAATTATTCTAGTGTGTTATGAATTAGGAATGTTGAATTTAGAGGAAAAGTACCTGCATTTGCATGGAAGGAGAGTAGAAAAACAGTCGGGGGGAAAATCCTCCTCAGTATACTCGAATGAGATTCGAACCCCAATATTCCTGTCATCGGCAGTCTCGCCTAACACATGAGTGACACCTTAGACTATGCGGCCTCCAAAGCAGGTAAAAATACATTTTTTTAGAATCGACATTAATAACATTTTATTATATTACTGATATAATTTTATAGATATTCATAATTTATAGCAAAAGTAATGTTTGCAAATCCCATGAATTGATTTGTGAATACATTAAAGTAGATCTAGTAACTTTTTCTCTCCGATATGTTTATTTGTAAGAAAATTGAAGGTATAAGCAAACTCATACATTCCTGACCAATATTAACATTCAAAGCAATACCCCCTTTTTTTAGTGCTATGCTTCTTAATACCCATCCAAGTACCTTCAACTTAAACCAATCAGAAGACCACCACAGGCTAACACCGTGTCAACAAGCTCATCTGACATCCTCAGCTTTGACCTATAAGTTTAGGATTTTATTTCAAATTCAGGGTTGGTGCATCAAGAATGGTTTTTCACATTTTTATTTTACCTCTATTACAATTGCTGGCACAAGTCCCTAAAGATCCACCTTTCTCACATTCTGTCTAGTAATTAGTAGCCGATTGCCTAACAAGCCAACAAGGAGCATAATACATACACTATGCACAAAAGCAAAGAATGAGGTGGTTTAATACTGAGCAAATGCATAAGCATTCAGTTTGAAAGAAATAGGGAAACCACACAGTGAAAAAAACATAAGTACACAGAATTAGGATGGATCTGTGACCTCCCAGATATGAGTCGAACACTTTAGTGCTGAGCTAATTATTGCCAGTTAATCCATTTGTTTTTTGTCAGACTGCACTTAAAAATGTAATGTCTCCAAATTATTACAGTTTTTAGATATATTTTTTAAATAAGTTTTATACAATAAGACTGGTATTAATGAAATGGATTGAAAGGCATGACATTTTTTCTGTGGTTGGTCTAACATCATAAATAAACAACTTAATTAGGTGATTCTCAACATTAACACATTCTTTCTAGATTGTCAATAATTATTTTAGAAACAAGGAATTTTACCAAATTTAAAGCTAAGAAATTAAACTAAAAAAACTCATGAAAATATAAGCGAAAAAAATTTATTTGTTCCCTTCTATTCTGTATGCTATATTTCATCCTAAAAATCAGTTATATTTTCACTAAAAATAAATTTGGAAAGATTCCACATTATAAAAATTTTACAAGGAATGTGTCAATACATTTTGATACTCCCAAACTTAAGTAAATAGCTTAGCATTTTTAAATTCACTTGTTAGAATACTTTGTATTTGGCCTTTTCCTCTGTCTAAACTTATGCGATGAGGCACTTCTCACACAAAATTGATGAACAGAGAAAATGTCTGTACAATTAATTCCATTTATTTGACTGCACTTTTCAAGAAAGAAAATACTATAGCCATAAAAATAAAATATGAAGGTAAACCATATCCCATAAGTATTTAAGGAACACGAATTAACAAAGTAAAAAAAAAAAACCTCAACAAATATTTGCATTCAACACATTGATATTCACATCTTTATAAAGGATTAATATAAGGAATTGCACTAGTATTTTCCTATAGACACAGTGGAGAACAGCTCGCTTGGTAAAACAAACCTAAGTGTAGTTTGTAGGCATTGAACTGGGTCCCTCGGTGGTGTGCAGTATATGCTTTGGGAATAATTTTCTTTAAATAAACTTATAAACAAAAAAGAGTATTAAAAGTGATCTAAAATATGTATCGAGGTACAAAATAAATTCACCCAATAAGTAGTAACTCCATATCTTTGGCAACCATGGTCAAAAACCAGGTTATTTCCAAACCATCATCAGTGTACAAAAATTGTCAGGTAGACCAAGTATGCTATTCAAAATTCATGAATAGTGAAAACATTAGCTTCATATTATAACACATTTTTCTTGTCATATTATTATTTTAGTTATCTGATAAAGCTTATAAAACATTATTTGCATGTTTAGGAAATAAAAGAGCATTCATTATGCAACTGTGTCAACAAATTATGTGTTGGACTGTACAGTCCCATCCATTGCATCTTACTACAAGTCTGGGCCATAAAAAAAAGAAGTAAAAATTTTTATGGCGTGATCCCTCCTGAAAGCGAGCTATACCGACCAAGCGGCTGCCATCATTAGCGATGATAGTGCCAACATGTGCAGATGGATATATGGTGTCATGTGGTCAGCACGAGCCTTCCAGCTGTTATTATTATTAGCACCGCGTCTTACTACCCGTTCGGGTTATACGCACTTACGCTAATGAGTAATGGTAGGATGATTGTGAGATGAAATGAAGGACCTACAGTTTAACGTGGAATCCGAACCACGGCGGAGGCCTGGCATTCCCCACATTCACAAGATGTCTTGTCAGAGGTGAAGGAAGGGTTTGGTAATCAGAAAAATCTGTGCTGGGACTGAGGATTGAACCCCAGCCGCCAGCACAGAAGTCTGACACCTTACCCCTAGACCGTCAGGTCACCCCTTCCAGCTGTTAATTTGTTTTCTAAATCGAAGCCACCACATCCTTATTCAATCCTAATTTGTCCACATGAGGCTGAGCTTGGCTTCATTCCAGACCCACTGCTTTACAAATAAATTTTGGAAGTGCCGGGGCTCAAACCCAGGACCTATGGATTTGTAGCCATGAACTATGAGCCACTAGACCCCAAACGTGGTCAGTCGAAGCTATATACATTTTTAATTACCACAATGGGGTAGAGATTTGTATATTAGTTTTTTAAACAATAAAGAGATATAATAAAAAATGTATTTAAAGGTAAAATATTAATAAGAGTTAAACATAACAGTTTTAAGTATCTTGCAACAGTGAAACAATTGAAGAAAAAAACACCTTCAGTACCATTTACAAAGCTGACTAGACCTAGCAATGTGGTTGTCTGGTCTCTTAAACAACATTCTGCATAGGAATATTAAATGGCTTCATTGTCCATCTGTTTAATCAGCTTCGAGACAAGAGTCTAGCAATAGACAAATCTATAATGTGAGGTTATTGTAATACTCGCTTGATGCAGCTGCAAATATATGAAGAAGAGTGAAATTAATTTCATTTATTACTTTGCACTTACGTATAAAATTTTTTTATACATTTAAATAATAACTAACTTTTAAATTTTTTGTTAAATTAAATGTACTCTGAATAGGCCCACAATGTATGTTTGACTGCTCACTATCGGGTCATTTATTGTTTAAACAGGTGTGAATATAGTAAGCAAATGAAGAGATGTGTTATGGTTAAAATTAATGAAATGCATTTCTAATATGTTTTATATGTACCCTAATAGTTGTCTTACATTCTCATAGGACTAGACACATATCAAAATTTATATATTTTTAGATGGTTTGATAATAATAAGACTATATACAATAAATAAATAAGTTCAAAACTTTATTTGCTACAGTTTTCACATTTTGCACATATGATTTCATGTTTGTCTATCGTCCACCTATATTGTTTAGTATGAGGGGGAAAAAATGTTTATCTTTCCTGTACCTTCTTATATTTTATTTTTTCAACTAACCAAATACATTTTTGTTTAAATAATTATTTCTACCAATATTTTTAATTAGAATGTTAAAAAAAACATGTGTCTTGTTCTAATGTTTATTGTCAATATTGTGAAATGGTAAATAAATCTGCATTCAGTCAAATATCTCCAGAAAACATCCTTTTAAGGTTTACCTTTTTTCATATAACAAAATATATCTCTAGGAGTGATAAGGAGGTTTTCCTTGAAAGAGATAAATTTTAAAAGCCATAATTTTAATAGGGGTGTGCGAACTCTAGTTTGAGTCGCATTTTAGTAGTTTGAACTCAACTAAGATTTCTTCTTCTTCATATCTTCAATTAATCATGTGTTCAGAATCTTTGAATTCTTAAAACTGAGTTTTATTAACTAAATAAATCATGCACTTGGAATTTTTGATTTTTTCTTCAAAATTACTAGTTTGATTAATTTGATTCTATTTAATAGTGTGATAACTAAATATTACCTTTTGTCTGATTGAAACAACTATAGCTTGTACAACATGTTAAATCAAGTTGAAAATTTGAATCCATGTGATTATAATTGCTAACTTTTTTCTACAAAATATTTTCATTATATAAAATTAAAATTTGTGTTTACGGTAAAGGATATTCATAAATATACTTAGTTTACCCCCCTCCCTATGAGAAAACACTTAATCAAAGAGATTACTTGTCAAGAGATAAAAGATCTTGTCATAAAGGAAAGGATATAGAATTTAAATTTTAAATAGGTTTGCTGCCCTAAAATGTTCACAGAATAGGGAGGAAAACATGCATCCAGAGAAAGAGTGAGAAATTGTCAAAATTAGTTAAAAATGGAGCAAAGAGTAGTGTAGGTCTTTGCATAAAGGTTAGGAAGAAGCCATGGTTTGAGAACAAATGTTTAAAATTAATAGGAGAAGGGAAGCAAAATTACATGGGTTAAAAAGTCCTAGTGAATTGAGCTTAAACATGTTTAACAATGCAAACAGGAAGGCCAGTAACATATTCAGAAACAAAAAGAGCTGGTATTTAAACGCTAACGTTAGCAAATTAAACACAATCATAAACTGTTTCCAGCCTGTGGCTGGGTCAGTTTGGTAAAACACTTCCATCTTCCTTTAATTTCTTCCATTCTACCCTTCTCACTCGAACACTTTCTGTTATCTACTCCTCTCATATCTTTCTTGACCACCTTGTGAAAGCAAAATCCTTGCGACCACAAATATTTTCCTAATAGTGTGACACTAAGTTGCGCAGACATTTTACTTGTCCTTTGGTTTCCGTTACAAGGTTATGTGTGCAAGGCTTTGTAATTAGGTTTTTTGTGTCGCTTGATTTAAACTTGCCATCTCATTAGCCCTACATACAAATTTCAAAATGTTTTTGTTTGTGTCACACATAGTCTAACTTTAAATAGGCCTAGAGTGGGGATGGTATGCTTACACTGAATGTTAAAAGAATATTTTCTTTGAAACATAACACTATCAACATGCATTATTATTCATCAACATTCAGATAATTGGGACATTCCAATATTAAGATTAATTGTTTGCAGGTTTTATAATAGATGGAGGTTAGTTAGGCTTAAACATATTTGGGGTGTTAGTAATATGTTAACCCACTTCATGGGGCAATAGTGACCAAGACATTAGTCTCTTTGATCTAATTTTACAATAGTAGGGAGGTTGGGATTTGAATCCTAGCTGGGTACGAGTGGTTTTATTTTAGTAAAGGTTTTCCCACTCTCTCTCTCTCTATACAAATCCGAATACTTTTCTTCTATAACTCAACCTTTATCATCTATACCCTATTAGTGTAAAACACGTGAACAGACCAGTTGACAAGAGAATAAAAAGGCAGGCCTAATCTGTTTAAGATGCCCCAACAAAACTTTAATAATGTAAGCCTTTTTAAAATGAATCTAACATAGTAATTGATATCCACATTTATGTGAGTTGTAGGCCTATGAAATATTGCAGCCAAGACTGGAACTAACCAAAATACGCCCTAGCTTATGTTTACATGCGGTTTGGTAGGCCAAGGTCTAATCATAAAAGGTTTACCAAATTTATCTGATACCGATAATTAGTAGTTAGACCTAGTAATCTCTAAGTGAATAAATTGCAAACAACTCATTATAAAAAAAATAATATTCTTATATTCTTAGTCACTTAACAAAAGTCTTAAGAATTCCCTTTAACTAAAAGATGCATTTGATTATTTTTAACCACCCAAACCACCTTCTCTTCACTTTATTGATAACTTAGTAGGCCGAATGGATATAAATGCCCATTGTTTTGACATTAAGTTGTTGTAAATTACTAGTTTTATTTTCTAAGATCACAACATATTACACTTGTTCCAGTATCAACACAAATATATGAAGCATAAAGCATATATAATACAAAAACATTGTTTCTTTATTGGTCAACTTCATACTAATTCATTTCCCCATGTGACATTACTATTTGAACGCATATTTCACATTATGATTTTTTGACTAAAATATGTTGTGTGTATTGAATAATGTAGGCCTAGTATTTTTTCATTTCAAACTGTAGGCAAAAAAAAATGATGCAAGAGATTAAATTAAACTACAGTGTAGGTTAAATCTTTCTTGCAAATAATTTGACTTGTGATCAGCTGTTTGGGAAAATAAAAATACATGAATAATGTTTAGTCATGAATACCAACATTCTTGAAATAAATTTACCTGATTTCTAGCCTCTAACTTCTTAAAATGTAATATTCTTTGGAAAAGTGTTGCCAACTGTTGACGCATACCGATTTTATTCTGTGTGTTGATGCTAGAAGCAAAGTAAGCTAAAACTAGCGGACGATACAAAGTGTGGTCATTCCAACTCAAACACTATCTTTTCTTTGAAAGTGAAGTTAACTAGCGGTAGCAACTAACTTTGCGTTGAATGGCCATAATAGCCCTGCTAATAATTATTCGTAACAAATATGAAAATACAATAGCTTTTACTTTACTTTCTGTATTAAGAAATAATGTTAAAGTACATCTTTCAAAAGTTACCTTAATGTGACTTGGCATATCTCAACACAATTAGTATGCAATTAAATTAATTAGACATAGGACCCTCAAATCCTTACAGAGATATAAGGATTTAAAAAAAGTTCAGATTCAAAACTACAATCCTTAAATAAACAGTTCTTTATTTTTTTAAGTGAAATTTGTTTTATAGCTTTAATCAGTTAATGATGGTTCAGACCCAATATAATTATAGGACAAACTTAGCAACCAGGCTTCAGGCCAGTAATTAACACTTAACTTAATATATGAATGAATTTTGAGAAACAAAGTTACCATTTAGTTAGTATTTGTATTTTCTATTAAATTTTTGGATTTTTAAAAGAGTGGATTTGACCCGGCTAATATTAATGTAATTTACATCCATTACTTTTTCCAGCCTATGTATGACCTGGGTAAGTTTTTTTTATCCAAGTCATACTTTTCCACTACTGGTTGACTACGCGTTTTATCTTCATATACATACCTTATAACCTAACTTAAGACTAGGACAGGCACATCATCCAGTCCCTAGCCATTAATTTATCAATGTGAAAGGGTAAACCCATATTTCACCAATGATACATTTTTAGGCTATGCAGGGAATTGAACACTGGACCCTTAGCTCAACAGACAGACACACTACCACTAACTGAACTAAGGCGTCGGATAACTAATATTAACGTAATAAATGTTTGAAAGCGGGATAATCGCCGAGTTCTATATTCCAAACAACCATCTTATAAACAAGCTATAGTAAAATAAAAAAAAACATTTTTAGCACATATGGTCAGGTTTAGGCACTGAGCAATCATATCATTTGGGTGGGTATGCCTTCTAACTTCTAACTTAAACAGTTTTTAATATAACAAACTCTGTAGTTATTACTTTTCTAAGACTTTGAAAAGTAATGTATAAATATCTAAGACTTTAAAAATGTAAATGTTAAGCCAACCCAAACAAAAAATTGAGTGATGCCATCTAGTGGTATATTTTGTACTAAGTCAAATAGACTGCTTTAATCTGACTACACATTAGTGATTAATTGCAAAGTTTCTGTTCCAAAACAATCATATTAATTGAAACATTGTTGTGTTTCAGTTTCACAGATTATAATTAAATGAACAGATGGCCAATAAACTTACTATCGCCTAGATATATCAGACTACTTACAATAAAATACTTATTCTTGATTGGCTGTCAAAAAAACTTTTGACTAAAAATTTCCAACACTCCAAATTTTAAAGTCAAAGATTAACAATTCTGAGATAAAAGGCACACTTAAGTTTAATCATACTACCCACCATATTTTGAGTTTTTGAAGCATTATGTGTTAAGTTGAAAGGTGTTTTTAATCGTGTAAGCTCATTAAATTCTGCCTATTTCTTTAGGTAAAAAACACTTATTTTGGCATTTCCTTGAAGATCTAAGACCATATAAATGATCAACGACTATCCATAACACATGAAGATGCTTGAAAAGGTGTTCCAACACATTAAAATAAACAAAAACAATGTGATAACAGAAAAAAAAAATATTCCGATTTATCAACAAATACATTAACAAATTTCAAACAATTTATTACAAAATTTGACTAACAATAAGTTTACTCTTAATATTTATAAGTAAACTATAAATAATAAATACAACTTTTTTTTTAAGGGTATAGAAGCATATGATACTATTATGCAAATCTATAGGCTAGGCCACTGAACCTAAGAACAGGAAGAAAATAATATGAAACTTGGTTGTTATTATCATTAATTTGTTTGAAAATCAACTTATAACAAATTAACAATATATACAAATATTACCATAATATATTTTTGGAGTGGTAAGAAGGAATAGAAAAGAAAACTTTTTATTCTGAAGTGTCTCATACCTAATTACATTTTACATTAAAAATCATCTTGTCACCCTAGAGTTTTGTTTTCATATATATGAAATACGAACTGGATAAAACCAACCCTGCTAAGATACACTTTTAACACCACCCTTTCAATAACAAAGCTTAGATTATAAACGAGTTTAGTTTTGCTAATATAAGTCAATATTTCTAGTAGATTAATTTACAAGAAACAAGGGTAAATTGCATAAAATATAGACTTTACAACCTTAGAGAGCTTTAATATTGGCAAAATGAACATGTATTTAAATTGGTTTAAAAACGGTCTTTTTCATGCACAAAATGTAAAAGCTTACAATAATTATAGATTTTTTTTAATGTTGACAGAATGCAACATGATTTGCAAAATCACAATTAAAAATACTCTGCAATCATCCTGAACAATTTTTTAATTCTCATCATAGAGGGGAGTCGCATCACCACTCAGTGAACTCTCTATCATGGAGTGGGGGCTTGTGTTGGTTCTAGGAGTGGACCGCAAGCTATCCCTGCCAGACACAGAGCCGGGTCCCCGCGGAGATTTACCCATAGACATCCCGTATGGGGCCCGTCCCATATTGGAATTGGAGCGAATATTTTGATAGCTCCCCACACTCCCGTTGCTACTTCTTGGAGTGTTACGACCAGAGTCATCATATCGCGGAGTTGTCTTGCGTAGGTCATCGAAGCGTGGGGTCGAACCACCACTAAAAATAACGTTATATATTATAACAACATGGATCAGTACAATTATATGGTTTTACTTAATAAAATTAATTAGTGCCTTATAACTTGGATAGTAAACCAGTGTTGAAACACAGCATATATGTAAAGTAAGCTATAGTGAAAGAAATCAACCTGAAAGAATAGTGAGGCTTGGCCAAAGACAAGGTATACCCCAGATCCTCACCTTATGGAAGTTTCGCTGTGCTCCTTGAGCCAGGTTAAGTCCATCAACAATGAGGTTCGCTAGTGTCAATGCTTAGTGATAAAATCACTTCTAAGCGTACAGTTGCTAAACGACTTACTTTTAACATGTTCTTCATAAAGGGAACATAGTAATCATAATGCACAGTCTGCATAGGCTCTTTGAGAAGTAGGATTGTGTGAAGAGAGGGTTGGGTCACTACCTGACACTAGCTTTGTGGAAGCCAGCCGATTTATTTGCAATAGATAATTGTGTTTTCTCTAGATAGTGGAACCATGCTTCAAATGAGATTGTATAAAAAAACTTGACGGAACTTAGAAATACCCATGTTGAAGGACTCAAGCTCTCCTATGGAGTGCAGCCATTTTAACCAGGAAACTGTGGGTCTGATGTATATCTTGTCTGTGGGTTAGGCCTGGATAGGAACAAACTCATTTATTCTTACACGTTTCACTTTAATAGCTACACATTGTTTTTAAATTATCATAAATATTTATTTTTCATTAAAAGAAACATATACATAAATAATACATAGAACACAAAAAAAGAAATACAGGACTACATGCATGAAGAATTTGAAAAATAACCAAAAATGTGCAGTGTTACCAAAGATATAACAGAGACTTAAATTGATAGATATACTGATGAAAAATTAATAATCAACCAAAAATACACTATACTAATAAGACTAATAAAATAATAAATTAGGTTTATCAAGATTTTTGTAGTCTGTAATGAAACAATGATTGTTCGTGCATATTCTCAGGGGTCCTGATGTGAGTCCAGTGTATTCAAACTCACAAAATTCTCATTGAAGTGGGTAGATTAAGTTAGATGTGTTGCAATCAAAATGGCCTTGGATGGAGTATTGCTTCTCTAGTGTTCTTAGTATTGAAGATCTTGCTGGGTGGGTGGACCTTGCGGGTGTTAAAGCGTTGTTTCATACACGTGCGTTGATTGAGGTGAAAGTTTTGTTGGGGTGAGGCAGATTATAGAAAATTGTGCAGGTTTTAAAGAGATCCTTGGGGAAGAGCTAAGGAGGTTTTGTGTCTGTGTGGAATAGATTAGAAAGTTGTAGCCATTTTTAAGAATAATGAAAATTAATTATAACTAGAGACTGTGATTTGTAATAAATTTGTGGTAAAATTTGTGAGAGTTTTTCATTAAACAAAAAAGTGTATTAAAATCATTTATATAACGCTGAGTATTGTTTGAGGTTTTGATTAATATTTTTTCCATATCCTTCTTTAGAGTTGGTGCTTTTTACACACTTGATTTCCAACTATCCATGCATTCAAAAAGCTAAACTGAGTAGAAAAGTCTAATTTTTTGGAATTCATATACCCTCTCTAAGGAAGGGATTAGGGAAAACAATTACTAAATGGTCACATACTGTCATTCACTGTCCTGTAACTCCTATCATATTAATACAACTCAGAAAACTGTCTTTAGTTGCCGCAAACAAAGGTGTTAAAAACGTAATCCAGGTCAATGAGTACAGTGACTGTTTAAGCTCAGCCCTTCCCCCTTGCATTTCTATTCCACATTCTGTACTTTCAGTCAAGCTTTGTGCTGCCTGAACAAGAACTCGGGTAAAGAATCGGTGTCTTCAAGTTCAAACAACAACAAAAATAATGTTTTTAAAGAATTATGATGTTAGAAGACATTTCTTATTGAAAGTTTCAATTTTTCTGTTCACTAAAACCGAAGTTGAGGGTTCATTATATATGTTTTTTTAAACACATATTGAAATGTATGTGGGTTGGGACAAATGAATTAGGTTCACTACAATCAAGTTCACTAAAACCAGAGTTAACTGTGTTAATTTTGTTTTAAATATCTGAGTCTTAGTTTTATTTCAAAACATTTTTTAGAAATAATTTTATTAAGATCTCTCTGACTTGGGTAGAAAATATGTTCTCTATAACCCATAAAAAACCAAAGGGAGATCAAAGAAAAGTAATTACAAAGTTATATATAATTAGTAACATAATAGGAATTATTAACCCAAAAGATAAACACAGAAAATTTAGGATGTGAAGATATTATTTAAAGTATTAAATGGATAGTTATAATTTCAAATGAAGTATTTTAAAACATATTCTATATTATATTAGATACCTGTGTGATCGTGGAGTTGACCTTCCATCTTGTCTTGGCGTGCCACTGGACTCACGGTTTTTAGATTTTGCCCAAGCCTCGGCTGCTTTACGCCAATCCATAGGTTCTGAAGTCACGTTTGTTATAGATGACCTGAGAAAGAAAGTAGGCTCAAATATATTAGTATCACATTATTCCAAACTTCAGGATAACACACAGAAGTGTGTGGAGTAAAAAAAAAAATTAAATTAGGTCAATTGCTTGTTAAATAATGTTAGTTAATATTTTCATCACCAGCTTAGTATTTGCCTCCAATTATGTGAGATATAACAACTTGGTCACTTTTCAATTTAATATAGGGATGTACCCCTCAAATCTTAGAATCTTTAACCCATTCCTTGTCGTCAGTGTAGTACAACTATCTAGGTAGGGCTGTCAGCCATTTTTATGCTCGTATACTCTTACCTGACAAATATTTTCTCACCTATTACTTTATTTATGCTCATAGTATTACATTGAACTTGTAGTTCCAAATATCAGCCTCAATCTGAAGTATTCAGACTGGCTAAAAGTACAGTA
Organism: Timema californicum; assembly: GCA_902141385.1. Classification (NCBI taxonomy): domain Eukaryota; kingdom Metazoa; phylum Arthropoda; class Insecta; order Phasmatodea; family Timematidae; genus Timema; species Timema californicum. The sequence goes on along the minus strand of CABFOW010000035.1, from coordinate 480,909 downwards.
TGGTCAATTTATAGATGGCATTAAGAAAACTTGTTTTTTAGCATTGCGTCTTACTGACCGTTCAAGTTATACATTTATGTTCTAATGACGCTAATGGTTTATGGATGAGAAAGGTTATATTTATAGGAAGTGTATCCCCATTTGCATGGAAGGAGAGTGTAAAATTATTTTGAAAAAACAACTCTCAGTACATACGACAGAGATTTTAACCTCGATCTCCCCATCATCAGCAGTCTAGACTACTGCAAGATTAGCGCCTTAGAACATGTGGCCATCAAAGTGTGTAATAACTTACTGCATTGAAACGTCGAATCGCGCCAGGGAACGTTTGCGCAAACAAAGGGTTAAGGATAGTTGGGAACCAAGGATTAAAAAAAATCTAGGATTAAAGATTTAAAAAGGTACACATTTTTTGTTCTTAAGTAGTTTTAGAGCCGTTATAAAGTTTATTGGTGATAGAGACCTACATAATTTTAAGACAAATCTTGCCAGATCCCCCAGACCATCCCTTTACTGCATAATTTGAAAAGAATCAGAACTGAAGAAAAAAATCATGTGAGAAAATAATAATAATTACTATTATTATTAGCACCGGGTCTTACTATCCATTCAGGTCGTACACATTTAAGCTAATGTGCAATAGTGTGTGTAATAATGTGTGATAGAGAGAGGAAATGGAGAACCTACAGTTTAACGTGGAATTCGAACCAAGGTGGAGGCCTGGCATTTCCCACATTTACAAGTTGTGATTAATACACGTCTTGTCAGAAGTGAAGGAAGGGTTTGGCAAGCAGATAAATCTGTGGCGGGACTGAGGATTGAACCCCAAACAACCTAGCACAGAAGTTTAAGACCTTACCCCTGGATCGCCAGGTCACCCTAAAGTAATAATTATGCATATAATCTGAACAGGTAGTAGGACTAATAGTAATAATAATGTAAATGTCCATTAGGCACCGTATGCACGGTGTCTAGCTCTTACAATATTTTTTTAGTACCTACTAAAGTAGTTTTTAATAAACAAATTATAATGAGAATTTTTTTATTTGAAAAATAAGAAAAATTTGATGCATAGAAAATATTTATTTATTAAAATTGTATTTCAAAAACCAATTGCATAATCCAGGATACTTATAACATTTCTTAATAAAGTTTCTCTTATCGACTTCTCGTTGCAGTAAAGTCTTTGATAGTGTCCTAAAAGTTCATATTGCAAGTAATATTGCTTTCAATGCACATAGGATCCAAAGAAAATATAGGTGAGCCTGGTTCCTTGTAAACTAATAATGTTAATACAATATTATTTTGTAATTTTTTGTAATTTTATTATTCTACCAACTATACAGCACTTTACTTTACATTCATTACTGTTTCCAGCCTTTGGCTTTGATCGTTTTTTTATTCAAGCCATATATTTTCCACTACCAGCTTGCTAGGCCTGTCGTAGCTTCATATGCCATATAATCTAACTTAAGACTAGGAGAGACACAACATCCAGTCTCCGGCCGTTAATTCATCAATGTGAGAGAATAAACAACCTACATTTCCCCAATGATAAATTTTTCGACCATGCCGAGAATCAAACTCAAAACTCTTAACTCAACAAACAGACATGCTATCAATTAGCTAATGGGATGGAAATACTATACAACTCTACTAAAGATAACTTATTTTACCAATTGCTTAAAATTGTTATGTCAAGTCAAGTTCTACATAATTGTATTAAGGATATTTTTTGAGATTTTTACTAATTTCTTTAATACCATAGGGATAAGGAGATTTGAGCATCCAATATCTAATTTTTACTTATCTTATTACTGAGATTTGAATATTTTTATTGTGACTTATGACTGAATCATTGGCCAAAAGATTCNAAAGATTCCCCCCCCCCCCCTCCCCATGATAGGCCATGCATATATGTTTCCATACTTAGTAGACAACTAAACTCAATTTTTATCCCAATAAAATGACAGTAGTGATCAAAATACTGCAACAAAAATTAAAATTAGCCATAGAAAGTTAGATCATTTAATTTAGTCAACCATTTTGGTTCCAAGTTAAACTTTTATTTGAGTGTCAAAATGCATCTATTTTTAAATAACTTGTTGAAGTTAAGTGGTAAAAAGCATCTGTTGAGAGGCATATTAATTATTTCTTCAATGGTACAACATTTTTTGCATATTATTCAAGCGATTTAAAATGGCAATATAATGCTATAAATGATAATTCTGGGGGAAAAAATGCAGCCTATTTTTAGATCAATACAGAATCATGATTGTTAAACAGATAGACTCTTGTTAATAACTTTTAAACTACTAAAAAAAAGTAAAAAGTCCAGCGACCAAATTAAAACTAGCCCCCTAACTGACCTGGCTTGCGGTGTGTGAGGCATGACAACAGGTCGGTGAGAGGGTGTCCTGTGACCAGGGGTCAGAGATCCTGGGTGGAGGAAACCTCCTGGCACTGTATGTTGAGGGATATGTTGAGGTGTCTGTTGACCATACCGCGGTGTCTGGGAGGCGTGCGGCGTGTGGTAAGGTGTCATGAATGGAGTTTGACCTGAAGGGGTGTATGGCTGAAAAAAATTAAACTCTTCTGTAGAAATTTCTTGTTGGTTGGTAAAGGCTAAAATAGAATTTTTGTATAATTAAACTTTTTAAAGACATAAGCACAGAGCAGTTATTTAGTTTGACTCTATAAATTGCTGATTTTGTAATATAATCAGTTTATTATTTTAAAAAGGTTCATATTTATTAAATAAAGTGCATAGAGAAAAATCAATTGGTAATAAATAAAATAATAGAATATTAGGAAAATGGTAGAGCATAAATAAAAATAAAAACACTAACACATATTTACACACACAACAATATTTTGATATTGAGGAAGATGTTATAATAGCATCGAAATATTGATGTATGTGTGTGTGTAAATATGTGTTTGTGTTTTTACTTTTATTTTTGCTCTACCATTTTCCTATTATTCCATTATTTTATTTAAAAAGGTTCAGTGACCTTTTCCCCCCATCAAACTCAACCAATTCAAATATATAATTTGCTTTTCAGCATAATAAATAATCAATTTAGATTCAATTTGAAAGTGTAAAGCTTGAGATTCAAAAGGCTTAGAAAATATATACAGTAATATTAATTTAAAAGATATTTGGCAATAAAATAAAGAAAGTCCCTAAATGCCCCTATTGTATATAACCAAGAGTCTCCAAATTACTCACAGTGTTGGGGTAGGTGTGCATACTGGCTCCATATCCACCCCCTGGAGTGTGTGGGTAATGCGGGGTTTGACTTGCGACCTGAGACAAACTATGCAACATGTGGGTGGGGAGGTTTTGAGCCACTCGGTGAATAGCCTCTGGGTTCATGCCTGCAAACACAAATAAACTCTTGTAATTCATTGATACACATACAAATAATGCTATGGAAAAAGGTAAAGGAAATATGGATAGAAAACATATAAAGGGAACAAAAACAATATGGCTTTGAAAATGAAAAGAAGAACACGATTCACACTTTATATTGTTGTCAAGTGGACAATGAGGTAATGGCTGCCTCTTTAAGAAAGTCGATCATTACTGCCCGATTCCCCCGACCTAGGTTTCATTCTATTGGAACTGATCACGAGGGAGTGTGAAACTTCCTTAAAGAAGAAACCAAAAACCACAAAGGGGAGACCTTTTCTGTACCTTCTTCCAAATACAACATAAAATACCTTAAAAAAGCGAAAATAGATATTCCTTAAATTGCAAACTTAGCAAATTACCAATAATTTAAGTGGATGAATTTAGGAAAATAATTTTCAAATGAATTAAAGTTTTTAGTAATTTCCCAAATAATGAAAGAATTTGATAAATGTTAAGATAATTTCACAATTCTCCATAATTAATCTAAGAATAACATCTTTAATTAGAGTTTTCAGACAATCCCGATATCTATCAGTTTTATCAATATAGTTTGTAAAATATTTCAAAACTAAGGCTGTATCTGAATAGTTTACTTAAGCAGTGTCGCCACGTGACCAAGTGTAGATCTGTCCGAATAGTCGCGGACGATACCTATGCAGTCTTCTCAAGGTCTTGGTAACCATGGGTATGGAAGGCTACCAGCCATGCACTGTTCTCGCAATGTTTGAATGGCAATTGATTTGTATTATCGTTTTGTCTGCTAGAGCGATGACGTCCGTTTTTCACCATTTTAAATACAGTTGTTGCCATTCGAATAGTTTGATGCAGTCTGCTATGAACAGCGCAAGAAGTGTAAAATCATCAAGACGGCATCAAATCTAAAACTCAAGGGTCTGTCTAGGGAGACTTGGACTATTCGGATAGAGCCTAAGGTAAAATGAACTTTATTTCAGATTAAAATAACAAATAATGCAAATTAGTTGCAGATATACGCAAAGTTCAAGGTTGTGATACCTTTGACTTTAATATATTAATTTGGAAGCTTGCCTTGCTTAATTTAAGTAGGGGTGTGCGAAGCTTCGAAAATCTCGAAATCGAAGCGAATGTTAATTAACTTCGACTTCGACAAACAAAATTTACTTCGAAAAATTCGAAGCTTCGGCAAAAAATATATATGTATTTTCAATTTTAACCGTTCTGAGCTATTATTCTAATAGATTATATTCATGTTAACCCCACACAATTCACAATTTAAAACAAATAAAACTTTGAATTATAGAATATTTACTAATATGTATAAGGCGCAAGTTTCTATTACAAATTATTTTCATTTGTTTACTTTACGAAAGAGGGCCTTATCAATTTATAGGTTAAATATCGATTAGTTCGATATTTTTTAATATCTATGTATTGACACAAAAGGCCATGGTTATAAAACGACTAGTTGATTGTGACCGACATAATTATTACTATTCCACAATATTTCTACTGAGATTAGTGACCACTTTTAATAAATGGTGATCACACTATTTTTGTTAAAAAAAAATAATGTTCCTGTAAGCATCTTTTTCTTATTCTCTCTCAATAAATAACTTGTAAATTTTAAATAGTTCGTTTTGATGAAATATTGAATAACTATCGATAGTTACACAATTTCAATAATCGATTATACTCGATGCCACACAGCCTGATCGATTCACAAATTAAATACGTTCAGCTATCTTCACCGCCACATGACCTAAATTCACGTGATAAAAATAATATTTAAAAAAAATCAATATACAATTTAAAATCATATTTTTGCTTTGAATTTTGCATAATTTTTTTCAAGTGAATCTTTTTCAATATTCTGAAATGAAATGAACTTCACGTGTATTTGCTCAACTCAACAGAAAATGTTACGACGCATGCGCCAAGAGATAAATTAAAAACTTGATTGAAAGTCGAAAAAATTAATTTTGAGACAGAATATAAGAAAACATATTTACCCTTTACTGATTAAATTTTGTTTCAATTTTAAATTATACTTTTTTTTTAACTAAACGATTAAATGATTTATTTATGTTAACCTAAAAACTTGATGGAAAATTTGATGACCTCATGTTGGCAACATTAGACTGTTTATTATTAATTTATCAATAGTTTTGGTTAAGCCTACGAAAATGTCCGAAACAGAAAAATAAAAGTGAAATATGGGTATTTTTCACGAGAGCTTCTGATAAGAAAACTGCCCAGTGTAATATATACCTGAAAAAATACAAAACGCCAACAGGTGACTTATTGCTATTAGAAACGTTTTTCTTTTTAAAAGAATGCATATTTTTCTGTAATACCAAAAGATTTACCTTTTTTAAAAAATTTAAAACTGGAATAAAAATAACTTTGATAGCTTATTTAGAGCATGTGTTGCAGTTTATCTACATTTTATTTTAATGTGTTAGATTGAACAGTAATAATTAGCTATCCATGATGCCAAAGCAGAATGTTATGGTGTTTGTACACTTTTGACAAAGGCAAAAGCAATTGTGGAACATTACAGTCGTAGTCCATCCACAAGAAAAAGATTACATACGGTAATGGAAGAGATGGTACTGCCAGTACTCGAGTTAATTCAGTTTGTGGACACACGGTGGTCCAGCGAGTATAACATGCTTTCTCGATTACATGCTGTTAGAAAAGCTGTTGGAGCTGAACTTGCCAATTCAGAAAATAACATCGAGATCCTAACTGAAGTTGAATGGAAGCAAGCAGCAGGCATTGTAGAGGTTCTTGGGCCACTAGCTGACGCCACCAAGGAAATCAGTGGAGACAGTTATCCCACCTCTTCAATGGTTATACCCATCCTTCCTTGCCTCAAATCTCTTAAATGTTTTTATCACTAGCAAGAAGGATGGTGTAATGTTCGCAAGAAGTTTAGATAAGGCTTTGAAATCTCGCTTCAGTTTCTACGATTCAGATCCTATTTTCTGCCCATCCATGCTATGCGACCCAAGATTTAGAGGTGTCTTGATCGATGATATGGTGGCAGTAAACACGCTAGCAATTGAAGTTAAGAAGTTGAGTGACAAGTCATCTTTAGAGCCTAACGTAAAAGATGAACACCCCTCATGCTCCTCTTCTAGTTCTGGACTATGGTCAAGTTTTGATTCCATACCAAATACCACCCAACCGGCAATAGACAACAACAGTGAAGTGAAGGATTACCTAAATGAACCACGGGTGCCTATATCTGGTGGAGGGAAGAGGGTTCTTGAAAATACCCTAATGTCTCCAAGGTAGCCCTGCTACAAGTGTGTGCAGTGAAAGGGTATTTTCTAGTTCAGGAAACATTGTACCAGCCAGACGAGAACCGTTGACTCCTATTCATTTTGAGGAATTAACATCTTTCAAAATAACTTGAAGAGAAAGTAACACTTCTAACTGCCTGTGTGGATAATTTCTTACAATGTTTGTTTTTATTTTAACTTATAAAAACTGTTTGATGTTGATATAATTTTTCTTAATTCTTAATATTCGTTTTTTAAAATAAGTTATAACATAATCTGCCCTGAAGTGAATATTTTTTAAAGTTTAATTGCAAATCAAATGTAGGATAATATTATTGCACAATGTCACAGGACTGGGTAAATATTTTCTTAGCATATAACTTAACCTAATATAGTATATACCTATATTTTTTATAAAATATAATTGTCTATTTACGTTCCCAAGTAAATGTCTTTTTAGTAGGCCTACATTTTTTTTTCTAAAAAGGTTAATGTCTTATTGTGTATTATTACATAATTAGGCTAAATTGTAAGGTTTTATTAAAGTTAGATAAAATATATCAATTTAATAGCATTTGAACTAAATATAAATATATTAAGGCTAAAAACATCCAGTTTTTTTTAGAAAAATAATTTGTTTTAAGAGCTATTATTAGTTGTTTAGTTGTTTAAATTTTATTCGAACTTCGATTCGACTTCGAGAATATTCTTGAATATTCGCTTCGACTTCGAACTGAAAAAACTGGCTTCGCACACCCCTAAATTTAAGTATTTATGATGGTTGGACCCTTGAAATCTTAAGGATATTCTAGATTCCAGGATTCAAGTACATTTCAAATTTGAGACTCAGATCTTTTTTTTTTTCAATCTTCAAAGTGAAATTTATTTTAGAACATAAATACTGATTATAGATGCTTCAGAACCAATTATGATTATAGGATTAACTTGACAACCAGGCCTCAGACGAGTAATTTAACAGAATGGATTATAAGAAAAAATGTTAACATTTAGTTCCTATTAATATTGTCTGTTATATTTGTAATTCCTCTTATATTCATAATTTTTTCCAAGTTTCGGATTCAGAATTCGAAGGTAGATTGGAGATTTGGATTCGTAAATTAGTGGATTCGACCCAACTCTAGTATTTATGATTTAAGTTTCATTTGGCTAAAATTAATTTTTATAACAAAACTCACTTTAAATATGACTTAGATTTAATGTAAATTGATTTTTAATTTTTTTTTTAGGAGTTAGGACCTAATTAAAAATTTATGTAGCAATACTTAGTAGCATAAATATAAGTTTAAATTAGAGAGAACATCAAATTCAACTTTTAGAAAAAAGGTTTAATTATCTCAAATTTATCCCAAAATTTGGACCAAACTAAATTAAATAAATGAATTAAATAATACAATTAACATAACCCAAATAAAGATTACCTGCAATATTTATGCTAGGGGTGTGATAAGGTGTTCTGTTTGTTGCCATGTTGCGTGGTGTGCTCGGTGTTCCTGGGATAGGATCACGGAAATGTTCTTTGAACCAGCGAAACAGCAATCCGAGAGAATCAAACATTTGCTGGCGGAAACGGAAGCCCTCTGGTGTAATAGTGATAAACTCATGTCGACATCGAGTTCTTGGAAGATAGGAAAGCATAAACTTGCCTGGGTAATTCTAAATATAAAAAAAAAAAGATTGACAAAATTAATAATAATTATATTACCTTAAAATGTATTATTAAATAAAGAAAAATATTTTTAACTAGGGATGTGCAAGAATCCTTTTTTCAATTCAAGATGATTTTGAGACGAGAATATAAAAAGTATCGAGACATGACGAGATGAGAAAAGGTCCTTTGAAAGTAAAAAAAATTGAATTATGTTAATTAAAGTAAATATATAGTTTATAGAGTTCATTTTTGACATTTGAGCTGGTGCTTGCTTTCGATTGTCTTATATATATAGTTCATTCAAAAACTTAATATATAACTTATACACATTTTAAACACAATTAATAAAATAGTGATAGGTAGTAACAATGAACACCATTTATAATTTAATTTTATAGTGTAACAGCTTATAATGTCAAAGTTTGGTATCAGACTTCTGTGCTGGTGGCCGGGGTTCAATCCTCGGTCCCGGCACAGATTTATCAGATTACCAAACCCTTCCTTCACCTCTGACAAGACATCTTGTGAATGTGGGGAATGCCAGGCCTCCACCGTGGTTCGGATTCCACGTTAAACTGTAGGTCCTTAATTTCATCTCACAATCACCCTACCATTACACATTAGCGTAAGTGCGTATAACCCGAACGGGTAGTAAGACGTGGTGCTAATAATAATAATAATAATAATATTTCTCAAATTTTTTAGATTCCTTTTTTAACTTTAGAAACAAGATTGAGATTATTTTTTTCTTAATTTTTCAAGTCTCGCACATCCCTATTATTAACTACTAAATAAAGTATGTTGACACTACAATACTCTTGCAATAACAAAAATAAAATCAAGTTACCTTGGAAGCAGAAATGAAGTAGTGAATCTTTTGCAAATTCTTCTTTTTTTCCTCTTTTAGTATCTCTTCAGCTTTATCTTTGAGCCCCTCTAAGTCCTGGTTATAGTATTTAAATGTCAACAAATCTCGAGCATGAGCAGCCATTGGGTTCACATGACGGGCAATAATTTCATCCAGATCTTCAAACTCTTCATTACCTATATAAAGATTCTGCCCCAAACTGAATGCATTCTCCTTTCCTTCCTCACGTACATCGATATGTTGGTAGACACCATCTGTTACCTTCCATGTTACAGTCAAATGGTCTGTACCCTGTGTAGACATATTCACGCTAGAAAAATCTCTTTGAAATAAAGTGTACTAAGCAAATAATATGTAATAAATATGATATAACTGTAGAAAACAAAACACAAATAAGAGTTAAAATACTAACACACTTTTATACACACTTCTATATTTCAATTTTTTTCATTACATTTTTTCTCAGGAAGTTGTAGTAGTAAGACTAAACAGGAAGTTTGCTTTAGTGATGTCAACTTTATTTGTTGTTAAAGATGAAAACTTCTCTGGTGTATTTGAAATTTTCGGGAAAACCACCCAGCCTAAATATATTTGTTATATAGGCCTGAATTCAACCCTGATGTATCACCGGCACTACCTACCATCCACATACCAATAAATGAACCTCAGAATTTAAAATCCATCAGAGAAGTTTTTCCTTTCACAATCAAGTTGGCATCAGTGAAGTAAGCTTCTTTACTTCTACTACTTCTACTACCACCACTGCCACTGTCACCTCCATCACTACTACAACTACTACCACTACATACTTGCAATGTGCAACTAGACAAAGCGATTACCAAATTCAAAGTATGTTTATACTTAGGGCTACATGTTCCAAAATAAAATACATTATTGATAAATTAGATATAAATAAAAGCCAGGAAATAGATAAAATCAGAATTAAAGACTTGAAAACTATCAATAGCCAACTTACCCTGTTGATAACAAAACTAATTAATTTAAGTATACAACAGGGTGTAATCCCACAAAAACTTAAAATCATTATTATCATTATTAGACCAATTTATAAAAAAGGGAAGCACTTAGATAATGGAAATTACAGACCTATAGCAATTCTACCAGTTTTAGACAAAATAATGGAAAGATACTTTGCCAATCACTTGATAAATTATTTATATAAATATAAAATAATTGACCAAAGACAATACGAATTCCAAAAAAACAAAGGTACTTCGACACACTTTTAATAATCAAATGCTAAGAGTGATTAAACGAAAACAAACACATAGCTAAAGCATTTATAGACACGTCGAAAGCTTGATACGTTAGATAAAGATATTTTACTATGATGACTTTATAAAATTGGTATCAGATGTAATATGTATGAATGGTTTAAAGATTACTTGACAAATAGGAAAATAATAGTTAAAATAAGTATTATAGATAGTGAAGAATTGGGTATAAATATTGGAGTACCACAAGGCTCTATTCTTGGGCCAATAGTATACTTAATCTAGACAAGAACAATATCAAACTGTATACAGAACTGTGGTATATTTATGTATGCTGACGACACAATGTTGTATGTGGTACATAAAAAATTAAGATAAAGCTAAACAAATGTTGCAGGAAGACTTTAATAATATACAAAACTGGACTCACGATAAAAAAAATAAAAATCAACATTAAAAAAACGTAAACAAAGCATATCAGACTACCACATGCTATAAAATATAAATTATCTATAGAAAGTCATTGTTTAGATTGTTAACAAAATATAAAACCGTGTAATTGTTTAATATCCATGCAAGTTGAGACACATAACTATCTTGAGCTCATGATTGATTCGCATATGAAATTAAATACTTACATAGACATATGAGTAGGAAGCTAAGAGCGAGAATGGTTAAGATATGTATATTAAAACAATATGTTACATTTGATATTCTAAAAATAGTATATCATGCACTAATAGAATCATATTTAGGCTATGGTATTACTTCCTGGGGAAAGACAAGTGCTCTATATTTAAATCAATTAAAAATATTCAAATTAAAGTTCTTAAAATAATGAACGAAAACAACATTAGTATCAAAGTCACGAATAAGAAGTGGAAACCATTGACAGTAAAAAAAACGTATAACTATAAAATAACAATTCAGTACTACTACTCAGAAACATATAAAGTAAGACAGGCTCATAGTCACAACACCAGAAACCGACAGTACAAAATACCTTTATATATAAATAAATATGAAAAACAACACATGAAAATAATAATACCAACGTTTTTAACATGATACAGATACCCTTTTAATGGATAAAATATCAAACGTAAAAAGAGAAATAAAAAAATTGCTAATTGGCTCACAGACTTAATCTGGGAATTTATCTTATTTTCATTGGTCAGGCGGTATTGACCCTTTCCCGGAAAAGTTTTGAGTGGGAATCAAAATAACTGTTAATCTCTTTTGTACACAGTCTACTTCTTTGTTATTTAGCTAACTTGATGGCTTAGGTGGGTATGGGGTTATTTTACCACTTGTAGAGAGACAAACAAGTTGGGGAAGCGCATGACTTATTGTGCTCTGTCTATCAACAGTTATTTGTTAGATCCAGCAAGTGAAAGAGCTTGAAAGATTTAGAGAAGAACAGAGATATATTATATTATCTTTTGGACTGTGGAAATGAGAGGAAGAGGCAAAGAAAGTAGCTTGCCAACATCAACCATTTATGAGGGATCAGCATGTTTGTTATTGGTGAGTCAGACAGGGAGTAGAGTATAAGGAGTGCTAAACAATCACCTTTGAGGGGTGTCAAACCTAGAGAGAACTTGGCTTAGGTGGGTATGGGGTTATTTTACCACTTGTAGAGAGACAAACAAGTTGGGGAAGCGCATGACTTATTGTGCTCTGTCTATCAACAGTTATTTGTTAGATCCAGCAAGTGAAAGAGCTTGAAAGATTTAGAGAAGAACAGAGATATATTATATTATCTTTTGGACTGTGGAAATGAGAGGAAGAGGCAAAGAAAGTAGCTTGCCAACATCAACCATTTATGAGGGATCAGCATGTTTGTTATTGGTGAGTCAGACAGGGAGTAGAGTATAAGGAGTGCTAAACAATCACCTTTGAGGGGTGTCAAACCTAGAGAGAACATTTAAGAAAAGTAACTTTTAAGGGGTGACAAACATTATGTTTTATAGTATTTTTTGCACTATGCAATTAATTAAATACAAAACACCATTTTAAAACAAAATTAACTAATAAAAATAATTTCAATAAAAAATGTAATAACATTAACTATTTTATTAATCTTATTCTTTGATATTCAAAATTTTGTTTTTTAGTTTGATAAAAAATGCTATTGTTAACACTTCTATTTATTTTATTATGTTTTTTTATTGTTTTTACTTTTAGCATCGCGCCTTACTCGTTCTGGTTTTACGCCTATGTACTTATTACTCTAGTGTGTTAGGAATGAGGAAGATTGAATTTAGAGGTGGGCCTGCATTTGCATGGATAGTGAGAAACCATTTAGGGATAACCACCCTTAGTACACCCAGCCAAGATAAAATTAAATATCCCCGTCATCGGCAATTTAGTTTATGCCTTAGACCATGTAGCCACTGTAGTTGGTTTTAATATTATAACTTTAACAAGTCTTATCATATTAACTTAGAAATCCATATATTTTAAATCTTAAGATTATTCTAAAGAGTAATTTTTAAATTTCCTGTTCCAGTCCCAAATCCCGATATTTTGACTCATATCTCGTCTCGTTCCCATCTCGAAATAAAAGTCATTCCCGTCCATCCCTAAATATGACAAATAAGCTATGAAATGGACTAGAGACTGGTTTTCGAATATTAAATAAAATATAAAATGTAATAAATTTAAGGAACTAAATTAAGTATTAGAATTATGTTAAGTGTAAGAAGAGACTTAAAGGAATGAAGTGTATTTATTATTATATTTACACTATTACATATATGTATGACAATTATGGTGAGGCACCAGCTGACAAGCACATTGGGCTTAGCTGAACCATGTTTAATTATTAAAACTATGTACTCCTGATAGAAAAAAAATCAACCGCTGCCGCCGCCACCACCACTCAGAGGTTGCAGCAGATATTTTCCAATCTTTGTGGGGTCCTGCATATTTTTTTTTTACAGGTAATAAAATAGAAGCCAATTAAGTTATTTTGAACTATAAATAATCCTCACCTTGCTAGAGGGCCGCACAATAACTTCACCTTGGTCCATTTGTGCCATGATCTTCTCTGCTTCTTGATAAGAGATGTTGTGGAAAGATGGATGCACAATAACACGCTTTATGTAAGTTTGCCGCTGTTTCAATTTCTTACCGTCTTCTTCGACTTTCTTGTCCCTCTCCTCTGCCTCTGTGTCATAGTAGGGATCTTTGGGAGGTCTGTGAAATTGTGTTGTTTATTGATTAGGTCAAATCAATGATTAGAAAAAACCACAAATATTCTATTAGCAGACTCAGACTAGTTATGGAAATGGCCCACGGTTCAAGTTGTCATGCTTTAAAAAAAAAAAGTATATTTACTCTAAATTTTACCTCCTTCCTCACTTTGTTGTAATATTATACATATATTAGGGATGGGCCCTCGAATCCTTAAGGATATTCGAAATTCAAAGATTCAAGAATCAAATCCTTAAGATTTTTTTTCCTAAGTAAAATTTGTTTTAAAGCTCTAATAATGCTTATTGTTGGTTCAGAACCAATTATAATAATAGGATGAGCTTAACAACCAGGTCCCAGAACAGTAATTTAACACTTAACTGAATACACAAATTTTATGTTTCACCCAAACTAGCCTCAGTATTAACAGGTTGAGGGAATGACACAACACAATTTTAACAGGTAAAACATTGTGTGCATCAACACACCCATTTTCTACAATAATGGACATAACATCGAGGATGTAAGACTTGCAATGAAAAAGTTGAGGTTCAAATCTTGCTGGGGTGTCCTGGTGGCCGTTATCCCATTCCTTCTCCAAACTAATGTGAAAACATATGCCCTAAACATCCTTCTTTATTCCTAAATCTTAAATTAGCTGTTAAATCACTCCACTCTATGGCGTAAGATCGTAATCCAGCTATACCAACTGTGTGGCCACTGAAGTTAGCAATGTTAGTGCCAACACTTGCAGGTAGAGGATTCATGTGATAAGCACAACAAACCTTCTGGCCGTCAATGTCAATTTTCTAGACCGGAGCTGCTGTTTATTTGTTCATTTAACTCATTTGTCCTCATGAGGCTGAGTTTGAACCCGTTCCTGAAACAGTGCTCCAGAGAAAAACTTTGGAAACACTGGTGATGGAACCCTGGACTTCTAATTCTGTAGCCTGAAACTCCAACCACTAGATCACAGAAGTGGCCTGCTGTTAATAACCTTGATGTTAATGTAATGAGAAAAAAAAACCTTTTTTTTAAAATGGGTTGAGTCCACTTTTTCTTAAATCAACATTTTTATTCTATCTTTAAATCTCGAATCTAAGAACACATGAAATGCACATGTATAACTTTCAAACATTGATATTATTTCTCGTCAGTTTTGATTTGGTAAATTAATAGTCTAGGGTTGGTGTTGGGTTTGGCCTATAAAAATGTCGGTTTGGACTACTAGCAAATGTCATAGTAGTCATATTCAAAGTTTAAAAAAAAGTTGAATTTGAATTTTTTTTTAAATGCTTGAATATCCTTAAGGATTAGAGCAGAATATTCCTAAAAACATCTGTATTAAATTTATCTAAATAGATTTTCGGATATTATCTACACATGAATAGGTCTATATCTAAATAAAATACAATTAAAAAATAATCAAGTTTTGTCCTAGTCCAACTTTCCAGGAGGGTGAAATATGCAGTAAAATTTCCTGTAGAAGAAAAAAAAACGGGTGTGCGAAGCTTCAACTTCAAGCTGAATATAAAATTTCGGATTCAATAATAACAGAACTTAGCCAAAAAGAAGTATTCAAAATTAAAACACACATTTTTTTCAATTTTCTGTTTTTCCCATCACAGATTAGTGTTGCTTGACTTATAGTTTTAGGGCCAAATATATTAATTATGTCTAAAATAGAGCATTTTGTAAATTATATTTAATATCTAAATTTACATTACTTATGTAATGTATATCTGTATCCAGAATTAAATATTTTTTCAAATATCTGAACTTTGATTCATCTTCAGCAATGTATCATATTATTCTATTCCAATTCAAAAAGTGGAATTCACACACCCATGGTTACAACACACAGTATGAATAGAAAGGAAAATTTTTAATTGACAGATCTCACAGTGACATTAATGTGAACTATGTCCAAATGATCATTATAAAAACAATATTTAGACCCCAAAATATCATGAGACATGCTTTTACAAACACATAAAAATGAATATCAAAATAATATTAAAATCCATTGGAGCGTTTTTAAATGTATTTTACAAACGTGTTTTAAAACCAAATTTGATCTTATCGCGAAGTTGATTTATCGTTTTATGTACAAATGATGGTTAATTATGTTGGTTTTAATAAAAATTTATGATATAAAAACCATTTATAGTTTATTTGGTAGCAAACATCGTTCTTTTGCTTTTTTACCTAAAATGGCGAGAGAAAAAAAGTGTACTAACTGCACAGTTAAATTTTTTTTTCTCAACTATTCCATGATGAATCAAACTTACCATTTAAAAAAATGTATATCCCTCAACCTCAACCAAGGACCATAAGTAAAGAAAAAAAAATTGATCTGACATTTGATGTATTTGTGACTGAAAGTAAATATTTAAACTTTAAAAATGATAAATTTAGCTTTGAATTTTTTCTATCCATAGCAGTATACTACTTATGTACGAGTTAATTTTGTTGCCATTTTAAGTTATTTTAATTACCGTAAATCAGGGTCTATAGCCATATTGTGTTTTGTTTGTTTTTAGCAGCACGTTTTACTATCTATTCGGGTTATACACCTATGTACTAATTATGCTAATGGCTTAGGGATTAGGAAAGTTTAATTGAGAGAAAGTGCACCTCCATTTACATGGAAAGACTGGAAAACTTTAGGAAAAACCACCCTAATATCACCCGATCGGGATTGAACCTCGATCTCCCCGTCTTTGGCAGTCTAGTCCAACATGAGAGTAGTGCGTTAGACCATGTAGCCACCAAGCAGGTTCTAGCCATATTATATTTGTTGTTTGTTCCTATCCCCATTTTCTGAATCACTTTTATGTGTTAATTGAAAATACATATATATATATTTTTTAACCTCCACTCATGGTTTTTATCCGCCAAATCAGAGCTCTTAGAGATGCATTCAACTGAAAAACGTTCCACATCTATCTTGATAATGCGGCAGTATATCGATTGTCCATGATGAACCCTTTCCTCGGGATTGTTAACACGCTTGTCTGACAAGTTCTTGATGTGGATGTAACCAGAGATACCGTTGTCCAATCTTAAACGCACACCAGTTGCCTGACCAGGACAACCGCCTGCATCAAAGTGGTTCCATACCTGCCAACATTTTATATCATTAAGCGAGTGAATCAGAAGTACAACCATTTCCCAATAAATCCTTGTTAGTTGAAAAATGTTAGACATTGGTTTAAACTTGTCAGTTTTATTAGATCCAGTGTAATATTTATTAGGTTATTTTTTCTTATAGTTTACATTAGAAAAATCTGTCTGAAGAAGAGGTTAGCAGAATATTTAATTCATGGCTAATGCAACAAAAATGAAATAAAATTTCATATGACCAAAAAAACTGATAAATAAACAAAACTATTTTATGTATTACATCAATTTATTATGTAAGATAGTCATTACTTGCCTAATGATTAGGGACATGCAAAATTCAAATAGACAATAACACAATTTTTTTATACAAACTCTACTGTTTTCACATGAATAGCATGAATTTAAGTTTTTATCTAAATACACAGTTTCTTTGTAACTTGGCAAATACCATGTCATGCAATATAATTTTCAACCTGACGATAGCACTATGCTAGCAATAGCTGTCATCTATATAGATAGTATCAGTTTTTTGGAGATATTGAAGGTATAAAACAAATCACAGGATATGAATATTTTCATGGATATTTAGGTTTTTTAAGGTTAAAATAAAAAAAATCGCGATTTCTAATTTTGGAAATTACAAAAATTAAATTTCAGTAGATAAATTCTCTGTTTTCAGCCTTAAAAAAATGTTACGTTAGATTCAACCTACAGGTTGGAAAAATTGTTTTTGTTTTATTTTTATACCCTTTTCACTATTTGATAGTAGCTTAGTCTTCTATGACGACATGTATTATTTTGTTTGGTGTAAACATAAATTGATAATCAATTATTTTGATATTGCTATATGAAAAACTCGAAGATAATGTGTTTGACATTACTAAGCGTGAAATGTTTTGTGCGTATTGTTTGAATTTTTCTCCAAATAGGTTAATAAATTAGTAGTTAAATACATTATATGAAAGAAAAATGTAGACAGTTTTATCCTAGTTCTGTAATGTTAATGTGTCATGAGACTGCAGGTATTCCTACATGAAACAGATCAAATCTGAAAAACATAAAGAGGAATGTGTTTAAAATTTCAGCAAGTACAGACAGCAAGGCATAGGTAATCACTTTGTTGAATACGGCCAAGAAGGAGGAGGGTTTGTCATATGAATTGGCAAAAGACATGTGAAGAGGCAGTTTGATTATTAAGTGCAAAAGTTAAATCAAAATTTCTTGTGATGTACAACAATGTTCTGACCAGCAAATGAACAAACATTAAGGAAAATAATCCAGCCACAATGGCAATATTTTCATTTAAGAGTTAGTATAGTAAACAATTTAAGAAAAGTTTATTTTACATATAACTTGGCATGGAGACATAATTAATAAATACAGTACTCATTTTGGTACACATCCAGAATACAACCGCCCTGCTTTGATTAATAATGGAGCCATTTATTTACTGTATGAGAATAAGATTAAATATCACTGTTTGCTCACTATATGCTAGTAAACTAATTTTGGTGTATCAATTGTTGTGTACCCAGAAGCGTACTACTGATATCTGGACTTGGGCTTTAATTTTTTTTTAATAAATACTCATTCAAGTTGTATTTATGTAAATAATAACATCACTTTCAGCATAAATTATCATCACTTTTAGAGAAAAATAACATCACCTTTTGCATGTGTCTACCAATGACTTGGAAAAATATGAGAACATTATATTTACAGATTGGCTTCCTTCTTTAATAAGTGTGTTAAATTAATTGATTATTTATTAAATTATAACCTTTTCACAAAATGAACAAATAGAAAATTGTACGTCTATACCATCGGCTATATATCTAGTTCGTTATTGTCTACACATACCTCAGAAAGTTCAGGAAAATCATTCTTGAGACAAAATGGACATTGCCAGAGCCCTGTCTCATCATTACGAACAGGATTAGCTTGATCCAACTGTTCTCCTTGAGGCTTCCTGTGGGTTATTCCTAACCACAGAAATAAAATGCTCAAGCAAGTGCATTGTAGGTTAAATAAAGATAAATGTTTAGACTGATTCAAGTACATCAGGATTAATGTTTGAGTTTGACCCAATATTAAAGGCATGTTAAAGTTGATTAAAAAGTAACTTAACAATTATATTTCAACCAAATAAAAAATAATTATTTAATCTTTCATTAGGATAGGGCCTAGTTGTAGTATCTAGTGAATTCATTAAGAGAAAATCTAAACTAGGGATTGGCCCTCTAATCTTTTGAATCTTAGATAATGAATATTCGAGGAATCGAGAAAATTTCGGATTTGAGACTCAAATCCTTAAAAAGTTTTATTTTCTTCAATTTTTCAAGTGAAATTATTTTTAGAGCCCTAATACTCCTTTTTGGTGATTTAGAACCAATCATAATTATAGGATGATCTTAACAGCCAGGCCCCAGACCAGTAATTTAACTTAACTGAATGTGTGAACATTCTAATGAATGGATTTTATCATTGGGTCATCCTAACCTGAGAGCAGAAGTAAACAAACATGCCCATATCACTATGAAGAACATTCATGATTGGTGGAACACAAGTACAATATTTTAAATAGGTATGACTATGTATAACCAGTATCATATCAAAGTAGGTCACTACAGATTTTTGTATTTTTTAATACTTCTAAATTTCAGCCAGAATCAGAAAACGTCATTAATAGACGGGAAGCACTTAATACTCACAACAACCTTCACTTAACAATGCCAAGATGACCTATTTACTGATCGTTGATGACTTGAAATTAACATGTGATAAGTACTGTACCATGAGGTCCCTTAGATCTGAGCCAGGAGTTTGTTGGTATTTGAATAGTGCTTGCAAAACTTAAAGTATGATTTCTAAATAAAATGAAGGAATAGTTTTAACTATAATAATTTTCTAATGTTATTTTAAAACAAGTTTAATACAAAACAAAGGTAGGACTATTTAGTGAAAGGATACCATTGAGGTACATTCACTTGCAAATCAGAGAATAGACTTCCACGTGGCTTTGTTTACATTAGCTCTCAGCTTAGGGTGAATAAGTAATAAAAACAAATGTAAACATTGAGTTACTATTTGTATTTTTAATTATTCTTTATTATATATTTTAAGTTGCCTCTTATGGTCATAATTTTTTCCAAGAATTGAATTCGGATTCAACCCAACTCTCATTCAAGCAGATGCTTAACATAAACGTTATTAATGTAAAGTATTACATAAAAAAGACAAATTTTGTTGGGAATTAATATGAAAACTTGGAATTCCCCAAATAAATACCTTCATTGTTTTATTTTATGGACTTAGACTATACATATGAGTGATTACTTTGAAATTGAACAAGCAATACTCTACCTATAACAGTACCAAGCACCATTTTGCCAATGAAGAAGGTTTCTGGGGTTTCTTTGGTCAACATGTCAAACATTTCTTCTGGGTTGGGTGACGTGAAAGGACTTCTTAGATCTTTGTATCTGTGATTGAGTTCTGCACGAATATCATACAATGTGATACTCTTGTTCCCAAAACCCTGTCCAAAAAAGGAATGTTTAGAACTAAACGCTACACAATAATTAGAAAAAAACACAAAAACAATCTAGTTAAATATACCTGTCGTTCCAACTCCTCAGCGAAAGCATCTAAGTCTAGATCTTTAAGCCTTTCTGGCGATTCCAAAATTTCTTCTAATGCTCCAGCTGGGTTTGCATCTTCATCATCGTATTCCAATGCATCCACTGCCATCTTGCGCGCCCATTCATAAGTTTCTGGATGAACACGAGAGCCATCCAGAACCTCCACATATGCCTCCGTACTAAACCAAAAGTTTGACCAATAAAATCTAAATTACACCGTTTTAAGATTTATGAAAACAATGTGGATCTGTGGTAGGGTAATGTAATTGTAAGGCAAGTAACAGGGAAGGAAGCCAACCTAAAGGATAGTTAAGTCAGGCCTTGAAAAGAAACAACATTATCTTTTTATTTCTTCACTCTTCACATGCCCATCTAGTGAACACTTTCACAGCTAGGCCTTTTGCGCATGGAGTTACTCAACTGTGATTGAAGTCACCAACTGGTCAGTAAATAGTTGTTACTTATATTTCACACACGATGATACACAAAAGTGGTGGAATTTCAATAAATTATGTACTAACTAACTACAAGCAACTTTTGCAGGTATCTAGAATACTTTAAATTAATAATATAATGTATATAATTGGAAGAAAGTACAGGAAAGGTGGATAGAAACATATTAAAAGCAGCAAACCCACCTTTACTGTACCTTATTAAAATATAATACAATTACCTCATAGAGCGAAGAGAATTTTTCCTTATCAATATATAATGATAATCATCAAAATTTCAACAAGGTAAAGGGAATGCAAAAAACTGATTTAAAATGTGTAGTGTTGAACAGTATGAGAAAATAAAGCTACCTTGAATAGTATATAAATGTTCAATAATTGTTCATCCATGATGAAAGAATTTGTGAACAAGTATCCCAGCTACTAACAGTTGAGTTTTCAGTGACTAATCATGGACACACTGTAAACCAGTTTGTGAATAGTAGCGAGAGGACTGCCATTGAAATACATTAGCAGTGATGCTCAAGCTACTGGTTGGTAATTTAGATTTGTGTCCCTTTTGAGTATTATTTGAGTAGCTCCATGGACAAAAGGCTTTAATCATAATTAGGTGAGTTTCCACAACTAAATTGATTATGTCTTGGCATAGTGTGTTAGTGTGTTATTAGGTAAAGAAAGGGTCTGATGTACCCCAAAAATTACATAATTAACAATTATGTGTTTAGTGTTTTAGTTGTGAACAGTGAGGCCTACAATTTTCTGGTGTATGACCTTGTCCTTCTATCCTTCTTTCAATGTTTAATTTAATATTTCAGTGTGTTTGCGATTGACCTGATATTAATGTTTATGACCAAAGCGTATTCACATTGTCATCTTTTACTCTTAGGACAAGTGTATTTGTGATGCTATTCACAACCAATAAGCCTGTGTGCAGCTTTGAAATTCTGAAGATGACTGTTTGAAAGGTTAAAATAGGTTTCAAAATTTCAAATTGGTGAGATTGAAATTTCTTTTTTGCTGCTATTTTCTATAAAAACAACAACTCAATATACCATTTGAGCTCATACCCAAATTTTAAGACAAAATTTTTACTGACCTGTCCCCTAAAGAATTGGTGTCTATTTTGATGAACCCGGCACAGTTGATAAACACTTTGGGGCCCATGTGGCAGGAGGTAACAAGCTGTGTTCTGTTCTCCAATCGCTGATTGCTCTGTTTTAAGGTCTTGAGAAGAGCTTGCCCTTTACGAGGCCCCAATCCACATACAAATTGTACCAAGTTGGCAGTGTAAGGTTGTTGCACTGCTAAGTTCACGTCAACACCTACTTCATTGGTGCGATTCACAAACTCTAGATAGAGGGCTTCCAAAAGCTCCTCACGAGTTAACTGGTCCTGCATTTAAGAGAAAATATGTATACACTAAATTGTAATGGGCATCTTATAATGTGTCATTAGATAAACTTAAGAGAATTGTAGGAAATAAAACATATATATATATTTATATATATAGAGAGAGAGAGAGAGAGAGAGAGATAGAGAGAGTTAGAATGAGTGGTGGTCTGTTTTTTACTCTTCTGCCAAAAAATCGCTTCATCAATTGTGCTTAAATTTTGGAAGGACATGACTCAAAAAGATGTCCGGTTAACACAAATACTAATAAAAATTAACATTTGACTATTTGTTTCAAAATGACAGCTAGTGAGATATAGAGTTTGACATTAAGTGTGCAATTTTTTGTGCATGATTTATATTTGATTTTTCTCTGAATATGTTAACAAATAGTTAAATACACAATATGAAAAAAAAAAATGTAGAAAGTTTTATCCTAGTGTTTTTTAATTAATATTAATCCGACTCATATTTATGTAAATAATGACATTGCTTTTAGCATATAATATCACTTTTCCTCTAAAGATAACCTCACCTTTTGCATGTCTCTACTTAGAAGCTGTACCATAGTGAAACAATGCAAAGTAAGCTTGCCTTTTCAAGACTATGTAGTTTTCTTATACTATCGACCGAAAATTGCTGCAGGTTCGACCTGTCGATTGCAATCTACCTATTGCCGACCCCTGCACTATCATATTGTCTAGGGGTGTGCAACGTCCACTTTATCAATTCAAAATATACTCGAATTAAATATAAGAAATATTCTCAAAGCTAAATTAAAGTTATGATAGTTGTTAGTTGTTTTATCTTTGAAAAAATCTATTGTGCTTATTTATATAACTTTTTGCTTTAAAATTACCTGCTAAATATTTTAGTTCTCAATAGTTTGTAGTATTTAGTTTTATTATGATAAATCAAGTTATGATCACAACATACAATTCCAATTACTTCAGATTTTTTCCATATGACTATTGATTTGTAAAGTAAATAACAACTTAGAATGACAATGATTGACCATAGATTAAGAAGCTGGAATTTTTTTCAAAGCAAAGTGGCATAAAAAAATTCCAGAGGATTTACTAGTTTTACAGGTGTGTGGTAACACTGTGTTTTATTGTATTTTACTTTTAACTGTACTTCATCTTATACAATTATATAGTATTTATAAAACGATAACCCAAAGCAAGTTCATTTCCCTGCAACCAGGTTAGTCACTTGGTGAAACATATAATGTTGACGTTAATCAGTTTTCCACCACCATGCTGTTTAAATTCTTCAACAACAACACTTAACAGCTTGCGATATGGTAATTGGCCAATCAATATATCACCAAATACAAGAAATCCCTTGATCTCAATGTTGAGTGAATTATCTTTCTATCAGTGCACTTACATTTCATTTATAAACATATGGATGTCACAATAGTAATATATACTATTTTATAACTCAAAATGGTGACCTGGTGGTCTAGGGGTAAGGTGTCAGACTTATGTACTGGCGGCCGGGGTTCAACCCTCGGTCCCGGCACAGATTTATCTGACTATCAAACCCTTCCTTCACCTCTGACAAGACATCTTGTGAATGTGGGGAATGCCAGGCCTCCACCGTGGTTCGGATTCCACGTCAAACTGTAGGTCCTTCATTTAATCTCACAATCACCCTACCATTACACATTAGCGTAAGTGCGTATAACCCGAACGGGTAGTAAGACGCGGTGCTAATAATAATAATATAACTCAAAATGGTTGCTATAAAAACATATTAGGTATTCTTTAAGAATATTCAATATACACATAAAACTTTTTAAATAGGTACATTGTTTATATGAATGGACAAACATCAATTAATCCTACCTGAAATGTATGGTACCTCAGGCATAGAATTTCCTCATCAGATGTGCAAAGTTGAGAAAATTCAACAAGTGGATCTTGTAACCTTCTGCACAAGGAAACAGCTTGCCTCAGTAAATGTGGGAACTCACGAAATTCATTCTGTAAATAAAGATGTAACAAAGTAAAAAAGTAAAAAAGTTAAAAATTGTTATTGTATAAGGATGATAAAAATTTTAAAAAATGTATAATTAGATGAGGTAAATTAAATATGAATAGCTTGAAAATTAGGGCTCAAAAAATGACTGATGAATCTCAGTTGCAAAAATGTTAAGCCAAATATGAAGTGGAGTTAGTTTTAATTCTCGTTTAGTGAAGAATATCAAAATATTTTTCAGATCTAAACTTTTTGGTTTTTATAGTATTTTATATACAGTATACTAGAGGCATGGATGAGATGTTATAAACATGTAATGCGGATGAAAAGGCATAAAATCTAAATAGAGTGATGGAGATGAGGCGAATCTCCACTTTACCATCAAATTTTGAATCCAAATCTAGGAAAAATTTATAAACAAGAGAAGATATATATAATAGAATAATAAAAAAATACAAATAATAGCTTAATGTTAAAATTCTTTAATTACAGCATTCATTCATTCAGTTAAGTGATAAATTAATGGTCTGGGGTCTGGTTGCTAAGTTAAATAATATAGGGGTTGTAGCGCTATCAGCAGGGCTTTATGTATACACGTATCAGTAAAAACAGTACCAACCTTGCGTGTTCTGAATAAAAATATATTTATCCTATAGATAGCTATCGGGCAGATAAATTCGCTTCATAAGACACGTAAAACATTATAGTGTCTGATAACTTTAACCTCCCAATAGCAATATTCATCTGGTAGTCATAAGATCGGCCCTTATGGTATTTTCTAAGGATAAGACCCTTGTGTCCTTAAGAATGTTCGAGGATTCAAGAAAATTTTAAATTTGAGACTCAAATCCTTTTATATATACACACACACACACACACACACACACACGAGCGGTGAGAACGCTCAACATTTGTTGAATAATGGCACTAAACGGGTGTGAGGAAAAAGATGGTGTCATGTGGGTGGAGAAGCTAAGATGTCTTGCAAGTACTAATTTCGGTGTTTGGCAAAATGTGGACAATAGTTGGGAAACATGTTCACAAGATTTCATTTAATGTACTCACATTTTGATAGTTTGTTCTTATATGAATATAACTCTACAAATAGCTAGTCATATTATATAAAAGTGAATTAAATGTTCTAACTTTATATAGTTAGAGCCTATGCCTGTGCTTACTAAACACGTGAACCAACATTTTAACTTCCAAATAAAAGTTATCAGGTACTTAAACCTCCTGATAAAAATGTGATGGATAAATACATTTTATCTGGCAGATAAATGCTATCTGGCAGTCATAAGACACATTTTTAACTTATCCACCAGATTAATATTTATTCAGGAGATCGGCCCTAAGAGAGACAAAGGAAAAATAACGGCCAATTCTATACTATCGACGGCCTTTCTAGTAAAATTTGCTTGCCTCATACTTAAAAAGGACAAATTGGCGCTTCCTGAGCAGATACTACCTTCAAATCCAAGGGACGGCAAAGGGAACATGTATGGCCCCCTCCTACACTAACCTTTTCATGGGAAAACTATAGTCCAACTTTTTTGCAAACCAAACCCTTGCAACTGCTCTCCTGGATGAGATTTACTGATAATATTCTGAATTGGACACATTCTTAAACTAATTTATTATCTTTTCTGAACAGATTATATCAACCTTGGTACCTTAAAATTCACTTTGAACATTTCTAAACACCATGCCATATTGTTAGAGGAGGAAATTAACCTTCACGAGGGAACCATAAAAACCACAATTCACAACAAAAACACCAACTATCTCCATTTCAAAAGCAACCATCCTTTTCATGTATAAGGCTGTATACCCTATAGCATAGCTACCAGAGCCAAATGTATGTTATGAGGAAAATTACCTAAACAAGCAATGTCAATAACTTTTCAAGGCTTTTACATCTCGATGATACCCTAAACACATAGTCAAGAGTCAAATAAACAGAGCTCCAGGCAATCAAGAATTTATCAAGAAACAACCTTCCAATAACATACCACTCACCACCCAGTATTAGGAAGGACTTGATCACCTCAGATTTATCCTGAGCACAGGCTACAATATCCTAACCTCATCAGCTATCACACAAAATCTTCTCAAGTGCTCCAAGAATCACATTCGAACGTCCCCCTTATCTCTGCAACATTCCGGTTCATTTTATAAAATTGCCTGACCCAGCTACAAACAACAACACACATCAGGCCAAAGGTTCTTACTCTTGCAGATAATGCATAATTTATCAGCCTTCCACCTCATTCAACAGCAGACTCACAAAAATGTAATACTCCATGAAAGGCCCATATGAATGCTCTACAAAAAATTTTGTATATCAGCTACAAATGCAACTAATGCATTGCCGAATATATTGGCCTGAAGAATCCAATCCTAAACTTTTTTTGGAATCAAGAAACAGGTTACAGGCAAATGTTGGAAACAGTTGATGATGATGATGATGATGATGATGATGAAACAGGGAGAAGATAACAGCAAATGTGCAAATGAGAGGAGAAGAATAGAAGGAAATAAAGGAGAAAGAATGGTGATAGGACAAAGGAAGAGCATTTTACTAAAATGACCTAGCCAAAGGCTTGATGATGGTGTATAAAAGTACTTCAATGATAAGTGTTTACAAAGTTTTAAACACATATAATTGAATTAAAAGTAAGAGGGGACACTCATACATACAGAATTATAATAAATGTGTTTTTCCTATAACCTAATACACTCTATAATAATTATTTTCTTATTTAAACTAATTTTATTATTATAATTTCCATATTACGAGTATAAAAAAAAGGTTCACTCACATGCCAAATAAAAAGTTTATTAAAATAATGTGTTATAAGCTCTTTTTTTACATTTTTTAAATCAATGAGATAATTTCTATTTGCAATTTTTTAAATTAAATAAGGTTATTATTTGGAGTAGGGCACTAGGTTGAATCATGGTTTAAATTAGGAGGGATAGCCAGCACAATTACTTTGGTGATACTGGAGTAGAAATTGTTTAGATACAACACTGAAAAACGTGTTTGTGTTTTTCAGTGTTCTATCTAAACAATTCTAACTCCTGTATCACCAAGTTAAGTGTGCTGGTTAACACTATTAATTTAAATTAGATAAAAAATGTATATTAGCGAATATTTTATTTCATCCTATTTTTTGAGTGCCGTTTGAAAAAACTATGGCAAGACCTCTCTGTTGAAACATTTGAACACCACACTAAACACATTAATACATAGATGCTTGGTTGTTTATACAAACATATGTGATACATACCTCTCCTTTGATGGAGTTTGCAAATACTTTGGCTAACTCATTATCACAGATTTCCACAGAAATAGAAGGAAATTGATCATCCTCTACAAGCTGTGCAACAATATCCTTTAGATCAGCAGCTATCATGAGGGCATCTCTGGCCTCACCCCCCACACATATAACATGGGGCTTCTTCTGACTGATAAACATTCGCAGTGCTAACAAGTCTGCCTCCTGGTCATTCAAAACAAACATAAGGAATAGATTAAATAGTTACTAGCAGTTAAAATAAAATTGTGAACAAAAGAAAAGGTCAAAATAATTACCAGTGTGTATTTTTAAAGGGGTGTCAAGACAACCTTTTTAAATTCAAAGCAAACTTAAATTGAATATATGAAATATTCTCAAAGCCGAAGTGAAGTTTTAATATTTTGTTAGGTGTTTTAGTAAAATGAATTGTCTAATGGCCTGGAAATGTATAATAAGACAGTGGACACTGTTCAGTAATGTAAAGTAAGTGAGAGTGAAGGAAGCCAACTAACCTTCTGTAGCTTTTCCTCCTCCCTGAAAGAATTTTTTCTCTTGAGTACGTGTGGTAAACGAAGGTGATCTGTAACATCCCCATCAGGACCTACTATGCAGGCAAAGGCTGCCTGTGAATAGTCAGGAACAAAGGCAAGACCCATGACGCGCAAGCCCTTACTAGTGTCCCACTCTTCATCATCTTCTTCTGTGAACTCTACAGTATACGGAGCCACCTGATGAGGAAAACCTTTGTTTAGAAATAAATAATATGAATTTTGTTATCCAATGATTAAATGAATATACAAAAACTACTCAAATCATAAGATGATATTACTAGTCCCATAATTTTGTGATTTGCAAAAGTTAAGTCATGAGGTTCAAACTTGATGATTAAAAATACTTCCTATGGCTAGAAATAATTTGTTTGCCACATGATTTCAGGAAATAACTGTTAAGCGTTTATACACACAGTTCTGTGTAAAAATGTGAAATATGTAACAAAATTAGTTGTGTGAGCTGAGAGCACTGGGTTACAGATCTCAGCCTTACGAAAGTTTTGCTGTGCTCCTTGAGCAAGGTTGAGTCCATCAACACTGGGGTTCACTAGTGCCAATGCTCAGTGATAAAAGCACTTACAAAAATGTGCAGTTGTTAAATGACTCACTTTTAACATGTTAGTCATAAAGGGACCAGTGTAATCATAATGTCCAGTCTGTTACACTTTGTGAGGTATGATTGTGTAAAGAGGGGGTTGTGTCAATACCTGAACCTAGCTTTGAGGAAGCCGGCCAATTAAATCATGAAGGACATTTATCTACTATTCTCTAGTGAAACCAAGTTTAAAATAAGCATTTTTAATGCACCTTAATGGCAACTAGCAATACCTGTGTTTAAGGACCCGAGATCTCCCAAGGAGCAGTCATTTTAACCTGAAGGCTGTGGGTCTGGTGTATCCTTGTCCGTGTCCTGGGTCAATTCCAAAAAATTTATCACTGGTGAAATTAGGCTTTCGGCTTTTATAGTGATAAATTAACAGTCAGGGAGTTGGGTGGTGTGTCTGTTTTAGTTTTAGTTTTAAGTTAGTGTTAGTCAGTTCAGAGAGTTCATTTTAAAGACCTCATATAAAAGCATATTAAAAGTAAATAAGTTATTTTAACTAGAGATGGGTCGAATCCACTATTTCTCGAATCTGAATCTACATTTTATTTTCGAATCTTGAATCCGAGTCCTAGCAAATCGTTATAAATTTTAATGATTTACAAATAGACCTACATTACACAATATAGGCCTAAACTTTAAATTAAGATTTATTTTAATCATGCTTTCAATTTCAATCTACCTCAACCACCCCTCGCAAAATAAAGGTTAAAATCCAGACAAATTAAGCAATCTAGACTCGTATTATTGTTTAAAAATCAAATCAATCAAAATTTGAGTGTCTTTTAGTTATTTTTAAAAGTGTTGATAGAATAAGTTAAGTTTATAAAAAACGCAAAATAAACATATTAGGCCTAGTTATCCTTTGATCAACTTTAATCATCCCTAAAGGATATTTTATTGTATTAAGATAGCAAAAGTAAAAATACAAACGGTTATTTTTAATAAAGACTAAAACAACATGCTTAACAATTAAACATACATTGGAAATAGTGAAATCAATAATGCTTAAGTATGTTTTATTATTATTTTCTTTTATATCCATTATCAATTTTTGCGTAGAAAACAAATATATTCGATTCTGCGATATATCGATTTTTGAGAATACATTCTATTTAAAACACGAACATATTTTCCACTACAATATGTTCATTCCCATTTTATAAGGCAGGACTATGTTTGAATATTTCTACAATTACTTCAATAACATTTTTTTTAAATAATAAAAACTAATTTAAAATCAATTTAAAAATAAATAATGGATTAGCAAGTTGTTGAGCTTACTAAGTGATCAGATTACCTGAATTGATTTTAAACAAACAATCGATATACGATATCGTAGGTCGATAGGGATAAATAAACAGTTTTATTGCTGTCTGACTGTTGACAGTATTTATTTTTCATGAAACCCAACAAAATGTTTAACTTAAGGATCGTATTCAATAAATTAGGGTTCTTTGGATAGGTCTAGATAACTTAAAACCAGTTGTATAGTAAGAATTAACAGTATCTTTATTTTAATCATCACTCGGGCGAGTAAACATAATATACGTCATGGTGGTCGACTTTTTATTGTGTGTAATGGCTGTTGACTTTGTATCATGCGTAATGTGTTCTTATTTCAGTTAAAATTAAAGCCGTAATTAGTTTTATTTCAAGTTTATTTGTAGTTATAGTTTTAATTTTCAGTTTTTGAAGAGTTTTAATGTGTTGATTAAAGTATTTACAAGATTGTTAGTGAGGTGAAAGTTTTAGAAATGAGCATGCGCTGAAACTGTCAAGTCCAAGTTTCCCATACGGTTGGGAGGGTAGGGTACTAGGCACGTAAGATTTTCCACACCTAACGATTATTTTTATTTTTTATAGAATATTTTATTCATGTTTATCTCTTTTCTCCGACAAAATAAATATTACAGATTAAGTTGTGCTTTTAAAGTAGGCCTAACTAAGTAATTTTTGAATTCAAAATATTATGCTTTGTTTATGAGGTGAAAGATTCGATCATCGAATCCTGTAAAACACCGAATCCTCGAATCTCAAATCCTTGTCAGGATTCAGTGGATTCGAGGATTTGAGTGGCCCATCTCTAATTTTAACAAATACTAGAGATGTGCGAAGTCAACTTTTTCAATTCAAAGTGAGCTCGAATCCAATATATGAAATAATATTATATTGTAGCTATGCATATAGCTTAAAGCACTAAGATTATTTGGAAAATATTTTATTGCACCAGTGTTTGTAATAGTTTGTGTTAATTTGACAAATCAAGTTATTATAACAACTTACAATTAAATTACTTCAGTTTTTTTCATATGGATATTAATCTACAATGTCTAAAACAGCTCAGAATGGCTATAATTGAATATAAATTGAGTATTTTAGCTGTCAATAATTTTATGGTTGAATCTTCAAAGCTGGAATTAAATTTGGAGCGAAGTCAAATTTGATGTTAATTTCAAAGCCAAGTCGAAGTTTCGCACACCCCTAACAAATACTCAACATCGGGGAAAGGGAAACACAAAAATGTGATCTTAAAATTTCTATAATGTATTTTCTAAACTTAAACCTATCTTGGAAGACATTCCAACCTTGAGCCAATTGTAGAGCTTCCTGCAACACATCTTGAGAACGGACTCCCGAGCTTCAGTAAGTAAATTGGTTTTTAGCTCCTTTCTGAGGTCGGGGAGCAAAAAACGGGTCAAAGCGAGTTCTACAATTTCTCCTCGTAGGTTGTTCCATTCTTGGACATTCTTACTAAACTCATCCTGAAATAAATTAAATTGACAATAATAGTAACCAAACAGAAATAGGCATGATTAAGAATGAATTGTAGTTTTTCTATCAGCATTTACTTATTGTTATATTTTTCTGTGCTCTTCTTTTCCCTAAAACTAATTGAGTTAATCACAACCCATTATTGTTAATCTTAATAAGGGACAGTAATCTAAAAATATGGAGTGTGAGATTACTTGAACATTTTAATTCAAGTCAAATTTTACTAGTTGTTGAAACTCTATCCAATAACATTTTTCAAATCTCAAAAATTTTGAATATTCAAATTTTCAAACATATATCAAAAATGTAGAGCTCATTAGTTAATTTATTCTGATTTTAAGATAGTATTCAACAAGAAATAGTTATAATATAAATATTGATATATATTACTCAAACTTTGTAGTATAGATTTTGATCTATTATACTCAAGCTAATAAAATTTATTCTTTCATCCAAACTTGATATGAAATTCTACTTAAGTGAAAAATGCCTTTTCGCACAGCCTTAAAAAAAAGTATATTGTATTGACATTTATGGAAAACCAATTAATAGAGTATACACAAACACGCATTAATAGAAACAATTCATTTAATTAAAGGAGAAGGGAAGAGCAAGGCCTACATAGTTACCAGAAAACTGTAGGCCTCACCTTAACAACTAAAACACAACACATAATTATGTAATTTTCAGACTACATCAGTCCCTTCTACATTATCTTCCACCATTTTGTTCCTATTCTCGTGTTCTGTACATTTTTCTTCTTTATCATTTTTTTTGACAATCTTTTTTATTTTAAACTAAAGAAGGAGACTGATGTACCCTGAAAATTACTTAGTGGTGGGTTTTGTTGAGTTTTAATTTTGAATTTAGAGGCCTACAATTTTCTGGTAAAATCTCTGACCTCTTAGCTTAATTGGTAATGTGTCTGTCTACTGAGCTAAGGGTCCAGGGTTCGATTCCTGGCATGGCTGAAATGTACCACTGGTGAATTGTGGGTTTACCCTATCACAGTGATGAATTAATGCCCATGTTGTGTCTGTCCTAGTTAAATTACAGGGTATTTGAAGCTATGGCAAGGCCAATCAAGATGGTAGGTTAAAATATATGACTTGAATAAGAAAATGACCCAAGTCACAGGCCGAAAACAGTAATGGATGCAAAAATAAACAGAAAAAATTCTGCAAAGTGTGTAGGTCTTGCCCTTCTATCCTCCTTTCAATGCTTAATTTAATACAGTCGTTTGTCACAATTTTTCAATCAATTCATATATGTAATTTGTTTTATAGTAAGGGATTTAATCTAAAATTATTCAATGTGATTTCTTAGATACATGCTGGCTAGACACAATAAAAAAGTATCATCAGGTTATGGAATAAATATGATTGGCCTATATTTAGTTAATTACATATTATATTTTGTCTAGTGCACTTTATTTTATACATATCATTCAAAAGTTTGAGTACAGATTATACCACTTACAAAAAAAGAGACTATCATTATTTTAGCGGCTTTATGATTTTGTACTAGTTACACTTGTGGTTTTATGGATTAGAGGGGTTATATTTATAGGGAGCGTACTCACATTTGCATGGAGTGAGAGTGGAAAATCACTGTGGAACATCACTGTGGAACACCCCCCTCAGTACACCCAAATGTGTTTCAAACCTCAATCTCCTTGTCCTCAGAAGTCTTGTCTACTGCGAGAGTAGCACGTTAGACCATGTGGCCACTGAAGCGGGTTTATTTTAATGAAAATGGTGACATTTTGACTAAGAAAAATAATAGGATTAGTTCCGACACTAGGTAAAGGTTATTTTACTGATATGCCATAGAAGTGAAACATACCCTGTAATAAAGATTCTTGACTTCATCTGCATAAGATTGTGATGTCATCAGACCTTCAATCATCTCACTGATTGTAATTGTAAGTAGTTTATCTTCCTCGGCCATGACCAGTTTCAAGAACTGGTCACCAACAAAGTCGCGAACTGGTTTGTTCTTCAAGTACTTCATACTAAAAAAACAACATAAATTAAAGAAGGTCCTGAGGGGCAAAGTAGGCTGGCTCTAGGAAAACAAACCTGTTTAAAAATTACAAAACTTCGCAAAAATTTGTTTTTAAAGTTTAAACACACATTTATGTTGTTTTTTAAAATTTCCTGCTGTTATTTCTATCTCAAATTAGTGTTAGTGTAAAAAAACGTTAAATAATTACATTTTATATATTGTGATAACTTATCATACTAAGACTAAATATATCAGTTATGTTTGGAATATAACATTTTGTAAATTATATTTCATAGGTACCTAAATTTACATGCTCGTGCAACGTATAAGATTTATATCCACTACTTTTTTTTTAAAATATTCGATCTTCAATAAGGCTCCAGGAATATCACTATTCAATTCGACTTTGCCTCGAACTGAAAAAGTGGATTTCGCAAACTCTTAGTTTAAATTTTATAATTTTTTTAATTATTTAGGACCAATATTCGCAATTTTGGTTGAAAAATTTATTCAAATATAAATAAATAATGCTGAAGTAGCTTTCCATGAAGTCATCTGTATTTGAGCATTTAACTGGAGTAAATTTGTTATTACTGATTAATATAACCTTTTCTGAAGGACTCAGCTTAAAGGATTTATTTTTCCATTCTGCTTTCATTTTTAATTGAATCAATTCAACTAGATCCAATCACTAGACAGCTAAACACAAACAAATATTTCCTCCTATTTGAAATTACTTATAAACACACTTCTCACCTGTAACATGGATGGTTCTCATCAATCTCCTTAATACCCTTCTTTGTGGGAATAACATCTACTTTTGCCCGCTCAAAGAAAGTTTCCCGCACACATTTCCTTACTAAAGGGTCTCTCGACAACTGCATTGCGACCATAAACTTCACAGCTCTAAGCACATCTTCCTCATTTGTAAATTTACTGAAAAATAAGAAAGACTAGATATTATTACCATAGGTTGATGAAGATGATTGAGAAATAGCTATAGAAATATAATCCAGGCATTAGGCTTACTGATCTAATGTTTTTATTGTGTGTTAATCTATGTTTGTATTTACTTTATTACTCAGTACTTTATTCAAGCTATATATCTCCAGCTACAGGGTTGCTAGGCCTGTTATAGCTTCATATGCCTTATAATTTAACTTAAGACTAGGACAGGCAAAACATCCAGTCCCCAGCCGTTAATTCATCACTGTGAAAAGGGAAAACCCACATTTCGTCAATGATACATTTTTTGGCCATATCGAGAATCAAACTCTGGACCCTTAACTTAGTAGATAGACACACTACCGACTGAGCTAATGTGTCAGATTTATTATAATACACCTCTTAATCATAATTTTAAAAAGTTAGTAAAACAATAGGTTATATTAACTTTTTAGTGTTTATGCTTCTCATCTAAAAAACATTTATATCAACAATCTAAATATCATGGCCCAGACAAGCAGATAGATGTGTTATATACCTGTATTCATTAAAAATAGCCAACATAGTTTGCTTGCAAATTTCACTTTGTTAAATTAAACAGCCTTAAGAGTAGGACCAACTTGAAAATGTTGCTACTCCACGGACAATGTCGTAATTTTCTTGTCGAGTTCATTTTAATTCATTGTTATAGTAAACGGACAAAGATAATTTGAAGATTTAAGTTTGTATTTAAATGTTTGTTTGCATATATCAGTATCTTGTATGTCTATCTTTCTAGATTGGGTCATTTTTCTATTTCTTTAGTGAAAGCAAAAATATTGTTTTTTTATGCCTGATGTATCGGTGCTTCCCCTTGCATCCTAGTGGTTGTGACAGGGGCAACACTATACTGGCCAGCAAGGCAGTCTCCATAGTAGGAATACTGGTTTGTAGGAACAGTGCAAGCGTGCCCAGGGTAAGGATGAGCAACGGTTGTACTCGTGGTATAGTGGCTAAAATGTACAAACACTGATCGGTCCAGCATCCTTACTGTAAGCAGCGAATACTGTCATGGGTCCCGGTACGATCAAGGCTAGGAACCAGGTCTAATCTAAAGTAATTATTAAGATAAACTGTACAATATTAACCTCAGATGGCCAAAGTTATGGGCAGCTGAGGTTAAAACTGAAGGGCACATTTGTTGAAAAAGAACCTTTTTAATTGATTTGCCACCTTTCAAATAGATTGTAGAAAGAATTTAACCATAAATTATGAAAGAACATGTTAAATTCACTTGCATAGTTTAATTGGGGAACAGAAATTAGTTTGCAAAATGAGTACAATAAAGCGTGAGAAAGTCAAGTTATGGTACCAGGTCAATACTGTTATTATGTTAAGATTTACGTTTCGATAGCAATACTGCACTATTATAATGATAGTATTCTCGGATTAAATATAAATATTAAAGTTAACTTAATGTCATTTTAATTTTTAAATGCTTAAGATACATACCTTTTTATATTATTTAAATATTTCAACCATAACAAATAACAAAAAAACACCTTGTTTGAATATTCCAGTTTGATCTTAGCAACAACTTAACATGAAAACCTACTTGCTAATGTATTCCTTGGCAACATCGAGTGGATCTGAAGCTTCCTGATCTACTTCGTGGCGCTGATAGTTGTCACGCAAGTTCTCACCAAATTGTTCAGGTGTCAAACCAAACCGTTTTGCCAGACCATCTGAAAATATATATATAGAAAATAAATTATATGTATGTTATTCCTTTTACATGTTGCTATTTAAGTGTCCTACCATTCTTTACTATTTTTCTTTTCCCACTTTTTTTTCGTTGTTGGCACATGATTCGTCTGAGATGTTATGAAATTGTTTAAAAATATAAATGTATTGAATTCAAGATTGATAATAGGGAGTTTTCTGAGAAGATTGCTCAACCATGAATGAAAACTCTTCAGCTCACAGATCCTTTGTTATCATCCTAAGATTCAATTACCCCAGATTTTTACCCAAGTCTCAAGTGAGCCAAATAGTAAAGCATTGAAAGTATTTATTTTTACTTGCCAAGTTTTGTATTTTTCAGTCTCACACCCCTATTATTATGAGATAAAATCCCACCAAAGGCGTAGTAAAAGAAAATATCATAGTTGCCATACTCACCAAGGTTTGCCTTCTTACACATGGAGTATGGCCCACTCCTGGCTGCATGTTTCAGGGTCTCTGGTTCTGGGGGTTCATCTATAGCTTCAGGCTCCTCTTCTTCAGGATCTGGTGGGGGCTCTTCCCCTTCTACTCCCTCTTCTCCCTCGACAACTGCATTGCGGCGTTTGTTACGTTTAGCTTCGCGAGCAGCCTCACGCTGCTTTGCACGCCATGCTTCCTGCATAATTGGGATATCTTGAGCGTAGTACAACAAGAAGTGTGTGTGCACATCTTTCAGCTCTTCCGAAGTTTGCACCATACGCAACCTAGCATTTACAGCATAAAATTAGTTTCAACTTCAACTCCTTAATGAGGCATAATTAACATTAAATACAGAAATAACTAGAAATTTCAAGATTCTCATTTTTTTCAAATCTCAATTCTGATTATCGATGTAGACTAAAATTGCTAAGTTAACCTCAATTCCTGATTCAATAACACTTAAAATTTCCATCTATATTTACATTATAGTGTAATATATTTACAAATAAAAAATGTAAATAGTAAAAAACTTCAACAAAAACAACAGAAAATGTAAAGTACATTTACAAATTGCTTTTACTGAAGTTAAAAGGCAAAACACTAAAAGGTTACAATGAAAAAGTATCCAATTCTGAATGTTGACATTTTGTTTAAATATACCCTAACTTTTACTCTCTAGAATTTAGATTGTGAACCGAGGCATAGAACTCCTTAACTCATCATTTAGCTGGGCTGAGTGAACCCCTACTGTTACTTTATTATTTAAATTCACATCACAGTGATTTTTGTTCTTGCACAAGTTTAGGCAGGCCCTGCTAGTCATTGTATCTATGTATTGTGGTATACTATGACAAGCTCTCATCAATATACATCAAAGGTTTAAGATCAATTTTGCAATTTTTTTATTTCAGTAATAATTAAGAGCACTAATGTATTAAGCAACAAGTGTAACATCCTTAAAAATAACCCAAATCAAAGTGCAATGAAAATTACACTGATATTTTTAATGCATAGTATTATTATTATTAGCACCGCATCTTACTACTCATTCGGGTTGTACGCACTTACGCTAATGTGTAATGGTAGGGTGATTGTGAGATGAAATGAAGGACCTACATCTTAACGTGGAATCTGAACCACGGTGGAGGCCTGGCATTCCCACATTCACAAAATGTCTTGTCAGAGGTGAAGGAAGGGTTTGGTAATCAGATAAATCTATGCCGGGACCGAGGATTGAACCCCGGCCGCCAGCATAGAATCTGACACCTTAACCCTAGACCGCCAGGTCACCAATACATAGTAAAAATTTAGGATAAACAACTGTCAACAAATTATTATTTTTTAAATATAAGAACCAAAAAAATATGGTTTTACTTACTTTGGTATCAGTTTTAATAAAAGTTTTAAGTTTTTCTTAAAAAGTAAAGTTGGACCAATGTCATCAATGATTGGCCGTTGATTGTTTACACCCATTTTTTCACAGCAATTTTTAGGCATGAAAATAAGGATTAGTGAGTAAATAATTATTTATTGTTATGTCTAACAGTCTTGTCAATTGTATTATTGCTAGGTGGTGTAAGGGAGAGGGGAATTGTTGATACTTTGTGCGCTAGTTTAGTGTAAGGACAAGCAGACAGGCACACAACTCCTTGTATACCTCTCAAGTAAATAATAAGCAGTTACTTAATTTATCCTTTGACAAGTCGGATAGTAATAGATATTAAGTTAGGAATTAAAAAAACCAAACATTATATTAGGCTGTATAAAACAGTCAATTCCTAAAAATGTGATTTTCAAAAAAATATTTGTGTAATACAGACTATCTTCTCAATCAGATAAAGTAAAAATTATTTTAATTTTGATTATGGTTCCTAGTCAAAATCTTTTTTACATAACACTATGTTCAAGAAATGTGCAGCCTTAGTGTACGTTAATTAATAAATTTACTTAACTTTCTTTTCACTTAGTTAAATTTTTTTGAAATTCTTAATGCTTCAAACCTACCCACATACAAAATTATTATTTTTTCTATACATTATTTTCATGTAGGCTATAAAGATATTAGGATTTTATTGTGCTTTTTGTGCCGTAATTGGGCATTAATTATGGTGATACGGTATTTTATTTGAGATTGCCCTGTGATTGAGCACTATTTATAAAATTATATCTGGGTTTTGTGATGATGACAACGCGTACATGCCTTACTGCACACTTGTACATGGTGATGTTAGCTGATTATATATGATACTTATAATTATGAAATGAGCAAAACTTTTGATGTTGCACACAATTTATTTAAATGATTACACCTCGGTACTGAAGATGTGATATAAAATAATACAGTTTTTGTTAAATTAAGGATTGTTTTTGTGTGATATTAAACGTTTCACATTCTGAGTACTGTGTGCTGTGTAGATGTGTGTTAGTACTTCAGTGTCTTAACGAGTCGTGAAATGAATCGAACTCTTGGTTATTATGCAATGTTATTCTTGAAGTGTGTACGGCTATAATTGAAGGACTACATGATTTTTTTTTTACATAAAATAAACGTTACAAATGTGTAGCCATTATTTTTGACCCTTTGCCTATGGTTTTTTTTTAAATTTCAAGAAGAGAGGGTGAAATTAAAGAGTTTGGCTTTAACGTTTAGCTTGCTTATTAAATTTTTTGTTTGTTTTTAGACACCATCAACAGAAGAATGGTTGAGAATTGCACGTAGATTTAAAGAACAGTGGAATTTTCCTAGCGCTATTGGTGCCATCGATGGAAAACACTGTTTAATACAAGAACCAATCAAAAGTGGAAGCGACTTCATCAACTACAAATCTACTTTCAGTATTGTTTTGATGGCTGTTGTAGATGCTGATTATAATTTCATTTATTTTGAGATGTGTTGCCAGGGTCAAATATTCAATGGGGGAGTGTTCAGAAATAGTGTTCGACCAGAAACTGATAGCTATCTTACCAGAACACAACAAAAAGTACCATACGTATTTGTTGCAAATGATGTGTTTCCGTTACAAAGACATATAATGAAACCATATTAAGGGCTCAGACAAAAGAATCTATTATTATCGCTTATCAAGAGCACATCACTTAGTTGAGAATGCCTTAGGTATTCTTTCATCTGTTTTCTGTATATTGAGGAAAGCTATGTTTCTGCAACCAGAAAAGCTTCAATTGTTGTGATGACATGCATTTACTTGCACAATTTCCTAATGAAAAGAAAGGCACCTCGCAACCAATACGCTCCAATTGGAACATTTGATAGAGAGGAAAACAATAATAATATTCTCGGCGACTGTAGAAATGATAGACTTGTCGTCATTGTTGCCTCTTTGTACCGTAGGATGCAGACATACTGAATATTGTGAAACTATAAGAAACAGCTATTTACAATATTTTTGCGATACAGATTAACATGACAAAATACTGTAGCATAGGTGTGCTAAAATAAAGTACAACTGTGAAAATCAGATAGTATTTTATTTAGAAGAAAAAAAAATTCTTACTTGGGTTTCTCTCTTGCTCCTATCTTTATGTAAATTAATAATATTAATAATAGTAATAATAGTAATAACAGGGTGGGTACAAAACATATTTTACAAAATTCTGTGACTTTTCCAGGTTTTAATGGTGGATGTTGACTTGTTTTATTTATTATTGATCACATATTTTTTTAAAAATTTGTATCTACTAAACATAAACAGTTTTATCAGTTATTTAAAAAATTAAAATGTTATTTTATTTAGGTATTATTAACTTTTGCTTTAGTGTTTGTTGCGAAATTAATGGGAGTTAAGACATATTTTTTAATTCCCTGACTTTTCCTTATTTTTAGTTAAATTCCCTGTTTTCCCTGTCATCCAAAAATTCCCTGACTTTTCCAGGTTTTCCTTGTTTTGCCTGTCTGTAGGCACCATGAATAATAATAATAATATTATTATTATATATTATAATAATAATTACTATTATTTAAAATTAGACCAAATAACTGATATATGTCATTTTAACTGTTTATTTGAATAGATTTTGCATTCTGTTTAATTTTAGTCAACTGATATTACTAAATGTTCACTTTTATTTCACATTGACCAATTCTCAGAATTTATTCAATCACTTATTTTTACTATTATTTAATATGATCTAATAAATAAACTTACTTTTTTTAATTATTGTAGTCAGTATTTTATCTACTACCAGCCATAATATTTGCTATATTTTCCAATATAATTGTGTCCAAATTACTTTAGTTTTGTCAGTAAAATTAAAAGTACTTATCTACAAATGTGCCCTGGCTTACAAGCTAATTTTGTAATAAATAAAATGAAGGAATATTAATAAAATGGTAGAGCACAAATAAAAGTAAAAACACTAACACATATTTACACACACTTCGATATTTAAATGCCACTATAGCATCTTCCTCATGAAGTAGTAGTAATTAGACTTTACAAGTCAATTTGTACTCTCTTCCAAGAAAGTACTTATAAAGAGTCTTAAAGTGTTTTTGTCTGCTGTACATTGAGAATCCATGCGTGTTTCCAGATTTGGCTGTTATCTTCTGTTATGAGATTTCTCTGCATGCGTGGTTGAGCCTGTGAAGACGATTGTACTTGAGGAGATGATCCTGATGGCGACAGCTGGGAATATGAGGATGGTGATGGTAGGAAGTATGATGTAAATGGTGATTTTATAGAGCGAGGATCGTCATATTTCCCCTTATCAGCTTCATATAATATATTTGGTATCAAATGTTCAATAGTACTTTTTGTGTAGGCACTGGACTTTCTATGTTTCATAGCTACGTATTCTCCAAACACCAAGCTGTCGTCTCTCCAATTGGAAATAGTTTCTTTTAAACACTTACAGGCATCTTCAACTCTGGAATCTTCTTAGTTTATTTTTTTTTGTTCCTGTGAGAGAATGAAGCAGAAATGGTCTTTGTTTCTAGTTTGTTGTCATCATAGTTGGTTGTATTCTGTGTTTTGAATCCTTCCTCTGCTGTTTGTGTAGGTTTAGGTTCAACATGAAAATAATGTGATAGAACCCCTTTTAAAAATGAGCATGTATATAACATAATTGTTACAACTTAAATTTCAAAAGTCAATAAACACACAATCATAATGACAAACTTTCACATTTATAGATTAATAATCATTTTGAAAATAGGTCCGGTAGAACTCAAGTTTTTGCAAACATACAAACATAGAAACATAGATCCAGACAAACTATTTAATATAATAGTATAAACAACCCCCAAGCCTGTGAAGGAGGGGAGGGGTGCAGGTGGTTTGGAGGGCTTTGGGAACACTATGTTAAGAGTGTTTCTAGGGGCGCTAGTTTTGAGAAGAAAAATATGAAATGGACAATTTAATATACTTTTTCACTTTGAGGACGGGATATATAATACTATATTTTTCTTAAACCATCTTGGAAAGTGGGATTTGTTGTATGGACGTAGGTGGTCCAGCCAATAGCCATGTCCTTTGTATTATATGGGGGAGAAGGAAGCCATGTTGGCATTGGCATGAAGTCCTATCAAGTTAGAAATAAAGCACCAATATCTAGTATCCATAATGATGGATGGTGAAGGGGGGTGTATAGAATCACAAGACCAGCAAAGATTAGCGAGGGTGGTTTTTCCTAAAGAAAATTCACCCTCACTCCACGTTTATGGATGCACCTCTTTTCAACTTTCCTAATCCCTAACACATTAGTGTAATTAATACATACACATATAGCCCAAACAGGTGGTAAGACACGGTGTTAAAAAATGTTGGATAAGTGGCGGGGAGACATAAGGGGTGCAATGATTTAAGTCGGGCAGGGTCAGGGGGGCAACCAAACCAAGCTCCACCACTGGGCAATAATAGTATGTATTGCCTAGCTAGTAAAAACCAAACATTTAAAAGATTTTCTTAAATTAGAATACAATTTCTTAACATCAGACGAAACCGACGCTAAGCATCTGAATAAAAGAATTATAAAAATGTATCTAAAGAACTACTCACTGTGTTATTTAGATTTGAAATCGTTGTGTTGATAGTTGATCTTGGTTTATACGTGTCCAATAAAAATTGCATACTGGTGTAGGTGTACCATTTCGAAGTATATGTACGCTCTGCCCCACTGCTAGTTTTTGGTAGCATGCTTTTTTGCCGTTCTCGTCGGTAAGATGCTAGAAGTGAGTCCATTTTCTTCTTTACGTCATAAACTTGACATTTCATTATGTTTCCGCGATGGTATTCCAGGCATCCTACTTTATTGAATTATTTTTGTACTTTCCAACAGTAGGGTCCCAAAGACATATTTACTCTTTAAAATGTTCTATAAGCTGCAGGCACCAACCATTATTCCAATCCATCTTTGTTCTCTGTTCGAAATTATTATTTAGCAGGAAGTTTGTTAATACTTGCACCGAATAAAAGAATCCTTTGATAAAACCACTCAATCTAGCGAGCACGTGTGAGCCTGAAGAAATGCTTTAAGCAACTGTTCATGCACTTTTTCATTGTTTAGACCAACAGACCGAGCATTCTTAGAGCATTTATTCCCATTTTGGGCGAATATACTCAAACATACTAGAGCAATGAAAGAATGATTGCTAAATGTTTACACCAAGAGAATTCAGGTGTAGTGGGGGGAAATGAGCATTTGCTTGCTTGGTCAAAATGCACTTTAACATAAGGGACAAACACAGGAAATTGACATTGAATGTGTGTGTCTGTGTATTCTCATTCAATGTCCATTTCCTGTGTTTGTCCTATATATATTCACATTTAATACCCATTTCCTGTGTTTGTCACTTATGTTACTCGTTAGTTTATATGTTGCTATCTAAGTGTTTCATTATATTTGGAAGAAGGTACAGAAAAGGTGGATAAAAACACATAAAAGGGGACAA
Source organism: Timema californicum (assembly GCA_902141385.1). NCBI lineage: Eukaryota > Metazoa > Arthropoda > Insecta > Phasmatodea > Timematidae > Timema > Timema californicum. The sequence continues at coordinate 437,389 of CABFOW010000035.1, read as the reverse complement.
ACAAAATATGGCTTTTAAAAGGAAGAACACAGTTCACACTTTACATTGCTGCCACTGGACAAATAGGTAATGGCTCCCTCTTGAAGAACGCGATTGTTATCGTCAATCACCTGACCTAGGTTTCATTCTATCAGAACTCATCAGGAGGGAGTGTGAAACACACAGTGTAACTTCCTAAAAGAGATAGAATGTGTAAAAGAATATCTAAGTGTTTTATAGTTCTAAACCAATATATTTTTTCTCCCTTCTGTGTTTTTTTCTTTTTTTTCTGTAAAGTTGTATTGCAAGTTTCACACTCTCTCCTAGAGATATGATAGAATGAAATATAGACCAAGGAGTTGGGCAGTAAAGATCAATTTTTTCCAAGGAGCGGCCATCAACTCTTTTTCAATGGCAGTAAAGATCAATTTTTTCCAACAAGCAGCCATCAAATCTTTGTCCAATGGCAGCAAAGTAAAGTGTGAACTGTGTTCTTGTTTTCATTTGTAAAGGCCATAGTGTTATTGTTCTTTTCATTTTTTTTTCTATCATGCTTTACTGTGCCTTCTTCATAATATAACAATTTACTATGCTGATTAGAATTTCTAATTAATTCAATCAATGATAATAGTTTTGCTTTCATTCAAAGATGAATGTATAATTAATTTCAGCATATATATATGGTAACATTGAAAATAAATTAGAAATCAAATAACAGGCATCAAAGATCAGCAACAAACGATCAGGAATTGCCAATTGAGCCAGCCCTACTAAGCAATGTACTATGGTTTGTTATTTTGGGTTAGGCAAGGAGGGTATATTGTATATAAAAGTGAATAATACTAGATGTAGTTTAGAATATATTCACCTGTCAAGATCTTCCTCTTTCATAACCCTCAGATTGTCTGGAATAGGTGCATCAGGATCCTTCATTATTTGTTCTGCTTGATAGTCCCGCATCTTTTCCAACAAATTTATCAGACTGTCTTTCCTTGATCTTAGTTGGCACCACTGGCGAAGAAATAAAAAAAAATTAAATCCAAAAATTTAGGGCATTATTAAGTGTGAAATAAGGTGTATTAGCTAGAATGTCTTCCTTATTATATATAAAAAAGCCCCCCCCNAAAAAAAAATGCTGTAAGGGATATTAATCCTACTTCCTAGGTTCAATTGATTATAGTGTAAACTGAGGAACTTGTTCCCTGTCTTACAAAACAATTTAAAGTCGCTAACTAGAACTCTAGGTGATGATACCTCCATAAACATTCTCTCAAATCATAGTACTAGCAGTTAATTTTGACCATGTAGCACTTAATAGTTTTTACTATGGATGTGCAAGTACTCGGAAATTCAAATCAAGTTTTAGTAATATTCAAACACAGCTTGAAGATTTTTACAAAACTCAAGAAATTTAAAGTTCATGGATTTTCCAATTTTATCGTGAAAATTCCGAGCTTAACTAATTTGATTCCTTCCTAAGTTAGTATATAATTTTCATATCAAATAAAATTCTATAATATTTTCTTTTGTTTGACTTAAAAATATAAAGCTTCTGTAACTATATTCAATTTATTTAAAAATAAATTTTTTTGCAATCATAAGTTTGTTCACGAACAAATGTCATTCTTAACCAATATGTTTGTATTAATGATGGTATATGCATGGATCTATTAAAAACATTTAACGTGAAATATTTCTAGTACAGATAGTGATCTATATTTCTCAAAACTGGAAAAAAAAAGTTTTCATTTAAATTAGATTCAAACTCAATTCAAAGTGAACAGTTCTACTCATAAAGTGAAAAATGCCTACTCATACACCAGTAGTTATTATGACTCAAAATTAATCAATTGGTTGATTAACACTTCTATTTTATTAAATCTTTTTATTTAACATTAAGGTTTCAATGGCTTAATTTATAGAGTTGAGATGAGGAGAGTAATTTAGAGGAGTGCATAAGTATTGGCGTGGAGAGGGGATGGGAAAGTCAGAAATTAGGTCTGTTAATTTAACATTTTGTGACTAACAGTGCGATATATTTGATAAAAAATAAGTGTTTGATTATCCTAAATAAATGTTACTTAAAATACCTTTTCATCATATTTGTAGACTTTCCACAAATCGTTGATGTTGAGTTCTGGCTGAACATACTCTTTCCTATAGAAAGCAATGAATGGGACCTCAAAGTGCTGATTTCTAATAAATTCCAGGGCTTTCTTGATCTTGCCTATAGTCTGGGGTCCTTTCTTTGCACGTTCTCTTGCTTCATGGCTGCTATGACCATCCTATAATATACAAAAAATACACAAGCATTAAAACAATTAAGACCAACATTTGAAAAAACCAAAAGACAAACTGCAAATTATAATATTAAGGATGTATGAAGCTTCAAAAACATACGAGATTTAACTTTGATTTAATAAGAAAAATCTGCTCAAGTAGTTATGAAGTTTCATTAATGGGGTTTTGTGAAGTCCACTTTTTCAATTCGAAGTGAACTCGAATCGAATATATGAAATATTCTTGAAGCCGAATTGAGGTTTGAATATTTTTTGTTAATTATATTATGCTTGAAAAAAATATGTTGTGGCTGTTGACATTATGCATCAAAATTACTTGGAAAATGTTTTAATGACCCGATTTTTTTTAGTTGCCAAGATTTTTATTTGCAAAGCTGAAGTTTTTTTTGAAGCGAAGTCGAAGCTAATGTTTGTTTCAAAGCTTCGCACACCCTTACAAATTAATAATAATAAGTGCAAATTCAATCAAGAAAGAACATCTAGGGAATGAGGAAATGTGTGGGAAGAATCCAATGCACAAATGTGACCTCTTCCTTCTTTCTGTCTTCTATAGTAAAGGTAGTCACACATTTAAACATGACTAGAGTAATGTTTACACTATAATTTATGCTAAATATTCTTATGTTAAATTTCCAACAATCATTTAAAAGACTGACAAGAGTATGAATCTATACATATTATGTTATTATTATTATCTTACTACCCGTTCGGGCTATACGCACTTACGCTAATGTGTAATGGTAGGGTGATTGTAAGATGAAATGAAGGACCTACAGTTTAACGTGGAATCCGAACCACAGTGGAGGCCTGGCACTCTCCACATTCACAAGATGTCTTGTCAGAGGTGAAGGAAGGGTTTGGTAATCAGATAAATATTTTCCGGGACCAAGGATTGAACCCCGGCCGCCAGCACAGAAGTCTGACACCTTACCCCTAGACCGCCAGGTCACCTTATACATATTATAAAACTTCAAGGCCTGTTAGTATACTATTATTTTTGTGGAGTTTAGCTTACAACATAACTAATAATCCATTTTTAGAATCTATGTTTAGTTTGTTGCCAATAAACCACAAAGAGTGTTAATTAGCTCTATACGGAACTACAGTTGTACTCCTTATTTTTTCAGGAACAGGTAAGGTATATAATATCACGCTACCTCAAAAACGAACAAAGTAGAATAAAAAAATGTATGTAGTAAACATACATCTAAGCTGGTTGGCGCCGGTACAAAAGATAGCACATGATTCGAGCAGGGGGCAAGGGTGGGACAAGTTCGTCTCTCTACATTCAGCCAGCAAGTTTTTTATAAAACTTTGCCACTGCATCAATATTATCTATTGTGTCTTTGCAGTGTGTTGCCACCCGTTATCAGGTTGGTTCCTTATGTAGCGTATTTTATATGCTGTAAGCTTATATGGCCTAATCTAAAGTATTATTCACAATATTTTAAAACTTTTCTACTATATCTAATTCCTAACAAAAATCATATATATATATATATTGAAGTAAACTTACCTAAGTTATACCCGTGACCCATTCCACCCGACTTGCACCCCATAAAACTTTCCCAGATCCAAGACATATCGGACTCAAACGAATGACCATGGCCAACTAACTAGCGAGCTCTGATGATGTCTATGCGCATGATATACCATGGTCGAGCACATTCAGAAAACCTTTTAGTGCTTTCATAAGGGAATTAGATTGGTCTACAAGTTTCTAATGAGATCTAGATGTTGTGCTGGAGTGATGCGTTTCCTGAGTGGTGAAAGGAGAAAGAGACCATACTTCTCCTTGATCCCATGACTCTTCTCCACCTTTTTCCTTTACCTCCCTTTCTCAAGGGATTTTTCACATTATAAAACAACCACAAAGTTACAATTATGGCACTCTTGGCAACGATACAAAGTGAGGCACTACACTGGTGGTGGCCTTATTTATAATAATGGAGCCTGCTTCGGTGGCCACGTGGTCTGACGCACTACTCTTGAAATGGACTAGATTGCCGAAGATTCTAAAATGCAACTGATTTAAAATAATATTCTAAAATAAAGAGAATTCCCGAATTTAAATATAAAATGTAAATAAAGTATAAAAAATGCAGTCTCATCCTTCCTTTTCGAAACATAGGGAATATAAGTTGGAACATTACAACATATATATATCTAGCAATCCCGCACGGCGTCACCCGTGACCCTTCAAAAATTTGTTAATAATAGCCTATATTGAAAAGATAATTAGAGATTAAAAATTCGGATTCGAGGTGCATTCGGACCCCCTTCCACCCACCTATGTTAAAAATTTCAGATCTCTGCATCTCGTTGATTTGGCTGGGCATCGCACACCAACAAACAAACACACATTTCCTTTTATTATTATAGATTATAGTGTACATCACGACAATTTTTATTTTGTTATACTCTTCATAACTTTAAAACCAATGTACCAATTTGAATAATTTAAAAAGTAATTTACTCCTATGTAAACAGCCTAAATGATTAAATAATTGATTTGGATAAGGATTCATATCATGATACGGATATAATCACTTTTGTTTGCATCCGTGTTTTAGTTGACTAATTTCAACAAAAAACGTTTATTGTAACATAACTATAATAATTACATATATTGTCTCGCGGACTTTTTTGTCCACATTAGTGAGAACGTTCAATATGTATAGTATTTTTTTATGTAATACCAATAGTTTTTGCAGCGCACAAGGAGAAAGCATATTTTTAGGCAATTGTGTATACCTTGTGTAAAACTATAGACATTTTTATGAGGAATAAATTTAATTTTCAAAATAAAATATAGCCTATATTACTCGCTGATAATGTAGCTTTATATTGGTGAAAGAATTTTTTAAATCGGTTCAGTAGTTTTTGAGTTTATCCATTACAACCAAAAAAACAAAAAATCAAATCTTTCCTCTTTATAATATTATTGTAGATAAAGTTAGCTCTAAATTATGTATCTTTCAACTTAGTTTATTTATTTAATATTCCTAAATTCCCCTATAGAATTATGTCTTGATAACGAGTTTCAGTTTATACCACTAAAATCTTTGCTTACTTTGCGGATTCACAATTAAATGTATTTATGGCACTCATGTCATAATATATGCCATACAGAGCACAGAATAAATGTATTCAGTTTAGCTTAAATAATACTTCTCTGTATGAGATGAGAAACATAAGGAAAATTTATCATTAACTATTAAAATTTGAATGGTAATGAAAAATATAGCCTGGGCCTTGATAGCGAATGTTAGATTAGGATTAATTAAATATTCACCTTTAATTTTGATTCAAGAGTATTTTTGAGGATTGTGAATATTTAGATTATAATTCAATGAGTTGTGAATAACTTATTACTAGTAAAGTAATCGTGTAGTGATAGATGGACAGTGCCATTCATTGTAGACGGACAGTTATGTAATTATTATTAGACTGTCTTGTGTGAGGGAAATTTTAGTACCATATATGTATTTTGAAGAGTTAGTTTGTCTTAAAATTGAAAAGGATATGAACTACTTTATATTTACAAAGAATTATACAAAATCAATGGCATACTGAGGAATATGCCCACAATATATATATATATATATATATATATATATATATATATATATATATATATTTGTGTGTATATATATATATATAT
>CABFOW010000035.1:413024-431348 GCA_902141385.1 Timema californicum | reverse complement strand
TATATATATATATATATATATGTATGTGTGTGTGTGTGTGTGTACGTATATGTATATATATATATATGTAATGCTCATTGTGTTTACGACTAAGGGTTCTGGGTTCGATTCCCAGCATGGCCAAAAATGTTTCAATGGTTTAATGAGGGTTTACCCTTTAGTAGTGATAAATTAACGCCAAAGGACCGATATTGTGTCTGTTCTACTCTTAAGTTAGATTATATGGCATATGAAGCTAAGACAGGCCTGGCAAGCCTGTAGCAGAAAATATAAGGATTGAATAAAAAAACTGACCCAGGCCAAAGGCTGGAAACTGTAACGGACCTAAAAAAATTGTGTTTAGGGAGCTTTGATCCCTCTGGCTTAATATTTTTTTCCTGGAATATTTAGACAGAGTAGGAACTTCTAAGAATAAACCATTCTTAGCCTGCCGAAACAAATGTATTGTATATATCTAGGGGTGTGTAAAGTCCACCTTTTCAATTTGAAGTGAACTCAAATCGAACATATGAAATATTCTCGAAGCCAAATCGAAGTTCAAATAATTTCTTTTAGTTGTCTCAGAGTTGAAAAAATATTTTATTGTTGTTATTTATATGATTAAAGGCACTAAAATTACTTGGAAAATGTTCTGTTGCACAATTGTTTGTAATATTTTGTGTTAATCCGACCAATCAATTAATTATCACAACTTACAATTCAATGAATTCCATTTTTTTTCAATATGAATATGCATAAAACAGCTCAGAATGACTATAAATGAAAACAAATGGAGTATTTTAGTTGTTTAGCTTTGAAGCCAGAATTTGTTTCGAAGTGAAGTTGAAGCTGATGTTTTTTCAATGCCAAGTTGAATTTTCAAAGCTTCGTAGTTCGCACTCTCCTAATTACGGCATATTTATATAATAAAACTACATATTGTATTTATCTGAATCTATGATGAGTTTTTCCCCCAAATTTGTAGCTTCAAAATCTAGGGGGCATCTTGAAATCGAAGACTAAAGAGTGAGTTAGGCCTACATCAAAAGGTAACATTTCACATCTTTATTAAATGAAAATACTATAGTGCAGAACTACCTTTTTTTTAAAAAAAAGATTTTATCCATTTTCATGGCTTTTAAAGGTATATCACAGATCACAAGATATTTGGTTATTTTCACCGATTTTTAGGCTGTTTTTTAGGTTATCGTTAAAAATAACTGCCTAGTTGGGGCCCAATACAATACTCAATTCCTCGATACCCATAATATCGACTGGTATAGCAATAATCAATACTATACGCTAAAAATCCCAACACCACTCTTTAGTATTCAACACGATTAACTCCTCAAATGGATTGGGGATAGTGATGGGCATAATTGGATGATTTAAATAATCAAATTGAATTTTATCTAGCTGTGTCGCAATTGATTACTTTTCCAATTACTTCACAATTATATTAAAAATTCAGCCATTCACAATAATCAAAATAGATTAGAACCAAATAATTATCAAATTTTACAGATTTAATTCTTAAAACTTTGCCTATATAGCTAGCGCTTTAGTTAAGACGTGATGAGAAAACTCAAAATGATTTTAAACAATCAATCATATGTAAAGTTTACTTAACAATTTTAGTGATTCCAAACTTTAGTTTTAATTTGTGAAACTCCAAAAAATATCTAACTTTTGAATAATATCAGGTAAATTATTATTTTTGAGTAGATGTTCTTAGATCATTGATTTTGAAATAAAAATAAAGATGGTTGTTTAATTATTAGTAATTTTTTTACGATTGGCTGTCATGGCGGTTGACTTTTATGGTAGTTCAAAGCAGGCGTGTTCAGGGGTGCAGAATATATTCAGAGATCCAGTATTTCCCCAGAACATAAACTTTTCATAAAAAAATTCCCTGAAAACCATAACGCTCAAAATAAAACATTGAATATTTTATAGAGGCTGAAGGGAATGATGATTATTACCTGCTACATAGTTTGAAAAATTCAAATTTAAACATATTTTAATCATAGTTATTTTTTTAGTACCTACCTTATAAAAAAATTTAGGCGTGTTTATCGGTAACACTTTTTTGTAGCATGTGAAATGTGTTTTCTATTTTATTTACAAAAGAAACAGTTTGTTGTATATTTATCCTTAGATTTCTTTCCATATCTCTTTACTTTATTTTATTCTATTTTCTGTATATCATTGTGAGAGTGAAAATGTCACTTTTAGAAGCTTGCATGTTGGTCGAGTCCAATGTTCATAATTAGGGGGAATAAGGTATGTATGAGACTCAGATTTTCACAAACGATTATCATTCGTCATAATAAAAATTAACTTCTCATTGTGTTTACAAAACTTTTTCAAAGTTAACCTTCTTATGCAAAAGCAATATTTGTGACAAAAAAGAAATTCCTTAACAATCCTGCAACCCTAATTAGAGTTTAAGTCGAAATAGGTGTTATGTTTTGTAAATAAAAAACACCATTTGTTAGCATTATAAAATAAGTCTTATCATCATTATTATTATCATTCATGATATATAAATACCAATTTTTTTTAAATCTATTCAGAACCACTGAAAAACTAGGAGTCATCTTAGATTTGTGATCATCTTGGATTCAGGTAGATACGGTATTTATTTAACAAAATCTGGTATGTTGCTATTTACTTAAAAAGGGGGGTAAGAATAATTTCTCAAGCCCTCTTCCATTTCTATTTTCTGTTATTTAATTGTTGATATGTCACCCTTCTTTTCACTACCTATAAAAAAGGGGGTGCTTCAATTACTATAGGTAGCTGTTATGTGTGGTGTTGTTTACATGTATCCGCAGTAATGGAGTGGACCAGTGCAGCGGATAACACAAAACTGTGGATAATCCACATATTTTGTAAAACAAGAGATTATAGCACATTCAATTCAAACTAGTACTCACCTATTGTGATTGAGTTTAAGAACACATCATTATATTTCACACACTAAGATAATAAAATTACTCAAAATGGGAACATCACTTATATAGTTTGTATTTGTCTTCTGCTTATTGCAGCTGCTTCCTTTTTCCTTATCCTGCTATGTATTTTTTGTGATGTCAGCTTGTCAGATAGGAGCGTGTCATCTTCTTTTTCCAAGATAATTAAGCAGGTTAGGGGTCTATTCCAGTGCAGTTCCCCTTGCATAAACTTTTTGCCTCTGGTCATTATCTCTTCCTTAGGGATTTCCTGAGTACAACAATCAGTAGCCCTGTGTTCTCCATTAACAGAATTTTCAAAAACGTATCACCTGTTGTTGGTGATGCCGCATTTAAGCCCCAAAGCAGATAATTTGTCCGCAGATAGCCGTGAATTTGCTGTAATTATACTATAGTATTAAACTAACAGATGCTATCTCTTTAAGAGAAGGGCTGACCAACCTGTACAGAAATGGATTGTTTGCAGAAGGCCTGCTTATAAATCCACTCGGATTCCTCCTCCAGTTCTTCTGACCCATCTGGAACAGCTGTCACAGGGAAATCCCTCAACTGCATTCGCTCAGGTATATCCGTATTACGAATCTATTAAAAGTAACCATAGAAAACAAAATAAGACAAAGTTATTAGATAGGTTTGTAAAGTTTAACCATTTTATTGTTTACAAATTCATTGAAATTGAAATGTTATACTTAAATTTAATAGATTAACATCAAAGTAAAAGAATGTACAGAAAAGAACATAAAGAACATAAGAATTACTCTATATTAAAAGTAACATGAAGTCATAAGGCTCCAAAATAAATAAATAGATATACTATAGATTGTTATTATAAAAATAAACACATACTTCATTGTCAAGATCGGTGAAATGGCCCCTCTTCAATTCACTAGGCTCGTAAATTTCAAAAATAGACTTTTTGGTTGGCTTTTTACGAGCTGGTTTCTTTGGTTTCCGCCTAAAAACAATCGTAACCAATCTTAGCCACCCTTATGTAATTACAATGCAACAAGCCTAACTTTACAGTATACCAGTAAAAACATTATATTGAAAGATTTTTATAAATGTTTTTCAAGTTTATATATTTTCATAAAGGGTTGTTCAATGTGAGGTAAAGGAGAATAAAGTAATACCAGTAAACCTTTGTGAAACTTTCACACATTCAACCTTCCCTTCTCCCCCCAAAAAAATGATTTAGTCTTTTGTTGAGTTGTTGAAATTAAATATTCAGCGAAGTGAATACACAAAATAGCAAAGAGTTTATTTTTGGTAATTGATAATTGATTTTCTTTTGACTTAAATTTTAAACAAAGTGTTTTAGCATAAATTGAATATGCTATGTCAGAAGTCGGTAAAGATCCTATCCACTGATACATTATTTATTGTTGTAGGCTTTGTATGTTGATAAAATAGGATATTGATAACAGAAACAATATACAGGATTAGTAAGTACACCCAAATTAGCATGAAAAGCAGATGGGGAAAACCAATAATAAATCATACATTAAAAACCTCACCCAGTGAACCCAGCAGAAAATGGAAGCTAGACCTTCCTATCACCAACAATATAGTCTATTGATAGACCAACAAGACCTTCGTCATCCAATTCATTGGCCACATGGTCTAAGGCACCACTCTCACAGTAGAAAAGACTGCTGATGACATGAAGATTGAGGTTTGAATCTTGGTCAGGTGTGCTAAGGTTTTTTCCAAAATTGTTTTCCACTCTTCTTCCATGCAAATACAGGTACACTACCTCTAAATATAACCTTCCTTATCCCTCAAACCACCAGTGTAATTAGTACAAAAGTAACAGTAAAACTGTGATGAGCAGAGCTTTGATTTTGATGAAATCATCTTTTTTTTAATTCGTCACATACAATGCTTATAATTACATAAACTTTGTTCAGGATGCTCTTGTTGTAAAAATGTATATTTTATAAGTGGGTTTTTGGTCATTTTTGAATTCTGGGTAATATTTCTTGGTTTGTGTCTTGTTTTTAGTCTTTTTAGACATTTTTGAGTAATTTTAAAACATTTAGACAATATTTTATAAATGCATGTTTTTCCAACACACAGCTGTCGGAATGAGACTTATATAATGTAATCAATGAACTTTGTATACCCTTTACTTGTATGGCTGTAAAATACACATTGCTGTTGAGACACTGCAATTAAGCTGAAAGGGGTAGTGTTGGAGGGAGTAGCTATTATTTACTATGCAAGTATTGTTAAATGTAAATAGGTAAATGTTATATTTAGCAGAATACAAGCGTTTAGTTGCTAAAGGCTTTTCATTACATGAATATTTTTTTTTTCAGTTTACATTTGTAAAGTGCATGTCTGATTTAAATGCGTGCACTTATTAGAAATTTTTGTTGGTAATATTTAGGTCATTTTTAGAAAATATGAATTCATTATTTAGGAATTTTAGTTAATTTTGTAATTTTTTTATTATTTTAAGGCCATCAAAATCCAGGCCCTGGTGTTAAGTATAATGAAACACCTTAAACAATGTCCCACCCTATATCAGTTTTTATGATAAATAAAATTATGGTTGTATAAATGAATTGATTATACATTCACTCAATTATAAGAGCATCCATTACCGTTTCGAGCCTGTGGCCTGGGTCAGTTTTTTATAGAAGTCATATATTTTCTACTACTGGCTAGCTAAGCCTGTGGTAGCTTCATTTGCCTTATAATCTAACTTAAGACTATATATATATATATATATATATATATATTATATATATATATATATAACAGGCACAACATCCAGTCCCCCGGAGTTAATTTATCAATGTAAAAGGGTAAACCCCTATTTCATCAAGTTATTAGAACACAGGATTATAGTAAAATAAGTTTAATAGTTTTTTCTTTTGATCTCGGTCAAAGCATAAACACACACACACCTTTTTTCAGCTTCTTCATCTCCTTCCTCAACATCATAATCATCTTCTTCATCTTCATCTTCATCAAATTCATCATATTTTTCAAACTCGTCATAGTCAAAGTCAACTCCGAAAATATCTTGAGCCTCCTGAAGAGCTCTGAAATAAAGGAGAATGTGTAAAAGCAGCAAATGTAAAACATAAAAATTTGATCTATAAATGTACCCAAGTGTTTATTCATGGTAGTACTCAACTAAATTTAAGGCTATTTATAAAAATGTATTTTCATAGCTTAGTATTTGGGAATAATAAATATACGGTGATTGTATTAAAGTTAGTATATAAAAAAACAGAACTAGTTTGTTTAAAATGAAAAGTTGAATTTTTTTTAAATATACAGGTAAAACATTTTAACCTAGCATCAGTAGATCCAAATTATTCATACAAACTATTTATTGAGAAATAGTACATTAGATTTTTTAGCAAAAATAAAGGTAAAATGGTTTATTTTAATCCTTAATGTGTGACATTTACGTAAAAATGCATAACATATTCTGATCTATGATAGAATCTAAATAATATATTGAAAAAAAAGTATCAACTTTTTAAAATCACAATCTAGAGATTGACTTAAATAATTAAGAGCACTATAATGGATAAAAAATAATAATTTGAAAGCATTATGCACCAAATCTAATAATTTGCAATGTTCAACATACGCATCTGAGAAAATTGGTTTACGCTTCTTCCTTTTGTCAGAAATAGGTTGTCCATCATCATCAACAATAAAATCATCAGCATCAGAATAATCTCCCTCTTCATCCTCATCTTCAAAGCGTTCCACCTCTGGTCGACCCTTGTCTGAAACCCTGTCTTCATCCTAGAAACCAGCAAAAACCTAGGGGTTAATACTCCATGGTTGGCTGAATTTTGTCTTATATCCCATAACTTATTTAGGTACTTTATTGAACACTTCCATTCATAAACCTACCCTGAGAAGTGAGACCAATACCTAATTGTCTTGATATGAGCCTTCAGACTGATTCTGAACAAGCATGAAGTCCAAGATAGAAAAAAAAGTTTACTAAATTTTCAACACCAATTTTATTTTTCCAGTCTTCCAAAAATATGACAATTTTGTAACAACTGAAGGTTTACAATAGAATGAGATTTTAAATAAAAGTTAATAGGAGAAAATGTGTGTACATAGAAAAATAAAATACTAACAGACAAACCTAAAATGTTTTAGTGATTAAACTAAATAGGCCTAGATTTATTATTGAAATTTGTTCTGTACAAGTGTTATAGGGTAAAAAGGAGTTGTAGGATATATTTTGCTAATAATTAAAGGACATAACAAAAACAGCAGACACACATAATTCAAACAAAGTGGTTTTAAAAACAGTATCAATTCTAAATGATTTTATTATTAATAATATTAATATAAATCGAGGAATCCATTTTCAGACCAAATGATAGATTTAAATATGATGAAAAACAAAAAATTAAAAATTAGTAAAAAGAGTGAAGAAACACAATCTTAAAGATGAGTTTTAATCAAGATTATGGAAGGCTAAAAATGGTTAAAATCTTCATTATAAGAATTAGCTCAAAATTTGATTATGTTTGAAAAGTTTTGTTTTTCTAAAGATATTTGAATTATATCATTGGAAATGGACAACTTGACTTTTTCCACTTTTATGCTGATCAGTGAGACATTATTAAAATTATTTTGTTATATTTAAAAGAAGGTGAAAGGTGAATGGTAACATATAAAAGGGAACGGGCACAATATGGCTGTTACAATAAAAAGAAGAAAACCGTTCACACTTTACAATGCTGACACTAGACAAAGAGGTAATGGTTGCCATTGTAGAAGTTTGATATTTATCGCCTAATCCCTTCACATAGGTTTCATTCTATCGAAACTCATCATGCAACAAATAATTCAGATGAAGCACAGTTTAAATTGTAGAAAATTAAAAGGTCTTATTAATTAAAATGCATTAGTAGCCATTGCGCAAAAATTTTGATCATTAGTTATTGATGTTTGAACAACCGTTTTTTTTAAATACAAAGTATCCTTTTGGATTTGCTTCACCGGGGAATTGAAAAACTAATGAGTAATCATGACCGAAGTTACCGGTTAAGTCCGCTTTAAGGGAAGGTCCATCAGATTGATGGATAAAGTGAGATATTGTAAGACAAACTGGAAGAGCGAGTAGTACTGATATTTTTACCTTGTCTAATCTAGATCTAATTTATTAGAGTACAAATGTGTGTGTGTGTGTGTCTGTGTATGTATAAAGTTCACAATTCCTTTGCAGCATCGCAGCATGGCAAGAGCCAGACAAACCGAAACTCTAAAAATGTTTTCCAAATTTATAAAGTATTATGACAACTCTTCAGATGTCTTAGTATAATACCCTTTTCAGAGCTTATAATCAGAAATCTGGTAGTGAACTTCAAAGTAAAACTTCAAAAGCAATATATGAATAAAACCTCACACTAACTTAAGCTATACAACTGTTAATAATCCATATCCATACACTTAGAAGAGTTAGGTATCTAGACATCCTCCAAGTGTGATATTATGTAACAATGAGCCAGAAATTAAATTGTTTGTATGCACACACTTTTGTCAAAAATGAATGTCCATGATAAAACTAAATAGAGAAACTATATTGCTAATTATTTTTTGATGTGAATAACAGAGTTTATTCAGTATTTATAATATGATATAGACAATAACAAACCCACAACAATGTGACTAGTTATTTATGGCATGGACTCTCAAACTTTCAATTATTTGATATGTCCAAGCATAAAGTCATACTCAGGCTTATTTATAATCAAATCGTCCATTGGTGACTAGGCCAATAAGATAGCTTAACAAAAAAATAAAGTTTATAATAGCTTTAAAAATATATTAAGACAAGATTAAAAATATAATTTAAAAAAATCTCACATACCATTTCCTCTCTCTCCTTGACAGGTGCAGAAAACAAGGAACAAAATGATTAGAAAACAATCAAATAAACAAACACAAATCAAACACAAACAACACACCAGTAGGACAGTAAAGAAACCTATTCCAACATTTTTAGTACAAGCAAGCAAATATTTGATAGAAATATACCCCAACAAGAGGAGCATTGGTGTTTCTCATCCATCAATGAAAAGAGTTTAGAAGCCCATCAATTATTTTTAATAATGATTACGGAGAGTCAACCCCCTAGTACTTTAATGTACAAACTAAGCACCTTTTTATTAGTACACATTCATAAACTATCTAGCCTTGGAGAACAAGATGAATGTTGGCTTAAAGTAAGTGCGTTAGCATTCACTTGAAATGAGTATGGGAAACTACAGGCCGGGGTGTAAATCTTGATCTCCAGAGCCAACGAGGTGTGCAAGGGCACATTTTCCCCCAGTAGATTATATGCAAAGAGCCTGATGATACAAATTATTTGCTATTTTGTTCACAGCCTTTACTATTTTGTTTACTACAAAGAACTGAAAACTATTGAGATAAAGTGAATAGATGTGTACAAGCTAATAACAATTCAATTTCAAAATGTATGTTAACAAAGTTACATCTTTAGTATTTTTAAATTGTATGTTCAACATCAAGTTTATTAAGGGTTTAGCCCAGAGAGTAGGGGTTGAATGGCTAACCTAAAGAAAATGCACCCCCATTAGCATGAAAAGGAAATAAGAAAGCCAGTGACAAAAATCACACTAGAAAAGTATTGTCAATTGACCTGACAGATAATCAAACCTCAAACTTCCCATCCAGATTAATGCAAGATTTACACCCACTATGTGACCATTAGTGTGGACTAAATTATTTGTACAAACCATCAACATTCTTTGCCGTTCTCATTATTTGAAATAAAATATTTTATAGCTATCTTGTTTTCTTGGTATTTGTGACAGCCTGATGATAGTCCTGCTATCTAGAGTTTACATTTCCATCGCAACATGTGCACAAGCTTGACAATTTGAAATAACATGTACCCCCCTGGCTCTGGATCAAAGTGATTACACCCCAGAGAAGGGACTGTAAATTGAAAACTACAATTGATAAAATATATAAAATATGTTCATTGAAAGCCTTAGGTGTTAAGTGTGGATTTATATGGGTTTAAGTTTGTGGGACCTAATTAATGATGAACCAATTTCAGAACAAAATTGGTTGGTCTTCCCCTTGACACAAACGTGTGGATATATCATGAGTAGGAGATTCGACTCTTTAAAACCACCCTAATGCCAACACAGCTAGGTTAGAAACAAATTATAGCATTATAGGGGTTTGTGGGATATTATAAAATCAAATAAAAGGTAGTCTAGAACCAAACATTATGTTTAAAATCATAAATATCACATTCAAGTTGCATACTTAATACATTTTTCCTGTTTAAGATAAGTGAAACACATTAACAAACAAAACTACATCAGAAATGATCCTCAGCATAGCCGTTTTAATGTAAAGAAAAGCATAAAAGAATAGCATATAGTAAACAAAATTGTAACATACATGGTCTGAGCCGTCATCAAATAGCTCATTTGCAATAGCATCCCTAGCACCTTCTACTTGATCATCCTGTTCTTCTTCAGACTCCTCATCTTCAATCCTACGAAGACGTTTAAATCGTTTCTGAAAAAATATAAAAAATTGTTATAATCCAAACACTTTAAATGATCTTATATTACAAAGTCTTTCTATGTCAGAAGAGGTTTTTTTTAAACCTCATGGCGTGACTCCGTGATCGAGCTATGGCGCAAGCAGCCACCACCATTAGCGATGATAATGCCAGCATTTGTGGATAGAAGATGTCATGTGGTCAGTTCAACCAACCCTCAGACCATTAATCTCAGTCCTCTAGACCAGAGCCGCTATCTATTTATTCAAGTAGCTCTTCATTCGTCCTCACAAGGCTGAGTTTGACCCTGTTCCAGAGACACTGCTTCAAAAAGAAATTCCAAAACTATCGATGAACCCAAGATTTCATCTCTAGCCAGCAACTTTAACCACTAGAAATTTGTTTACCATAATAGATGTAAAAAAAGCCTATTCAAGTATTAAAATAAACTTTTTTACTTTTACTCAAAATGGTGTATTTATAAAAAAATTATTTACTGATTATTCTACATGGTGTTATCAGTGTTTATACCATTTAATATGTTCACTAGTTTTTAGGCTACCTCTAATCCTAGTTGTAAATTTAAAGTCGTTCTACGATATTTTTTAGTTACCTACAATACTTATTAGTTCACAATTATGGCCATACCCTTTCAACTTTTACTCCCAAGTTTTCTTCAATAAGATCATAGTCTTCATCTTCTAGACGGTCATCGAAATCTTCATCATCACTTTTTTTCCTCTTCTTTGAACCTCCAGATGCATCAGAGTCTTCTCCGTCACTTTCATCAATTGGTGCATCATCAATCAAGTCTTTCAGTTCTTCTCTCAACCTTTCTTCATCATCTTAAAATTTAGAAAAACAAATGAAGGTATGAATAAAATGTGAAACAAATGAAAAAATAGTATGTTATTTTTATGTAATTAGCACACCTAAATTAATGTGAAAATTAAACTCCTCCTTAGAGTGGAACCAAAACCACTTATAATTCTAAATAAGTTTAGGTGTTATTTAAATATTAAAGCTGAATTTAAATCAAAGTGTCTTCAAAGAGGTAGTAGGGCAGAAATTAAGACCTCTTACCTCATTAACACAAAGCACAATTTTAGTTATATTTCACATCAAAACATTAAAGAGATTACCAACTCTTAACTAATTTTATTTGAGATAACAATAAATGTTAAATATCCCAAAGGAAAAGATGTTGCAGTTGTAGTTTCTGCTAAGCAATAAGGGGCAAGTTTTTCTCTTTTTTTCTCTCCTCTTTTAAGATAAATTAAAAGCATAAGGGGATGTACCTGGTTTTTAGAATTATGATTAAGGAACAACCAAACTTCATTAGTTTATTCCCTTGAATACGGAATTAAAAATTGACCTCAAGTAATAATTAGATTAGGGATTCTTAAAAAAATTCAAATCTGTTCTTTTTAAAGTAGCTTACTTAACCCACTAACTGGTGTGTTTAGCACAGCTATCTGCATGAGCCTTGAAGCCATTTTTATACTCGTATTTTAATAAGCAATACATATTTTTTCTACTTATTTATTTTATCATTTATTACTTTATTCATGATCATTGTATATCAATGAACTGGTAGCTCTATCTTTAAGCTTCAATATGAAGTATTAAGACAGGCCAAAAGTATAGAGGTGCATTGATAAATGGCAATAGAATAGTTCATTGCAATGAAACGTCGATTCACACCTACACCAGCATTTGGGCAAACAAAGACTTTGTTCAACGGCCGTATCAAGGAAAGAGTTAAGTGATTTATTGTTTGGATTTGACTTGATAATAATTGTACCTTTGAGATATCACCAATTGTATATATGAATAACAGTGACATATTACCTTCTTCCTCCTCTTCCTCACTATCCATTGCTTTAATCCGTTTTGACTTTTTCTTATGATAACCTTCAACCTCATCATCTTCCTCCTAAGGTAAAGAAAAATCAATTCACTTTTTAAATTAAATACATTCTATTATTAATAATTGAAGAGTAAAATAAAGGCAGGTTTTGTAGGGCTCTTTCAATTTAGTATTTCAGAATAATGTTACACATTTTTTGCTATCATCGTGTCTTACTACCTGTTCAGGTTAACCATATATACACATACCTACATAATTATCTAATGGGATAAGGATGAGGAAGGAAGCATTTTAAAGGAAATCTACCTGTATTTATATGAAAGGAGGATGGGAAAACTTGGTAGACCCAACCAGGATTCAAACCTAGATCATGAGCAAGCTAGTTTAACATATACGTTATGCCTTAGGCCGTTCAGCCACTGAAGTGGATGTAACTATTATTTTGTAACACCTACTATACATCGCCATGACCAAGGAAGCTTTCAACAAGACAAGGTTACTGCTGACTAGCAAGCTAAGTTTGGAACTGAGGCAGAAAGTGACTAAATGCTACATTCGGAACATCGCGCTATATGGAAGAGAAACTTGGACTCTCAGGAAGATGGAAAAGAAATACTTGGAAACCTTTGAAATGTGGTTCTGGAGAAGATTTTAGAAGATCAGGTGGACAGCCAGGGTGACCAATGAAGAAGCCCTAAGAAGAGTGGGTGAAAAGAGAATCATTTTGGATGTGAACCATACACACAAAGCAAATTAGATCAAACACATCCTTATGAGAAACTGTCTTTTCCACAACATCATAGAAGGAAAGGCTGAGGGAAAGAGGAATTTAGAAAGGAGGATGATTCAAATATTGGATGACCTGAAGGAAAGAAGAAAAATCTGGAAGCTGAAGAAATAGACAGAGGCCAGGGCGCAATGGTAGTCTAAGTTCAGTGACAGGAGGAATGGGCCTGCCGTAAGACAGAACACATCATAATAATAATAATAATAATAATAATAATAATAATAATAATAAAGGAATTTCAGCAAGAAACCAAGGTATCAACAATTCATATTACTGGGAAACCAGTATGACATGGTAAAGACCTTAATATGGAGCTGAGCACACTCAATTCATATGCTAATAGCAAATCAAGAAGTACTTCAGCCCCTGTTTGATAAGGGTTCAGCTCCTTGATTGGTTCAAATAATTGAGAGGATAAAGGAGGGGTCCTAAGTCCAATATGACCATTCACAGCTAGCAACAGATAGGTGTTAAAATAAAGACAGTTAAGTTGTGCCAAGTTAGCTGATTGACCTAACCTACTAGTTATCAGGACACTAGTAGAAGAGACGAGGTTCAATAACCCCCTCATGCCTTTTAGCTTCAACATAATCTGTAATCTCCTCTCCTACACGAAGTGTAACTTTCACTCTTCACTTCAATAAATAATAATAATAATATTATAATTATTATTATTATTAATAATTATATTATAATTATATTATATTATATTACATTATATTATATTATATTATAATTATATTATAATTATTATTATAATTATTATTATTATTATTAGCACCGCGTCTTACTACCCGTTCAGGTTATACGCACTTACGCTAATGTGTAATGGTGGGTGATTGTGAGATGAAATGGAGGACCTACAGTTTAACATGGAATCCGAACCACGGTGGAAGCCTGGCATTCCTCACATTCACAAGATATCTTGTCAGAGGTGAAGGAAGGGTTTGGTAATCAGATAAATCTTTGCCGGGACCGAGGATTGAACCCCCCGGCCGCCAGCATAGAAGTCTGAAACCTTACCCCTAGACCGCCAGGTCACCTACCACTTCAATAAACACCATAAATGTAAACATGAGTGTTGATCCTATGAATAGTTTATCACTTACCTTCCCAGTCCATACTAGATTGGTGTCAAAGAGGATGATTATTAGATTACAATTCAAAAATGCATATTGGGTTGTGAATTTGAATTCTTTCAGCACTAACATGCATGTGTGTTACCCTGAAGGCCAGGGTTCAATCCTCATCTGGGTGCAATGGAGAGTTTTTATGCTACAGTATAGTTTTCCCTCATCACTTCAGGTAAAATAATACTGGAACTTAAGAATACTGATAAAAAAAACTAAATTGAATTAAAAAAAGAACTTAGGCTTAGAATATTATTATTATTATTAGCACCATGTCTTACTACCCGTTCGGGTTATAGGCAATTACGCTAATGTGTAATGGTAGGGTGATTGTGAGATGAAATGAAGGACCTACAGTTTAACGTGGAATCCAAACCACGGTGGAGGCCTAGCATTCCCCACATTCACAAGATGTGATTAATACACGCCTTGTCAGAGGTGAAGGAAGGGTTTGGTAATCAGATAAATCTGTGCCAGGACCGAGGATTGAACCCCAGCCGCCAGCACAGAAGTCTGACACCTTACCCCTAGACCACCAGGCTTAGTATAAAAATAACATTATTGTGTTTAGCTTTTCAGAATAAATTAAAATCATATATAATTCTTTGAAAACTAGACTATCACAATGAAACTTAAATTTAATTTGGTCAGGGAAAACTGTTACAGATATATTTACAATAAGTCCATGACTAAAGAAACAAGACTGGTAAAATATTTAAATGCCTACCTCAGTTTCATCTGCCTCAGAGTCCAAAAAATCCGCCATTTTAATTTCTTCTTATTCACTCAATCAGGAAAAATATCTGAAAGTTTAAAAAAAATGAACTAGCCTTTACAACTTTACATACAAAGTATTCTTATGTAAAGATGGTTTGAGTCGAAAATTTTCCTATTCTGAATTTTCAATTTACCTACAGATCTTGAATCCGAATCTTAGAAAACATGGTAAATATAATAAAATTACTTAACTACATTAATTCTTAAGCTGCTATAAAAAATATAAATAGTAAGATGTGTTTTGTTATAGACTTAATATGATTAATGTAACATTCTGAGACATTAAAAGATCACCTTCACCAGAAGGCCTGCAGTTTAAAATTGTTGTGGGACACATTCTTTTTTAGTTTATAATCCTCTTATAATATAATTGAATTCACATGCATACACACAACCATGACTTAACTTTGACTGAAGATGTGCGGTAAAAGGAAAGAAATACGACACAGAAATCACATTGATTTTATGGATGAAATGAGATTAGTATGATCAAATGTGTTTAAAGAGATTCACAGTAAGTAATAACTTGAAGGAAAATGCTATTTTGACCATTGTAAATAAAAGTTGTGTTTTAGTGAATATGTAAAAGTTCCAAAAATTTGATCAAATTCCTTAAATTTTCCTGACCAAGCAAATTCCTTGTTTTCCAGGTCGCTGGACACACTGTAATCTAGCGTTCCAAATGTTGTGTATCTTCAAGCAAACTTGACTTTCAGATGTTCGGTGATTTTGAGTTGTTTCTTGGCTTGAAGTTTTTGTAATAAAATCACTAACAACCCTTTTGAAGGAAGTAAAGTGTTTTAAAACTAAGTTATCTATTGAAAATTGGTTCCTCACCAGAAAATGGTTGAACTGCAGAAATATGCTTTGTGATTATTATTTTTTTTGCCTTGTAGCTCCAAATTTAGTTTACTCAATTATGGTATCAAGGACTATAAAATATAGTAGCCATCTATTCTTTGATTTTCTGTAGTAGATTATATCCATTTCTTTAAGAAAATAAGCTATGTTATTTGTAGAAGCAGCGCTTTGAATCGCTGAGGGACGTTGCCTTTATTTAGCCAACAAGCAGCTCTCTCTAAGTCTTACTTTCATCTGTAAACTCACTGAAAAATCTCAATTTTCAATGACCAGGGTAGTGTTGGTAACAATACTATTCTTAAAATTACCTTAACATAAATGAAATTCTCCATTGTTAAGAATTAGGTCTCGACACTGGAATTCCAGAAATAACATTATTATTTAGCACCGCGTCTTACCACCCGTTCAGGTTATACACTTTAAGTACTAATTACACTAATGGATTAGGAATTGGGAAGGTTGAATTAGAGGAAGTGAACCCGCATTTGCGTGGAGAGAGAGTGGAAAACCATTTAGGAAAAACCACCCCCAGTTCACCCGACCAAGATTCGAACCTTAATCTCCCCGTCCTCAGCAGCAGAAATAACAGAAATTGTAAACATGTTTGTCATAATGAAAGAAAGGCTATTAATTCACAAGCACCATCTATGATTCTGCTGGCAAATTTGTAAATTGGCAAATTTTCCTTAAGCATAATTCTTGAATTTGCAAAAAATCTGCTCTTGATGTTCAGGTTATTATTATGAATTTAATAAATTCCTATGGTTGAAAAATTGTTTAAGCTCATTTACAGAAAAATGCTTAGATGTTGGTCTGTGACAATCATAAAATGTGGATCATCAATCTGTAAATTGTAAGGAAATAAGGATTATATTCCATTCACCGTAGGAATTGACTTCTGAAAGGCCTTTTTCCCTACCATAAATCTACTATATAATAGGATATAGGTAGGAAAAAAGACCTTTCAGAGAGTAATTCCTACCGTGAATGGAATATAGCTAAATCTGCCTTAGGTTATTTGGTTAAATATGTGGCTATGGGTTCAAATATAGGTGCTATAGTGTTTTACAGTCAATTTTTATAGATTAATCTGGCTGTTAAACCATATAATGAGACAATGTAGAAACACTGTACAGTAATGTAAAGTACAAAGTGTTTCTATACTGTCTTATTATACACTTCCAAGTCAATAGGCAATAATTTATTTTGTTATCATGGCCATTAAAATAGTGATCATAGAGTGTGAGTGTTGATTAAAATTTGATTGTGTAATTATGTTGTGCAAGATACACTACACCAGTAGTTCTCAAACTGTTTTTAGATTGAACCCCTTAGCCATGACTAAAAGTTTAATGTACCCCCAAGATAAAACATTTCCAAATGACCGAATTTAGAAAATATGACCATATGGTAAATTATTGCTCTATTTAATCTATTGGGGGAAAATATCAGTTATTAAAATATTTCAAATGTGACAAAGCTATTTAGAGAGAATCCTACTGCTACAAACTTATAATTTTACTGTAAAAAATCTGTAGAAAAGTTAAACACATTTTCTTCAAAAGTTTGTTCAAATATATATAGAGAAAAAAAGTAAACCTAAACACAAATTTTCCAAATCAAGATTTTTAATTGTAACTCTGGAGCTGATATATTATGAATCCCAAAGTTTTTCGGTGAGAGGGATGTAACTGCATGGTTTGGCACACCTTTTTTATGTCTGGTTGTCCAGTTGAAATGTTCAAGCGAATGTCCAGCTCCAAATTTAGCCGAGTGTGGTATGTATTTTTTAGGTACAACATTGATGAAAAACCACTCTCACAGAGATATGTTTTTGAGAAAGGTGTCATAAACTGTTAATGTAAAAGGTGTCAAGTAGATGGTTGAAAGTTTTCAGAAATCGGCCAATAGCCGAAAGCAAATACAGGAAGAAAAAGTTGGAAATAATCAGATAACGATAACTGCCAACAATGAGGATTTTCCTTAAGTCCCTTGTTATTTTGTCAACTTTCCCTTGAGAGCTGCTCACGTAACCGCTGAAAGGTGCCTGCGTATCCCAGTTTGATAACCGCTGCACTACACCATTGATTTAGAAAAGAATTAGGCTACAACGTTAACAAATAATACATGACTAAATAAATTATAATGTGAATATAAACCTGAATCCTATTACACTTTCAAAACCAATTATTGATGATACATTTGGAAAAAAAGTCCTCTCACAATTATTGCAACATGGGTGTACAAAATGTTCACTAGAGTCTAACTGTACTTTCAACAAGAGCATCTTTGCTTACTACTTTGCCCAACCCTAATTAGGTCAGTTGTACTTCGGCTTGGTGGTCGTTATATTCCTACCCAGTGGGGGGATTAAAATCCCAATTTGCTCTGAGCCCCCCCCCCCCCCC